>JAAONU010000019.1:41963768-42537855 GCA_012932295.1 Cyclina sinensis
ACACACTTTTTACACAAAGAAAAACCTTGTTTATGTTACTGTAAGTATTTAATTCAAAGCAGTAAACATACCGTAACATTGTCTTCCCAGGGGTATGTTGTATCTACATTTACAGTTGACTGTGGCGTTGACTGTTGTAGCGCTTGAGTAGCAGTTGACCTGTGTGGTGTACCATCAGCTGGAGTGGCAGTTGACCGGTGTGGTGTACCGTCAGCTGGAGTGGCAGTTGACCGGTGTGGTGTACCATCAGCTGGAGTGACAGTTGATTGGTGTGTAGCATTGTAATCTTGAGAAGTAGTTGATTGGTGCGGAGAACTGTAAGCTGGAGAATGAATTGATTGGTGTGTAGGATCGTAAGGTTGAGAAGCAGGTGACTGTTGTGTAGGAATAGAAGCTGGAGTAGCAGGTAATTGTTGTGCCGGAGATGCAGTTGAATGCTGAAACAGCTGTCTACTTGACATGGACAATCTTTGTGATTTCTGCGTAACCTAATTGCAAAACAAAAAAAATCCATTAAATTGACCCTTTATCATTCTTAAATGATCTTATTTCAAATGCATGTTAACTTCAATATATTAAGGGCAATTTCAATAGCCTTTGTTAACAGCTTAAAACAATCCACCATGGTGCATAAAGACATTGGGACCCTGTTACGTTTTGACCCTATTTTCTGAATAATAAGAAAGTTATTAACTATTGAAAATTAACCAAAACTGGATTTTAAGCAGAATACTAATTTTCTAGTTTAACCAAGCCTGTGTAAATTTCAATTTAAATAAGTGGTGGTGTGGCCAAGTGACCGACTAGTGATCAATGGATTGTTGTCCATCCAGGTTCGAATCCAATCAGGGTTGGCTGTTGTTTCCTTGAGCAACTTGACACTCCTTGTTCAGTACTACAGATTTGAGAATGTGTTTATAAGCTTGAAGCTTCCTTCACAATCAAACTAAAATAAATTCTGTATATACTTAAAACAGGTTATAAAATCTTTAAAATGGAAGTGATTCCAATTGATTGTGCCACTATACGGTGACATTTAACACAGAAAAAATATTGTGAACAAATGAAGACAATTTATAATACTCCATACTGCTTAATACTATGGTGGGAAAAATGAAATAATACATCCATCAACAGTGCAGGCACTGAAAATATTTTTTTTCAATAAATAAAATGGTTTACTTGCCTCTAATGTCTGAGTAAGCCTTTTGAAAAACTCAATCTTTCTCGGAGTAACTTCCAAACCTGCAAAACAAATACATGTACATGTATGAGCTTTAAAGATAGGGTTACCCCTCTGATACTACTAAAATTAAACAAGAACCACCCCCACGGACATTTTAGCCTGACTTTTCTAAGAATGAGAGCTATCCTACTACCCGGGTGTCAGCGTAATTCTAAGTTTATGTACCACCTCAAGTATTTTCTAAGTCCATAAAGATATTGCTTTGAAACTTTGCACACTTGCTTACCATCATGACCCCAAGTACAAGACTGGAGTAAGCAACTCTGTCAAGCATTTTGACCAAAAAATGGCCCCTTATGGACTTAGAAAACCACAAAATCAGCGTTAAAGTTTACGTACCACCTTAAATATTTCTAAGTCCATCAACATATAGCTTTGAAATTTGCACACTTGTTTACCATCATGACCCCAACTACTAGACAGGAGTAGGCAACCCTGTCAAGCATTTTGACCAAATTATGGCCCTCACGAACTCAGAAAACCACAAAATCAACGTTAAAAGTTTACGTACCACCTTTTTCATACAACAAAAATCAGGTTCTATTATGACCCCCTATTTCTATTTAGTTTTCTGTTTAATAGACATGATCCCAAATCAACACAAAAAATGTTTAAAATTCTAGATACTTTCAATCTTTGGCCTTTCAGTACAAAGAAAAAATCTGTAGTTATTGTCTTTGAAACTCTGGCCATGTAGGTGACCCACACTAAAAATCTTGGGTTGCGTTACTGCAAACAACCAATTTTTAAAATGTGGCCTAAATTAAAGCAAAACTTGCATTATATACCTGGTATTAAACTCTGGGTGGGGTTTCTTGATTCCAGCTGCTCCTTCAGCTCTTTCACTTCCTCTCTCAGGTTAAAGTTTTCTGCCACCAGGTCTCGATTCTGTTCTAGCAATTCCTGGTAAGACAGAAGTGATTGGAAGCTTGTCCCAACCTGAATGTCTGTCTGTCTCAGATCTTCCATATACGAGTATTCATGGGAAGAACTGTTCCCAAACAACATTCTTTTTGGTTGCGTGTTGAATATCTCACTCCCAATGGGGTCAATCTGGAACCCTTGACCTTGTTGCTCAACTGGTTCAACAGCTGCTTCGCCTGCTGGTCTGATTTCAGATGTGGTGCCCTCCTCGATAATGTTTTGGTTGAGACTGGAACCTATTTGTCTTCTTTCTGCAATGATATCTTCATACTCTTTCGTCTTTGTTTCTAGTCTCACCTTTTCTAACACCTTCCTTTTCTGTTTTTCTTCTTTGTTTTTTCTTTGATTTTCTGAAATGGATAATTGTTCACTGCTAAGCTTACCTGATATAGGACTTTCCAGATTACTACACTTTTGTTTTTTCCTTTAAGTATATTGTTACCATACTTGTAGCTGCATATTGATTTTCTGTACAGAAAATTTGTATTTGAATCTGTGTTATATTGAAACCAAATGTGTAGGATTTTAATGCTTTGTTTTACTATTTTAGCTCTAATGGGACATTTTTTATTTAAGCAGAACAATTTAAGCCTTCGGCCAAGGCTGTAAATAGCAAAATATTGGTTGAACATTTTGTTCCTTCAGCTTGGAATTTTTTTCTGGCCTTGCAAACAACCTAGAAAAGGCCAAGCTTAAAATAACATAAATCAATGTTGATAAACTATTGCAATATCAGCTCTCAATTTTTTTTCAAGAAGTGTAGAATTGGAGATAGATATATCTAAAGGTACCTGTGTCTACCATTTTCCCATCAGTGTTTTTTTTCTCAGTTGTTTTTACTTTTTTCTTTGGCCTGCTGCTGTCACCTTCACACTCTGGTTCATCATCATTAGTTCCTAAAAACAAAGCATGAAAGCTTTCCCTTAAAACTGTAATAGTCATTTGACTTCAATTGAAAGTATCGCCTTTTATGAAGTTTCAATATCATAATAAATTAATGTGTTAGCTCAATAGGTAGAGCACATGTCTCGGATCTGAAGATATTAGGGTCGCAGGTTAGATCCTAGGGTGCTGCGTATGTTCTCTGTGGCGTTTGATAGATTACATTGAGTTTGATGTCACTCGCCTTCCACCTTTGAACAGATTCAAGTGGGAAAGTTGGCAGTTACTTGCAGAGAACAGGCTAGTACTGGTGCAGAATGATCCAGGAACACTGGTTAGGTTAACAGAATAATGTGTTGTTAAGTTTTAAACAATTATATTTTGGATGAAAGGTTAAAAATATATTAAGTTACTAGTCACTTATAGATAAAGCATACTGGAAGCCAAATTATGGTAGAATATTTACATTGAAACTTTCGGCTGAATTTCTTTCTTTACTGACACTGAATAAAAACAACCTACCAGAGTTAACCACCTTGTCAACCTTGGCATTCCCTTTTTTTCTGCCAAACACTGGTCCAGACAGAGTTGCACTACCAGTGCTACCATCATCACAACCTGATGCTAAAATACAGAAATGTTAAGATTGAAGTAGAAGTAGAATGAGTGCCCAGGTTTCTCAGTTTCGTTTAATAACATACCTGGAATCTAGAAACTAAAAGTAACAATGTTCAACTTAAGTAACTACTATTATAATTTACTCAAATATTACAAATTTCAAACACATTTCACCTCAACAACTTTATCAGCAGCATATAGCTTCCACAGCCCGTGCCATCGAGTGATAGTCAAATTGCAGCATATTTTACCAAAAAAAGTAGACCATTATATATAAATATAACTAATGTTCAGGAGGATTATATAAATTGTAATCTAAAGGAACATAATTATTAATATGTCTATGACTTTCAATGGTAAAAATTTCAAACATTAATTTACTAAACATTGGATGTTAAAGTTTCTTACCTTTTGTGAAGTCAGTGTACACTGGAAATGCTTGTCTTTCATTCATATGTCTGACTAACTCCTCCTTAGATTCTGAAAATGGAATAATTTATAACTTGAAAATTAAGCCTACAGCCAACACCTACGTCAACACTGGATAAAAAAGTGTGATAATCAACAAACATGGTTTTTATATGGAAATTTATACTAGTGTATAAAGCTTCAAGAGTATCGTATTCAAAACCACTGTGTCAAGAGATTTTTTATGACAGGTTAAATCCTTGGCTAGCGCTAACGAAAATTTATAGTTGCCAATTTTCGTGATTTTTAATAGATCTATATTAGAATTTCCAATAAAAAAGTGGTTCCGTACGGGGTACGAATTTTCGCTGCATCGAATTCGAAATAAAATTCTAAGAAACTTTTCATGAATTATTTGTTGGAATTAGCTCTGCTTCTTTGTTCTCGTCAATATTGTACACAATACTACACAAATAAAAATATAAATGATAAAAGTACCGCTTATTTCAACGATAACGCCTCCCCATCTTCCATACTTAGGGAGCTTGGCAACTATTCTTTCACCAACTTCGTACTCGTTCCAGGGTTTCCTTGGCTGTTGAATCACGCTTATTGAATTCACTGTCGTAGTGTCGTCTTCCCAGTCAAACCAACAGTAAACAGAGGCCATTTTTACCGCTTTTCTAATTAATCAGATGACTTTTGAACAAAGCGACTTCTTTATGATCTTAATCTTACTTTTTCAATTTGCAATATGGCGGTCTCAGAATACGATAGCCAATCGGCGGTCACGTTTCTTCGAAAGTCTGTGAAATATCCAATCAAGGCTGCTGATGCTGAGCTTTTTGGCGGAATTTACCTTATTAGGGTTCGCACATTTCCGTATAATAATAACAATGTAAATTTTTTAACTTAGGTTTTAATTTTCCTTTAAAGGGACGTGACAAGAATATAATTAAATGTATGCGAGTTCTTTAACTTGCTATTTTCATCAATTCATTTACATGAAAGTAACATCGCGTAATTCCGGCGATTCTGCCGGACACAGGCGAACACATAAATCGATGACGTAACGGACAATTCGCAGCAGCAAAACAAAGATGGTATCGGACGAAAGAAAACGTGGTACATACAAGAAATATTTGAATGTTGAAAATCCTGAGCAACTTATGCCAAAAACATCTAAATGGCGAAGAAACAAGCGCTTGAAAATAGCTGAGGAATCAAAATTATCATCAGAAAATTCCGAACTTACGAGCGATTGTGCAATTATTCATGAAGAAATATCCGAGATTCCTGCAGAGCCCGAGGGCGAATACGTGATGACCACTGAAAATAATCCACAATTTGTGTACGTATAGTTTGATGACAACTAAGATGTCTGTTGCAAAGTTATCATATTGAAATAAAATACAGACCGAGATCTTCATGTGTCAGGCTTATTTATTCCACTGAATTTATTAAATGGCATTGTGCTTGCCATTTCTTCAGCAATCATAAAGGCATAATCACTATCATTTCCAAAGTAAATGATGCAGCCAGTATACGATTTCTTTCCTGTCAATGCCTTTCCTTAAAATATTCCCACATGTACACTCGCTAAAATCTAGCAATTATGAACACATTCACAGGTGTTAAATGATGTTTGTTTCACTGGCAGTGACATGACGTCACCCACACTGCTGCATCGAGAGATCAAAGGGGCAGACAAGTAATGATTTTTTGACACTTGTGGTTGTTTACTGCCTAAAATTTCTGATAAGGTATTTTTATACTGACTCATAAAAATACTACAGGTTACTTAGTTTGTTATACTTTTTAAAGCTATTTGAATACTTTACATGATATTTTTTGTTACCAGCAAAACAATAAATTGCCAAAATTAACTTAAGTGAAATTAACAGAGAATCCAGGTGTCAGATTTCACCCTAACACAAGTTACAGCACTTGGCTTTGATTGCATTGGGTTTTGTATTTATTGCATGTTATTTTTCTGAATATTTTCATTTCAGATCTGATAGTTCACAACTGGATAAAATGCATGACCAGCAATGGTTTTCACCAGCATCATCAGATGAGAATTGGTTCCAGATAAATGAAGAGTCAGTTTGGTTTGATGAATCAGATATACAACCACAGGAGAACACCAATGAAAAAACTAACAATGAGGACTGTGGCAATGCAGACGACAGTTCAGTGTATGCCGGTGCTCGCTTAAGTGTTGCGCAGAGTGCTATTCTAATTTTAACATTTGCCCTTCGCCACAACATAACTGGGGAATGCTTTTCAGATTTATTAACACTGATATCACTGCATTGTATCACTACAGCGTTTATACATCAGTCACTGTACAAGTTTCGAACATACTTCAGTTCACTGAAATCTCCAATTGTATTTCATAAGTTCTGTGTAAAATGTGAACGAATTGTGGATGACAGAGATGATAAATGTACAATCTGCAACTCCGATTTCACCGACAAAAATAACATATCATACTTCATAGAGATTCCTTTGTTATTTCAACTGCAGCAACTTTTCAGCAGGCTCGATTTTCATTTAAGCTTACTGAATAGATTTTCAAGAAAGAAAAAGCACCAAAGTAACATTGAAGACATATATGATGGAGATTTGTATAAAAGGTTTTCAAAAGAAGGAGGATTTTTGGATTCACAGAATAATATTAGTTTCATGTGGTATACGGATGGAGTTCCATTATTCAAATCATCTAAAGTTAGTGTCTGGCCGCTATTTTTGTCAGTGAATGAATTGCCAATTCAAGAGAGATTTAAACAGGAAAATATGCTGTTTGCAGGATTGTGGTTTGGCAGATCAAAACCAGCTATGTCATGCTTTTTAAGACCTTTTCACCACAGTTTGAAAAAATTTCAAGATATTGGATGTGATGTATATTGTTCACATTGTGAAGAAAACATAAATGTTAAAGGAATATTACTTTGTGGAACCTGTGACCTTCCAGCCAAAGCTATGGTCATGAACATGACCCAGTTCAATGGCAAGTTTGGTTGCCCAAAATGTAAACAAGAAGGGACAGTTATTCAGTCCGGAAAAGGTCACACAAGAGTATTTCCATTTGACACTTCTTGTTTTAATGGACCAAAGCGCACACATGAAGAATTTGTTAGGCATGGTGATGAAGCTCATGAATCCTCTGAAATAGTTTATGGAGTCAAGGGACCATCGTGGTGGGCTAATGTTTGTCCCGATATTATCAATGGAACAGCTATTGATTATATGCATTCTGTTTTACTAGGGCTGGTACGCCGCTTGCTTCAATTGTGGTTCGATCCTAAATACTCAAATGAATCATTTTCAGTGTCGAGTTTAGTTAATCTAGCAGATAAGAGATTGTCAGCAATTAGACCCCCACACTTCATCCAGAGACACCCTAGAGACATCAAGGAGCAGTCCAAATACTGGAAGGCGTCTGAGTGTAGAGCATGGCTCTTCTTCTATTCAGTTCCAGTTTTATTTGGAATACTTAAGGAACAGTTTTTTCAACACTTCTTGTTACTTGTTGAATCAATATACATACTTAACTTGGACTCAATATCTATTCAAGAGCTGAATCATTGTGAGGAAATGTTGATAAAATATTGTTGTATGTTTTCTGCTTTATATGGTGATCAACATATGTCTGCAAATTTGCATCAGATGGTACATTTAACTGACACTGTTAAACATCTTGGACCTCTCTGGGTATACTCCTGTTTTTCCTTTGAGAGCTTGAATGGTAAACTTGTAAGTCTGTTCCATGGGACACAAAATCCTATTGTACAGATTGCAAATGCAGTCTCATGTATGTTGAAACTACCTGCTCTTTCAACCTCAAAGATAGTAAATGGAACAGAAATACACAGTTTTTACAGCAAACTAAATTCAAGAAATTACCATAACAAAATTACTGAAACTATATTTAATGGTGTATACATTCTTGGGAGAAAACATTTGGAACAACTTAACATGAGACATATAAATGCATTAGGCAATGTTGTTGATTTTGCCATAGGTAATTGCTATGTGTTTTATAGGCTTTTGTTAAATGGAGAAGTATATCATTGCATCAGATATAACACTCATTCTAGAAACTCATGTACAGTTGTTTACTTAGAAAATGGTAGAAAATGTTGTGGACAAGTACTGTTTTATGTGAATGTGAATCAACTTTGCCACTGTATGGAACAATGTAGGTGCAAATCTTCATATTTTGCAATAGTTAAACACTTCATTACAGATAACAACTGCTTTTTCTTAGATGAAACTGACATGGTACATGCAAATTTAAACCATATTAAGACTGGAAAATTAACAGAAACCTGTATTGCAATACCTGTTGAATGTATACAGGGGCTTGGGGTATTTATTGAATTTGCAAACAATAAGAGTTGTGTGATTTTGAGACCAAATTCTGTTGAAAGTGACTAGTTTTATTATATTTATAACGTAACAAGTATCTGTTTTTATGGTCTAACTACCTAAAAATGTACCTACTTATATGTCAAAATTTATTTCAAATATTCTTTGTTAATTGAATATTTTTAAAATATTTGTATTTTGCTGAAAAAACTCATATGAATACATTATTTGTACTGTATAGGTCATTTTGAATGGTTAAACACCATGATTTAATTAAAAAATGTATAAGTTACAAATTTTTATAATTTTTTCCATGTTTTTGGACTTAGATTTTTTTCCAATTGCAATCTGACTGGAAATTTCTAAGTGTTGATATATGTATTTGAAGAAACTCAGAGCATTAGCTAGTGCATGCATGCAACCATCCTGCTAGCTTGCGCAAGCTTGCGCAAACTAGAAAGACTTCAGCTATATCCTTGCACATGCTTGCACAATCTATATTACTACCTAGCACCACCTTATTCAGGAAGGTGCTAGCTTGCGCAAGCTTGCCGCAAGCATTGCGCAAGCTTGCTGCAAGCTAACATTTTGGTTTGGGTGAACAGTTTGACTTAGCATACTTTTTTAAAATTTAAATATCTTTATAAATACAGAGAATATTTTCAAAATCTTTTGAGGGATATAGGGGAGTTAGCTAAGGGTTCAGAATCTCTGAAAAACCCAATTTTGGCAAAATACTGAGTTAGCCTAGTTTTGCACTGAGCCATCGGTTTAATGTTCAGTAGTTTCACTTTAAGGTGACAAGCAATTTTTAGCAAGCAAAAATCATGTTTTCTTACCTTTATGTAAAAGCTCTTTAATCTGCTTCCTCAGTACTCTGTTCTCTTGCCTGATAATTTCACATGTTTCACATCTGTTCCGTGGTTGCTTGTCTGCAACAGTTGGGTGACCTTTTGCATTGTCTGGTGGATCTACAGAAAAAGACAACAACCCTAGTAGAGTGCTCATCTTGTTTCCAGCTATTCTGACATTGTCAAAAAGAGAATGAGGGTGATGAATGTGGTGATGGTGTCATAAACTGATTATTGTCACCAAATAGGGAAGGAGAGACTGGTTTAAGGTTAGCAAGAGATTTCCTTGGAATTCTTGAATACTGAGAGACTGGTTTTGGTGATGCCAGTGTGTTTTCCAGGATGATCTTCTTGGTGTTGAGGGAGAGACTGTTGTTACTGATGTTGGTAATTGCACTGGAGATCTTGGTTGGGAAGGAGAGACTTGCGTTTTCTTGGAGATTTTCGTGGGACTGAAAGTTCACTGTCCAAAACAGCAATTAACCTTTCCTTTTTCTTTTTCAAAAGTTGTCCCTGCATTTCCTTTTCTTTTAAAGTCCCTGCTGCTTTCTTTTGCTTTTCTGACTGAGCACTGGTTTTTTCTGTTTCCTTACTTCTTATGTGTCTTTTTTTCTGTAAAACAAAAGGAAAACAAGAGGATCAAGCGGTCTGACATTTTTTGACAGCTGGTCCTATAGAATGCTGAAAACTTGTAACTTGCAGTTATATGACCTATTATAAAATTTAACAATTCACAGATTCAGTTGAAAAAGTTTACCATATGATGCCGCTATAAAACTCATGTAAAAAAATGTAATAATAAGTAATTTTCATTAAAAAATTCAGTCATATGACTTTTTACATTCATCCAATGATTTGTTTGCTTTCTTGATTTATGTTAATCTTTTCAAGTTCAGTTCACTTGTTATTCATTGCAGAGATTTTTTTGACGATCAGGTGCCAATTACTCTTGTGCAACATACCTTTTTTGAAACTGTCCTGCTGTGCTTTTAAGGAATCTGCCTTTCTGGGCGCTTTCTTTCTGTCTAAATGCTTACTCAAGTACTTCTTTAATTCTTCAATTTCTTTTCTTGACCATCTTTGTGTTTTTAGCTCACCTGAGCTGTCTCAGGGTGAGCTATTAGGATCAATGAATGTCCGTCGTCTGTCGTCAGTTCACACTTAGTTCGTTAACACTCTACTGGTCACATTTTTGCTCCAATTGTCACGAAACTTGGTCAGGATGTTTGTCCCAGTAATTTCGAATATGGGTCATCTGGGGTCAAAAACTAGGTCACATGACCTAAAAATAGAAAAATCTTGTTAAGGCTCTAGAGGCTAATGTTTCAGTCCAAATGTCCTGGCAATTGTTCAGAAAGGTTGTTTGGTTGATTTCTAGCCCAAGTTCGAATATGGGACGTCTGGGGTCAAAAACTAGGTCACACAGCCCAATGGACCTCTACCCATTGGTAGGGTTTGAGGTCACTGGGTCAAGGTTAAGGTCACCATAGCTTATAATAGATATTTCTACTTTCTGTCATAGAGCCTTTAATTATTGACTGATATTTTACATATTTGGTTTGTAGGCACTTATATATTTTCAATTAAAAAATGAAATACTGCTTAACAGCAAACCTACAGCCAAAGTACTCAGGTGAGCGATCCAGGGCCATCATGGCCCTCTTGTTTTTGGTCTTATTTTTTATTTTCTTTCACATTCATTTCCTTCTTCCCCTGCAAATCACATGCATCCTCCTCCATATCATCTGTTATACATAAATCAACATCTTCATTGAAGTGGAAGACATCTTCAGGTTCTTCAGACTGTTGTGCCTTTGCTGATTCTGTTGGCTCCACAGAAACCCTTTTTTCTGCAGAACCCTTATCTTTCAGAATATCAATGAATTCAACATCTTTGAGGCTCTTGCCAGCAAATTTTGACTGAATGTTGAGATTCTGCATCATCAAAACCTTACCGAGAGTAACCCTCTTGATATACGGCGTCATCGTGCGGTAGTGTGTCATATGAGCTTTGGTTGTGTGTCCAAGATGCCGACACATCTGTTGCAGCTCTGAATTGTTAAGATTTATAACCTGAAAAATGAACAAAAACTGGACTACTTTTTGAACATTTCATGTTCACCCAATGATCATTTCTGCAGTTCGGGTAAATTTAGAGACTGAGAATTTTTACTTTACAGTGAGTCATACTACATCAGTTGTCATAGCACCCAGTGTTGATAAAGACCCTTATGACTTAGATAATAGCTTTTATGGGTTGAGGAGTTGGAATATCACCCACTTTTACCCATTCAATTGTTAGAGGGATTGAAACAAGAGGACCCTGAGACCTCAGGGGCACCATGGCCTAATTATTCATCCGAGCAACTATTTAGCTGTTTGGTAGAGGGTCACCAAAGGATCATTTGTGTATAGTTTCATCAAAATTGCATTCATAGTTTAGGAGAAGTCATTTGAAGATTTTCCTTATATAAGTCTATGTAAATTTGTGACCCCTGGGACGGGGCCAGTTTTGACCCCAGGGGCATAATTAGTTATGGGCACTTAGTCATTTTTATTAGCTCACCTGAACACAAAGTGCTCAGAGTGAGCTTTTCTGATTGGTCTTCTTCAGTTGTCTGTCTGTCATCAACTTTTCATTCAAAGAACATCTCCTCTGAAACCAAAGGGCCAAATTTAATGAAACTTGCCTGGGATGTTCCTTGCATGAAGCTCTACCAAAATTGTTCAAATGGTTCTGGTCCATTGCATTTCTGGTTCACGAGCTTAAAATAGATTTTAAAAGTTGGATCTTTAAAAATCTTCTTCTCCGAAACCTCAAGGCCTGGAGCTTAGATATTTGGTATGAAGCATCATATAGTGGACCTCTACCAAGTTTGTTCAAATTACGACCCTGGGGTAATTGACCCCACCCCAGGGGTCAGTTGATTTTAAAAAGATTTATAAAGGGAAAACTTAAAAATCTTCTTGTCAGTAACCACAAGGCCTAGAGTGTAGATATTTGGTGTGCATCATTGTCCAGTAGACCTCTACCAAGTTTGTTCAAATCATGACCCTGGGGTCAAAACTGGCCCCAGACTGGGGGTTGGGGGTCATTTAATAGAGAAAACTTAAAAAGTCTGCTGCTCTGAAATACCAGAGGTAGACCTTCAATTGTTTGTTGTTATGTCTCCCCCAACCCCGCCTTTCTGATGGAGACATATTGTTTTTGCCCTGTCCATGGGTGTCTGTTGGTCTGAATGTCTGCCACACTTCGTTTCATTTCAGTAACTTATGTACCAGTTAACCCAAAGCCTTTAAACTTCACAGGGTTATTGCCCTTTTTGAGTAGAAAAAAAAATCTTTTGCTTTTTGGGTCCATATGTCAGAGGTCAAGTTCACTGGGACCTGTAGAGTAAAACTATTTCTGCTAAAAAATTTGAGTACCATTACACCCAGAATCATCAAATTTATTGCAAACTTATTCAACCTTGCGAACAAGAAACACCCATAACAACCAATACGATACTTGTAACATGAGCAGTGAGACTCAGGTGAGCAATTTAGGGCCATCATGGCCCTCTTGTTCTATATGCAATGCCCTTCTTAAAAGTTCTAGCCACCAGCACAATCCAATTGCTGCTACCCAAACCTTAAATTGATTAGTCAGAATTGTTAGTTTTTATCACACCTGCTAATTTTCTTTCACACACACACAACACCTTACCTCTAACCTATTTAGACTATTTAGACTTTGCTTACATGGGCGCAACAAAAAAGTAGTTTTCATGGAATCAGCCAGTTGCCGGCTGTCAGTCGTTCTGGCTAAATATTGTCAAAACACCAATCTGACAAGACAAGATCAGATTAAACTTTGACAACATCCAACAAAAGGTTAGAATAAATTGTTGAGAAAGTAAAAAAAAAACAGTGAAAGGCAGAGTGGCGTCATTTTGGAGCGTGGTCAATTACACAAACATGATCTTTTTCACTCTGACATCTTTTATACACTTAGCAAAACTATATGGCTTACCTCTTGATTTCAAGATGACTGTATAAGCAGCCTGTCTGGATTGTAAAAGGAGCTTTTTAGGTGCTGCTGGCTTATTTTCATCTGTTTTAACAACCGTTGAACAATTGTCCTCACTCTCTGGAAATATATTATTTATCTCTTAGAACACATTTTACTTATTAAAGGGGCTGTGCTCCAGATGACACAAAAAAGAAAGTTTTCTTGTATTATAAATTTCTTGTGATATTTATGACTAATGCTTAAAAAACTGACTAACTGACAAAAAGTAAGTCAGATAATCACATTATAAATTTATTTTTTTCCTTTCATGGTGCTATACCGTAACGCGACGGTATAACTATATTGTATAGGATTTAAAGTAAACGATAGTTATTTCACATGCGGCGATACTGGTGACAGTAAAAACGTTGTTAATATTTTGTTAACATGAGGGTCCAGAGTTAAAATCTGACTGGATCAAATATATACTTTTTTGTTCTATTTCGACTTTTATAATCAGTTTTGAAGTAAAATATCATGTTGTTATAATCTCACGGCATCTTGATATTTAATTTAAGTAAAAAATTTTTTTTATATCAAATCTGAAGTACAGCCTCTTTAAAGGGCCAGTGTTTTTTTTTAATAGAATCCTACGGTAACATAAGATATGTGAATGAAGTAACATCAAAACTGTTTGACTGTTACTTGACATAAATCTTCACTTAGTTGAATAGTATATGGTGCCCACGTTTGTCTCCTTACATGTACACTTCATTCATCAACCTTGGGAAAACTGACTAGCATTTCTTTGATCTTATGAATAATTCATTAGGCATAATACAGCAATTTTATTGGCACCATTCTCAAAGGACAACTGGCACCATTCTCAAAGGACAACTGGCGCCATTCTCAAAGGACAATAGAGCAATCAGCCAAATCACGTTGCCGCTTATTTGTTTGCGTGTCTGTCATTGGTCAAATGAAAATTACGTCATCCAATTTGCTTTCAAAAGTTTTACAACAAGATTTACAACCAATTTTCCTAGGGTTGATGAATGAAGTGTCAACGTAATAAGACAAACCTGGGTACTGAAGATGATCACTTTGCATAAATTCCACAAATGATACCCTTTAAGAAATCAGCAACAGCCTAACCGTTTGCGGCTTCTTCTTTGGAATTGCTTGGATGTGGGATTTCTTTTTTGTTTTCTTCCTTACATAATCTGAATCAGTAAGCTTCTTTTCAAGTACCTTTTTGCTTGCTGAAAGCAAAACATTTATAATGATAAGGTAACCACTTTAATAAAAAAAAATCAGCATGAATATGGAAAAAAAAAAAAATATCCAATGCTTACCTTTCATTTGCCCTTTAGTGGAAATAACCTCACCCTTTATTTATTGTCGGACCATGCACATAAAAGGAGCCTATTCAAAACATTTCACATGTGATTATCACATACACGTTTGTTTGTGAATTCCGTTTTTTGAAACTATTTAACGCTAGTTATTAAATAACATTTATAACATAAATAATTTGTTGTTGTTTTTTTGTGGGTGTGGAGACTTAATGCCTGATTTTCAGCAGTAGTTCAATGCTTTATACCAGTGATGAGACAATCTTTAGAAATTTCCTGGTTTTCTTACCCAGTATTAACCTTTCTCCTCAAGTAAGTGACAACTTCTCCGCATGAATCAAAGGTGGGAGACCAGTAACCATTAGATAGGAAAATAGGAGATCTGATGCCAGACTCTTAATGTTTTACAAGATTGTGCATGGACTGGTCTTACGTTCAGCCCTCCCTCCGTCTCACCCGTCACTCACACCCTCTTTCTTATAGTCAGATCCTCACCCCATGTAACTTTAACAAATATTCCTTTTTTCCAGCAACTATAGTCCTCTGGAACTCACTTCCATCTGAACTTGTGCAGGTCCCTACTCTTGCCCACCACGTTTAAAATGAAAATATTGTTTTTATCTGTTTTAGCTGTATATTTCTCTTCTTAACTAACACTTTCAACTTTTTATTTCAGTTCCCACAGATACATCTATACTGGAAGTATTACTTTTATTCTCCTTTACATTTCTTCTTTTTAAAATCTCACTCAGACACACACTTGCACATAATACTCGAAAGAGAGTGTTGCAGTATCTATAGATAGATAGATACACAAAAGATCCACAGACAATTTCAGAGGCATCGCTAAGTAAGGCATTGAAGGCCCGGGGCTTCTGACTGAGGAAATGAAAAATACCATGGCTCCGACTCCCCCAATGCCCCTAACAGCAGACACCCCATTTTCTTCAAAATTTTGCTTGTTGCGGTTTTACGCCTGTTTTCAGCAGTAGTACAACGCTATATTCTGGCGGTCAGTTAACTTACCCAGTTTTTTAGAGTTTCTTAACCAGAAATAAACTCTCTCTCTGCAAGTACATGACAACTAACCCACATGAATCAGAGGTGGGAGTTGAATGACCATTAGACACAATGTCAAAGAACAAATCATCACAGAGAGAGTGATAAAACTCATGACCTCTGGATTTGAAAGCTAGGCACTTATCTTGTGACTGCGCCACCTGGCACGGCAATTCTTGGTGGGGTGGTGGAGTATCCCCATTGCTAGAGCAATCCTGCCCCTTTTCATTGGCGGATCGCTTGGGCATGCAACTTGTAAAAAGTCCAGCTAAGTAAAGTAAACTTGTCCAAATTCAGGGACTAGCATAAAAATTATCATAAATGTTAGCGAGGTCAGTGACTATTTCATTTCTGCAGGGACATGGCGTTATTATACATTTTTTGAAAGGTCTTTGACTCCACAACCGAAATATGTTTGTTTTTACTAGTTTATTTAAGAATCTGATTTTTAACGATTTTTAATAACCTTTTGTCCTTTTCATAAACACGTCTACAGAGAGCATCATATGATTTCTTGTTATCAGATATGGAAAGATTTAATATCTGTGCATGTTCAAACACCCACTGAGTACATTTTTGGACCCCAACCTCTTTCACTTTTGACACAATGTCATTATTCACTATTAACGACATAATGAATGATGGTCTGTGTGAAGCTGTCACTAAAATTCAAATTTATGACTGTACTGGATTCTCAGTATAAACACAGATATTTGAACTTTCGCAATTTTCAGTTTGTTCATTTTTGTCAGTTAGTATTCCTCAGTGGTTCTAACCAGATGATCAACATACACTGGTGTCAAATCATTTGCAAAAGTGTTTTCTGAGGGCACTGTACTGAGTTCTTCTATTGTGATGTATTTGTTAAAAAGTTTAAAGTCTTCATGCCCTAAACTGGACAAAAGAGTCTGAGATTCTCTAGAATTCTGTAACAAAAAAGAATAAAACACACCACCAAGGAAAGAAAATGTTATACACAGATATTTGAACTTTTGCAATTTTCAGTTTGTTCATTTTTGTCAGTTAGTATTCCTCAATGGTTCTAACCAGATGATCAACAAACACTGGTGTCAAATCAATTGGAAAAGTGTTTTCAGTGAAAAATGAGTCCTTCGCTGACTTGGTTGGCTCCACACGAGTAATGAACACATCACCAAGAATATCATTTAATACAGATTTTTGGTTGGCTGCTGCTTCCTGTTTGACAGCAATGATAGGTGGTACAGTTTCTATCTTAATTACATCAGACTGGTTTTCCAGCATGTCTGTTGGCAGGCTTGGTAGTGGGGATAGATTCACAGAGGCTGTGGTCCTAGTGGCCATGGTTGCTGTTGATGTAAAAGATTCAGGCTACTCAGACTTAACTTCGACTACAGCTGGAATTACTGATACTTCGATAGCCTCTTGTGTCAAGCGATTGAACACCATGGATCTGTCGTCATCAGAAAAGTAAGGCAGCTGTTTGAACCTTGGATCTAAGGCAGATGTCAAGTTTAATAGTTCAGCTTTATCTGAGTATTTCTTGTTTAGGTCAGCCTTCATGATTTCTTTCATTTTAGCTGGTAGGTCTTCCTCATTATGCTGTAGAGTCTGATTGGTCAGTCTGTAATGAAGCGGCATGACAACTGAGACGGTTGGCAGTGATTCAGTACTCAACATGGTGGTAATGTCTTTCACAGAAATGGAAGACCAGTGTCAGAAGATTGAGCAGTTGTTCCTTCAATGTAATCATAAATATACCAAAATATAATTCTCTCATGCTAATTCGATACAAGACATCAAAACGAAACACATACCGATAATACAGTGTAGGTAAAGTGGTTGAGAGGAGACACTAATTATTATCCCCCCGTCAAAGGCGGAGGGGATATTAGGAATGCCCTTCGTCCGTCTGTGCGTCCGTGCGTCCGTCCGAAACAATTTTGTCCGGAGCATAACTCCAAAACTACTTTAGGGATTTTATTCAAACTTCATACACAGACAGAGCACATTGGTAGGTAGTGCAGTGTGCAAGAACAATAACTCTACCTTGCCTATTTTTAGAGTTATTCCCCTTTATCAGAATTACTTGATAAATTTTGTCCAGAGCATAACTCCAAAACTACTTGAGGGATTTTATTCAAGTTTCATACACTGACAGAGCACATTGGTAGGTAGTGCAGTGTGCAAGTCCAATAACTCTACTTTGCCTATTTTTTAGAGTTATTCCCCTTTATCAGATTAACTTGTTTACATTTTAAAAATCCAAGCATATACATGTATATCTAATTCTTGAATTCTTGAACTTATTATCCCCACGCCAAAGGCGGAGGGGATATTAGAAATGGTCTCTGTCCGTCCGTGTGTCCGTCCGTTCCAGTTTTGTCCGGAGCATAACTCCAAAAGTACTTGAGTGATTTTCTTCAAACTTCATATACTGAAAGAGCACATTTGGAGGAGGTGCATTGTGAAAGAATAATAACTCTACCTTGCCTACTTTTAGAATTATTCCCCTTTATCAGATTTAATTGAAAAACTTAGTCCGAAGCATAACTCCAAAAGTGCTTCAAACTTAATACACTGACATAGCACATTGATAGGAAGTGCAGTTTGCAAGAACAATAACTCTACCTTGCCTATTTTTTGTGGGATTTTCTTCAAACATTATTACATTGAGTGTTTGAAAGTACAACCTTCAGGTAGCTTCTTCCCGGCGGGGGGATTAACCATGTGTAACATGGCTCTTGTTAAACCTGTCATTAGTGCGGGTCATTATAAATGTGTTTATTTAATAGTGGTAGAACATTTTCCTGTATCTTCCATATTTTATTTACTCTCAGTAAAACATAGTTACATGGATTTTCATTGAAATGCATTTAAACTGATATACTCAAGTGACAGGTTTCTCTCTTTAGAGACACTTTCTAAATCACATACATGTTTTAGATTATTGCTTTGCCACAGACTTCACAAAGGTCAATACCATTTAAATTAGTATTGTATCAAACTTGTTTAAACACATTAATATTCTGAGGCATAAGCCATTTCAAAATGCATTTCAAGTTTTTAGCTCATCTGAGCACAAAGTGCTCAGGGTGAGCTTTTCTGATCGGTCTTTGTCCGTCGTCCGTCAGTCCGTCCGTCCGTCCGTCCGTCGTCAACTTTTCATTCAAACGACATGTCCTCTGAAACCAATGGGGCAAATTTAATGAAACTTGCCTGGGATGTTCCTTGCATGAAACTCTACCAAGATTGTTCAAATGGTTCTGGTCCATTGCATTTCTGGTTCACTGGAGCTAAAAATAGATTTTATAAGTTGGATCTTTAAAAATCTTCTTCTCCGAAACCACAAGGCCTGGAGCTTTGATATTTGGTATGAAGCATCATCTAGTGGACCTCTACCAAGTTTGTTCAAATTATGTCCCTGGGGACAAAACTGACCCCACCCCAGGGGTCAGTTGATTTTACATAGAGTTTTATAGGGAAAACTTGAAAATCTTCTTGTCAGAAACCACAAGGCCTAGAGTTAAGATATTTGGTATGTAGCATTGTCTAGTGGACCTCTACCAAGTTTGTTCAAATCATGACCTCTGGGTCAAAAATGGCCCCGCCCCGGGGGTCTCTTGTTTTACATAGAGTTATATAGGAAAATCTTAAAAAAATCTTCTTGTCAGAAACCGTAAGTTATAGAGCTTAGATATTTGGTGTGTAGCATTGTCTAGTGGACCTCTACCAAGTTTGTTCAAATCCTGTCCCTTGGGTCAAAAATGGCCCCGCCACAGGGGCCACTAGTTTTACAAAGAGTTATATAAGAAAATCTTAAAAAATCTTCTTGTCAGAAACCGTAAGTTATAGAGCTTAGATATTTGGTGTGTAGCATTGTCTAGTGGATCTCTACCAAGTTTGTTCAAATCCTGGCCTCTGGATCAAAAATGACCCCACCCCAGGGGCCACTAGTTTTACATAGAGTTATATAGGAAAATCTTAAAAAATCTTGTCAGAAACCGTAAGTTATAGAGCCTAGATATTTGGTGTGAAGCATTGTCTAGTGGACCTCTACCAAATTTGTTCAAATCCTGGCCTCTGGGTCAAAAATGGCCCCGCCACAGGGGTCACTTGTTTTACATAGAGTTATATAAGAAAAACTAAAAAATCTTCTTGTCAGAAACAAGAAGGCCTACAGTTAAGATATTTGGTATGTAGCATTGTCTAGTGGACCTCTACCAAGTTTGTTCAAATCCTGGCCTATGGGTCAAAAATGGCCCCGCCCCGGGGGTCACTTGTTTTACATAGAGTTATATAGGAAAATCTTAAAAAAATCTTCTTATCAGAAACCGTAAGTTATAGAGCTTAGATATTTGGTGTGTAACATTGTCTAGTGGACCTCTACCAAGTTTGTTCAAATCCTGTCCTCTGGGTCAAAAATGGCCCCGCCACAGGGGTCACTTGTTTTACATAGAGTTATATAAGAAAATCTAAAAAATTCTTGCTGTCAGAAACCGTAAGTTATAGAGCTTAGATATTTGGTGTGTAGCATTGTCTAGTGGACCTCTACCAAGTTTGTTTGAAAAATTTCCCTAGGGTCACTATTGGCCCCGCCCGAGGGGTCACAAGTTTTAAATAACAATATATAAGAAAATCTTTAAAAATCTTCTTGTCTGAAACCACAAGACCTAGAATTTTAAAATTTGGCATGAAGCAAGCTTTTACAAGCTTTTTCAAATTATTGGATTAGGTTAAAGGTCACGGAGGCTAAAAGTAGATTTATCTACTGTACCTCATAGAGCCTTCATTTATAGACCAATATCTTTGATATTCAGTATAGAGGTTCCTTGCATGGACCTCTACCCATGGGTAGGGTTTGAGGTCACTGGGTCAAGGTCAAGGTCACCATAGCTTATAATAGATATTTTTACTTTCTGTCATAGAGCCTTAATTTATATACTGATATTTTACATATTTGGTTTGTAGGCACTTACATATTTTCAATTAAAAAATGAAATACTGCTTAACAGCAAACCTAAGTACTCAGGTGAGCGATCCAGGGCCATCATGGCCCTCTTGTTTAACAGAAAGACGTGGTTGAAAATTAATTTTTAATCAGATCGTGTGTGATATCTGCAATTCTCATCTTTCCTAATGACTACTGTATATGAGAGCCAAGTAACAAATAATATCACAAGGTGCAGAACACCCCACAGTTATCTAATATCCTACAGTTCAGCTATTTTTCCACACAGCAGCTCCAGTTCTTTCATCTTTTTGTGACCTGTAACACATAAAGCATACCTGAATATCCAAAGTGGAAACAGAATGTGTTTGTAACAAAAGCCTACCCCTTGGGTGGGATTGCTTATAAGCAGTGTGAAGTTTTGTGAGTAAAGGTCACAGTGACCTTGACCTCTGACCTTAAAACAAGGAGAGGTCAAGAACTAGTCATGAGGAATGCATATTATTAAGTGTCATGATCCTAGGTACATGCATTATGATTTTATAAGCAATAATAAGTATTGCAACTGCAGGTCATAGCAGAGAGACAGACATGCAGGCCAAAAACAATATTCCTCCACATCGTTGATATTGATTGAACTTATGTTCAGCATTTTTAGCTCACCTGTCACGTAGTGACAGAGTGAGCTTTTCTGATCACCTTTTGTCCGTCGTCCATCTGTCCGTCCGTTAACAATTGGTTTGTTAACACTCTAGTGGTCACATTTTTGCCTCAATTGTCATGAAACTTGGTCAGGATGTTTGTCTCATTAATATCTCGGACGAGTTCAAACATGGGTTATCAGGGTTGGAAAACTAGCTCACAGAGCCCAAATATAGAAAAACCTTGTTAACACTCTAGAGGCTACTTTTTCAGTCCAAATATCCTGGAAATTTGTCAGAAATGTTCTAATGATGATTTCTAGCTCAAGTTCAAATATGGGTCATCTGGGTTCAAAAACTAGGTCACGGAGCCCAAAAATACAAAAATCTTGTTAACACTCTAGAGGTTACATTTTCAGCCCAAATAATCTTGAAATTTGTCAGAAAGGTTGCTTTGATGATTTCTAGGTCAAGTTCAAATATAGGTCATCTGGGGTCAAAAACTAGGTCACAGAGCCCAAATATTGAAAAACCTTGTTAACACCCTAGAGGTAACATTTTTAGACCAAATAATCTGGAAATCTGTCAGGAAGGTTGCTAAATCTATGATTTCTAGCTCAAGTTCAAATATGGGTCATCTTGGTTCAAAAACTAGGTCACAGAGCCCAAAAATAGAAACATCTTGTTAACACTGTAGAGATTACATTTTCAGCCCAAATAATCTGGAAATTTGTCAGAAAGGTTGCTTCAAAGATTTCTAGCACAAATTCAAATATGGGTCATCTGGGTTCAAACAAAAACTAGGTCACAGAGCCCAAAAATACAAAAATCTTGTTAACACTCTAGAGGTTACATTTTCAGCCCAAATAATCTGGAAATTTGTCAGAAAAATTGCCTTGAGGATTTCTAGACCAAGTTCGATAATGGGTCATCTTGGGTCACAAACTAGGTCACAGAGTCCAAATATGGAAAAATGTTGTTAATATTCTAAAGGTAGCATTTTCAGTCCAAATAACCTGGAAATTTGTCAGAAAGGTTGCTCTGATGATTTCTAGGTCAAGTTCAAATATAGGTCATCTGGGGTAAAAAACTAGGTCACAGAGCCCAAATATTGAAAAACCTTGTAAAAGCTCTAGAGGTTACATTTTCAGCCCAAATAATCTTGAAATTTGTCAGAAAGGTTTTTTCAATGATTTCTTGCTCAAATTTGGATATGGGTCATCTGGGATCAAAAACTAGGTCACATGGTACAAATATGTAAAAACCTTTTTTACAGTCTAGAGGTTACATTTTCAGTCCAAATAACCTGGAAATTTGTCAGACAAGTTTTTTTTTGATGATTTGTAGCTCAAATTGGAGTATGGGTCATTTTGGGTCAAAAACTAGGTCACAGAGCCCAAATATGGAAAAACTTTGTAAACACTCTAGAGGCTACATTTTAAGTCCAAATGTCCTGGAAATTTGTCAGATAGGTTGTTTTGATGATTTGTAGCTCAAGTTTGGATATGGGTTATCTGGGGTCAAAAACTAGTCACAGAGCCTAAATATCGAGAAACCTTGTTAACACTCTAGATGCTACTTTTTCAGTCCAAATATCCTGGAAATTTGTCAAAGAGATTGTTTCAATAATTTCTAGGTCAAGTTTGAATATGGGTCATCTGGGGTCAATTAACCAGGTCCATAGCAACTTTGTTAAAAGCAGTTGTACTCAGGTGAGCGATACAGGGCCATCATGGCCCTCTTGTTCAGGTTCTGATTGAACTGCAAATGTGGCAGGATAGTAACTGGTAACAAGCAGATTTGCTAGTCATCATCTTAGTGCATGTGTGTGCTCTTCTATTAACATGGCCAAAACTGCTCTCAATAAACATAATTATGTTTCTGTAATTTCATTTTTTTCACACTGTCTAAAGAGGTCACCATACCTTTGGATCTTATAAGCTGTGGTACAATGTTTCGATGTGACAAGCAGGGGACATAAGAAGGGACATGCATTGAAAAGAAATAGTAATGAAATGACAAATCTGTATTCCATCGGCAGTTGCTTTTCTTTTTGAATTGTTTGTCACTAGCATACACTCTGCACCTGCTTCTTTGTATAAGCATCCAGTGTACGACTGGAAGACTGCTGCCAGTGCTTCCTTCACCAGCACCTCTTCTATGTACTGTCCCTGTACATAACTGGGTTACTAACATCTGCATTGGCGTAAGATAATCTTATTTCATTGATTTCAGTAACTTGTGTGCATGTATCTGCATGATTCTTTTTCAATTATATAAAAAAGGAAGATTTTCATATCTGCTACCTAAATAATCATTCTGACAAAGAAACTTTATGAAATAAAATATCCTAGCATTTCTTTTTTTAATTTGCTTCAGACAACATGGCCATATTTTCAACTAACAACTCTATTTACTTGCTGTGTTAATTGTGTTCCCATACGAAAACTTCTGCCCTGAAAAATGAAGAAATTCTGCCTAGCAACTAGGCGTAATCCGTCTAAGGCATTTCAGGTTTACATATCACAGATTCCTCCTATAAGCAGGAATACGCTGGGAAATATGCAAATTTTTTTAGGAGGAAAACAGTTTGGGTAGAGGGAAAAAAATCCACCTAAGAAAATTTAAGCAGGGAAAAATTCTGCCTAATAAATGCATGTTAACCAGGAAAAAACTCAGCTTAAGGAAAGCACTAGCATGAGGAAATTCCGCCTTAGGAAAAATTCTTAGCAGGAAAAAATTCCCCCTAAAATATTTTAACCAGGAAAAAATATCTACGAAGAAAATCACTAGCAGGAGAAAATTCTGCCTAAGGAAAAACTAGCACACAACCTGCCTAAGGAAATGAAGTTATTCACCAATTTGTGATGGTACGTTAATAAAGCTGTATTATGGATGGATACAATATTATTATTTAGCTGCATTAGATTTGTACAGACAGACAAAAGGTGGTCACAATTACCAAGCTTTTAAGTTATCTTGGTGAGCTTATCATAGATTTTTTTACATTACCCAAACCAAAACAGCAAGCTTAATAAAGGTTGCAGCAAGGTTGTGGCAAGATTGCAATTAAGTGAGCCACAATCTTATTTAAGCATGCAGCTAGATTGGGAAAGGTACATTCGCAATCTTAAAAGTAAGCATGCGCATGCTTATTTCTTGATCAAGCTTGCAAAGGTGTAATTTTAATCATGCTTCACGCAAACTTATGAAGGCTACACAAACTTGCAAGGTTGCGCATGCTTGCGATAGGAACCTTTACGATCGTAATTGTGTGCTTGCAAGCTTGCGCAATCATACCTAGGTTGCGGGGTTGCAAGCTTAATCGCACTCTTGCAAGCTTGCCCAATGATACATAGGTTGCGGGACTGCACGCATAATCGCGTGCTTGCAACTTTGCACGATCATACCAGGCGACATGCTTGCAAGCTAACCATGCATAAGATTGCGGCTAGTTGACAAAAACATGTGACATTAATTAAAAACAATATCCAGATTACATGAAACAAACTTATTTACTTCTAAGTCAGTTTAAACAACAGATTTACAGAACAAAAACATTTGTTAGATATACAACAAATAATATATTCAACTAATATCGAAAACACAAGCATAAAGATGTATTCTTACTCACATGTAAGATTTACCACTATTAAAACATTTCTTTGATTATACCAAAAAAGGATGAATAAATGTCGAGAACAATAGTTTTTGACTGCATATGACCCAGATTCAAACTTGACCCAAGATTATCAAGATAAACATTCTGATAACACAAGTTTCATGGATAAACAATTGTAAATGTGACCTGTACAGTGTTACAAAGCTTTTCATATGACTTGACCTAATGACCTAGTTTTTTAATGCACATGACGATTTCATGAAGATAAAATTATAAATATGACCTATACAGTGTTAAGATTTTCCTTTAATTTGGCCCAGTGACCTAGTTTTTGACCGCACATGACCCAGATTTGACCTCAACTTAGAAATCATCAAAATAAACATTCTGACCAAGTGTCATGAAGATACAGTCATAAATATGACCTCTAGAGTGTTAAAAAGCTTTTACTACTGTTTTACCTGGTGACAAACTTTTTGACCCGTCATGACCCATCTTTAAATCTAACCTGAATGTTATCAAGATAAACATTCTGATCAAGTTTCATAAAGATAAAGTCATAAATGTGACCTCTACGAGTGTTAACAAGCTTTTCCTTTAATTTAAACTGGTGACCCAGTTTTTGACCGCACTTGACCCAGATTCAAACTTGACCTAAATATTATCAAGACAATCATTCTTATCAAGTTTCACAACGATACAGTCATAAATATGACCTCTAGAGTGTTAACAAACAATTGTGTACGGACAGACGACGGACAAAAGGCAATCACAAAAGCTGACTCTGTCACTACATGACAGGTGAGCTAAAAATATCAATTTAGCACTTTTCCCCCCAATTCGCTAGGCACAGGCGATGAAAATAATTCCAAAAAAAAACCCCACTATGGTCAGCATTTAAACATAATCCTCACTGCTTTAAACCATGCCTAGCTGTGGCACACTTAGAATTAACAATGCCATTAAAGGCTGTCACACTTAATGCTGGCTGACACCAGAATCTTTTTTAAATTTTAATAAAACATAGTCTAAAATTGCTTGAAGAACAAGCTGGTTAAGAAGCTTTGTTGGTGACAAAGAATTATGCGCCTGTCTTTTGCCCGTTGCATTGCTGACAGCAAGCTGCTCCCAGCTAAAAAAAACACTCCAATAGTTGGATCACAAGTCGCCTTGGACATGTCCCAACCAAAATGGCAGTTGACAGTTTGGTTTGGGGGATGTAAACATTGTAGCCCTTGATCAGCAGCACTTTCTTGATCCCTTTATCCTGCAATCAAAATATATCAGGATGAGTACAAGGTTACATCAGTATTAACTAACTCTTATTTGCATTGATATGTTGACCAAATCCCTCTATGTTCTCAATAGTTTACAAATAAAAACATGTTTATATCTGTTAATTCAATTTGTTTTGAGCTATGTTGGAGTCTTCCTTTAATAAAAGTCAGTTATTGATTATAGATCCATAGGACATCCAGTGTAAACTGACCTAATAAAAACAACAACAAAAAAACTAACCGTTACTGTCTTCTCCCATTCATTAAGGCTGGGACACTCCGATACGAGTTGACTGGAGCTCTCATCTATATAGCTTAGCTGGCTGGGGCTTGCACTGGGAATTGTCATGCTTGAGCATTCAAAGCCAAGCTGACTTGGGCTTGCAGTGGGTGTGGTAGTGGTGCATGTTGCAGTAGGTATTGTACTGGGTGTTGACCACTCAGATGTTTGCAGGCTCTTCCTGCACTGTCTTTAATGGAAATATTTGTTTGACAAATCATTGAAATAATATATATTAAAAGCCATGGCTTGTTTCTTTTCTAAAGTAAAATAGCTCATAACCCTATCACTTTTTCAATTGTACATGCCATAAATTACTTATTGTATTTGACAATGGGTACTTAGTTTTTGCCAAGCTGTTATGTAAGAATTTCAAGGTAAATTTTTTTTTAATTAACTCCATAACTACTAGCATTATAACAAACTTACGAGTCTAAATATATATTTATACATGCATATCATCTCAAGCAAGGTGTATTTAAATATCCACTTAAAATTCAACCTCAAAAGGAATTGTCCTTTCATTCAGGTGAAAGATAATAAAGAATTATTACAAGTTCTTAAAGATTGAAATGCATTTGAATGGAAGGACATGTACTGTAATAGTTTGGGAGCAAATGAACTTTGAAAAACAGCCTAGATTTAAGTAACATAAGTCATCAAGGCTAACCTTTTAAAAAGCTGCTCTGGTGTGTGCAAAATTGACTGCTCTGTTTCAAGCCTAATTGCCAGGCTTTTTAGGAAAGTCACCTTCCTTGGAGTCACTGGGAGACCTGCAAAATATAAGGCAACAGTTTTGTGGTATTCAATCCATTAAAATGTGTCAGAACGAGAAGTTTGTCCTACAGTTTGAAACTCATCAAGGCCTTAAAAGAATGTTTGTTTCAGTTTTCATTTGACTTAAAACATCGGAGGTAGATAAATTTTCATATATAAGCGGAAGCCCTATTTTCTGACTGTAACCCCAAAACAATACCAGTAGATAACATAATGATCCTAAAACAAGCATTTTTCTTTAACACTTTTAATTCACTTTAAAATAAGTGGCTACTGAGAAAAAACTTTAACACAAAAAGCAGTCAGAGGCACCCATATATGAATGGACAGAGATTGATGTCACACCTGGAAATAGTGTGCATATGTTTTGTGTAATAATAATGCTTCACACAGATGTGCAGGCTGATCTTGGTCTGCACAAGCATGCTAAGAGTTAATACATATAATTGAGAAGCCTGATATTTCACATATAAATTTGCTTTATCCTATAGTCCCATATGGTGTAAAGCGATTTTATGCTCCTTGCTCATCTACTTCCTGTTTACCGAATACTTAGATTTTTACACATAGTTGACATACATTCAGAATTTCCGTCACAGTTTTCTCAGCAACTATAAGATGCAGCAGCCTGATATTTTGCATATTGCTTTATCCTATATTCTCATATGGTATAAAGTGATTTTATGCTCCTTGCTCATCTACTTCCTGTTTACCGAATACTTAGAAGTTACCAACACACAGGAAAGGAGGTTCACTTGATCGTGTTTTTGTGAATAAAGACTTCGATGAATCAGAAATCACAGATGTAATACCTTTTCATTATTCTGACCATTTTCATATTCATCTAGCTGTGCCTTGGATGAAGTTGTATTAAATTCAGGTAAATACTCGGAAAAATTTGACACTCTTTATACATATGACAAATGCAAATTACATGATGAAAGTCGAATTTCTGATAGCGGGGGTATCACTAGTGAGCATTAGCTCACAAATTTACTTGTTTGTTTTATTTGTCCTTACTTTGATAACTATAATGATTTGATCAGAATAATGGTCAATATATGGTTAAATCTATATAAATTGCAAAAAATATTGTTTGGGTATACTTTTCTTTCAGTCTGTTAAGTAACTTTTGCTCGGCTATCATGTTTGTATTTCTTAACTAAAGAGATCATATTCAATAAAACATAAATTAATAAAAGAACAAAACATGCTCATAACATAATAAATTTAATGATCAAGTTTAATATATTCCATATTCATTCCAACTCAAGTTAATAAAATAAATTAACTCTTACCAAAATATTTTATAAGTCACTTATAAGTGTAGTTATAAGTGCCTTATACTTCGCTTACTCAATTCACCTATAAGTCAAGTATATGTATTTTAAATGCAAATGAGATGTAAGTGAAGTATAAGTCACCTATAAGTCACTTATAAGTCATATATAAGTCACAATTATTTTAACTTATAAGCCAGTTATACTTCACTTATAAGCCAGTTATAAGTCACTTATAAGCCAGTTATACTTCACTTATAAGCCAGTTATAAATGTTGCTTGATGTCAAGAGAGCTAGTAATAAAAAGCTATAATTAAAATTCACAAAAATATTTATTTTCACTTTAGTTTTAGCTAAATTGAATAAACAGTAAACCCATAATTTCAACACATGTAGGATTTGACATGAGTAATCAATTCATATTAATATTTATTAAATAAGTTGAGGGAAATGTTTTAAAGCAAGCACTGGGGAAGCATAGTAAAAATGCCAGAGACACTGTCTTAACATCGTATAACCGAACTGTCCATAGAGGACAAAATTAAGCTAATTCGTGAATCTGAAGTTCTTCGAAAACCAACTTTGAAGGTTAAAAATGTAAATTATTGTTAAACTTATCATTCTGTTTCCCATGTTGTTGATAACATCTAGAAGTTACTGATGTTCACTCATTAATTCTGTTGTCTGTTTTCTGCTCATTTTTATTGTCAGTTTTTACATCTTTCTGGAAGAGGGTAGTAGTTCTTTTGCACAACATAAGTATAATCAATTATTATCTAAATATTATTTTATACAGAATTTGTACACAATTCTTTCATTGAGCATTTACATATACAGGAACTGGGTCAACCTCATTTAAAGTTTTCTAACATGACTTACAAGTTAAAAAAAAACAAAAAAACATACAATTTATTTTTCATCAAAGAATTGAAAAAAAATATTAAAAGTAAATAGCTTACTTAGCATAACAATCCTAAAAGTTTGCCTTCTTCATTTCCATTCCTTTCAACACTGTCAGATTCCATATTCAAATTCAAAATAAACAGGAAGTGTTAAACTCTTTTTTTGATTGGTGAACATCTTAAAAGTCTATAGCTAGAATACCAATAAAGAGATTTCTCACATCTGACAGTTGCTGGTTTAAACAAGTATAAGCCAAGTATAAGTGACTTATAAGTGACTTATATGTGGAAAATTTGACAAGACTGAAATGACATATAAATGGCTTATACTTATAACAGACTTATACAAATTTTATGTTATTTAGAAGTGACTTATAAGTAACTTATAGGTCACTTATACTTCAAGTATAAGTTGCATATAAGGGACATATAAGTCACTTAAAGTCATTTTGGTAAGGGAACTGATCATGTTCAATAAAGTTTCAAATGAATCTTACATTCTGTGAACTGTTCATTGACATGAATTTATAAGCACATAATGTGTAAATTAGTCACTTGATATGAATGATATGAGTTGCAAATACAATAAGCTTAAATTACATACAAGTGTACACAAATGCACAGAAGCTTTAATGCATGTTTTCCCCAACTGTACTGTCAGTCACTCCTACTATCACTTATTTACTTTGCTGGATTGAAAAAAACATATCCATTTTTGCCTGCTTTTTCAAACAATGCACTACGACGTACTCCTTTTCAAACTCTTCATGTGTCTTACTAAGTCCTTCAGAGAGAGAGGTCAAGTCCTTTGACATTAAATACCGTTTAGTTTCTCTTATCTGCCCGTTTTGTTCCGTTCTGGTCGCAGTCGTAATTTCGAGTTCAAAAAAGGTTTGTATTTTCATTCGGAACCAGAAATTGTGGTTGCAATACGCAATATTGAGTTGGTCTTATTACTGAGTTTAACTAACAATAGAATATATAGTAAAAAAATCGAGACCAAAAAAATGTTCGTAATATTGAATTGGTCTGTATATTGAGTTGGTCGTATCGTGAGTTTTTACTGTACATCACAAAATTAATCCCATGAATATATTTTTCACTTTAATAATATGTTAATCTGTCTGGGGGTTTTCTGTTTCTCTGTGGATAATGACGTTGTGGTATGCTATCATGTGCCTGTTTTGGTGGCTGTACAGTTGTTTCAGTTGTCTCGGGAATACCTGGGAGTTCGATATTTTTTGCGCTATTGTTCTTCGTCATGTCGGCTGCTACCCCTGTGTTCACAATTTGATCAACATGCCTACGCCAATGTCCACCTTCACTAGTTTTTAAATCATACATTAACGGTCCCGTTCTACTAGTAACTTTAGCTGGCATCCACTTTTTGCCTTTTTGACGGTAATCACTTACCATAACGTTATCTCCATCATCGAAATTCTGTGTTTTTATGTGACTTTCCATGATTTTGAACTGCATGTTTTCTTCACAGTCCTTTACACTTGGTTTTACAAGATCCAGTCTTGACCTTAATTTCCATCCTATGAATAACATAGCTGGCGATTCATTCGTAGTACTATGCGGAGTGTTCCTATAAGCTAACAGGAAGCTTACCATCTTTTGATGTATTGAACCACTCTCACTAGCTGCCAATTTCATCGCATTCTTTAAACATTGTACAAAACGTTCAGCTATTTCCGTTGGTACTCGGATGGTTTACTGCTGTTGTTTTATGCACGATTGATCCATTGTTCTTACGAAATGTTTGAAATAGATCAGATTTGAATTGACTTCAATTGTCACTAACCGAATGCAGTGGGTTCTTATGCTAGACTTATTTTATAATGATATGATACAACAGATATAACAATAACAACGAGGTTCTGGAAGTGGTATTACTGTTGAATACACTACAGTACACAACACCAGTTTCAGAAAAATAATAACAGAATAAGTTAATATTTGACTTGATATAAAACTGGTTAAAAGGCCACAAGTTCAATTTAAATATTTTCTACACATTCAAAATATATCCTGTTTTAAACTTAAAACATTTCAGAGATTACAAACTTCAGACTGTTTACATACATACTACAACCATGTACAGAGCGAATATGATGTTTTATCTTACAACATTTGATGCTCCCTTGCAGTCGATCAATTTACACACTTTCTACAAAAAACAGGATTTTGGCTCCAAAATGTGTGTTACCCCATCAAAACCAAAAATATTCACTACATTTTGTAAAAGTTACCTTGCACTAGACAAACACCATATGATTCACTCAGTTCAGCTTCTGTATTATCTGCCTTGTCAGTGTCAACATCAGTTTCTGTAGAAAAAAAACAGAATCAGTTATCTGACATTGATATAAAACTGGTAAAAAGGTCACAAGTTAAATTTTAATATTTTCTTCAGAAGCAACGAGCATACACTGTATTCTTTGTTTGTTTACAATGCAATTCCGCATTTATGGTTGACAGTGCTTAAAAAGCACCAATATGCCGCTGTATTCCATATCATATGTTACATCAAATAACATTACATTAGATGAATTACAACTGCACTATGAGAAACAGTATTCAAATATCCCAACTACCTACATGTATCTATGAAAAAGAAGTGTTGGGAAAAAAACTACCAAAACACCATGATTACTGAATGTAGGACTTTCACCACTTGTGAAAAAGAAGCCTTGATAACATCCAGTCTATGAAAATTAAGCAGGTAAACATGACAGGGCCCAATCAACAGACCAGCTGGCAAATTCCCTTGTGAGGAATTACTGGCAGTTTATCAAAAGCTTTAATCTAAATTGAACTACATGTAATCCACAACTCATTATTATTCAACATTGGCTACTGCAAAGTTCTCTAAGGTATTGGTATATGAGAAAGAAGGTCCCTATTCAATCCTTGTCAAAGGTAGACAGACATTTTTATAATTTTACTTCCATTGTAAATACAGAATTCCTGGCTGGGAACATGGTACACATATCTGTGCTTCCCTATGTACAGCTGTGATATGACAAAGGATTTGCAACTTGAGTTTAGCATATCAAATCAAATTGCCTCATATGTGTCCTAGATATTGAACCATCTCAATTAAATTTTTTTCATCTCATTTAAGCACTCGAACCATTTTTCCTTTGGATTTAATGGCACATCAAAACATTATTGATCATGCCGTACCATTTTCCCAATAATTCTAACGTTTGATAGCCATTGAAAATATAACACTAAATTTCCTTTGATATTTCAATTCTGAAAGTTCTGTCTAAAACTGAAAATGTCTCCCCACTCCTAATTCGTCTCATCTTCTGTTCGAAGAAATTGGTCAATGACAACTGAAAAGTAAAACAAGAAGTTAAATAACTTTAGATTGCTCATTAGAGTTTGGTAGACTATGTTAGTATTTTTTTTTCAAAATTAAAATAATGATCCTATGCAATTTTGCAATTGGTCAATCATTCAACAAACAAGAAGCTGTGTTCAGAAAGCCATACTGAAAAATATTGTAATAAAACATGGACTATGCATGCAAGGTGATATCATAATGTCAATTGTTTAAAGGTGCTTATTATAGCCGACAGTCACCGAAGAAGCATTATGCAGAGTGAAGAGTAAGACAATATCAACTAGTTTTGGGCCGAATTTATCTAGGATTAACAAGGTAATTAATAATGCTATGTAAGAAAAAGGCACCAGTTAAAATTTATTGTTTGATAGCTCTCACTTTTTGTGAGAAAATCCTAGATGACTGGCTATAGAAAGCATTACAGCTTTTAATCGTTTGTAGCTATTAAGCTTGATATTGGTGAAGTCGTACACACAGCGATAAATTAAATGCAAACAAGTGTTTACATTGGCTACCTGTCATTATATAAGCATGAAAGGAGTGCTTGGAATAGTGTGGCCAATTTAATAAGGCCACGTTGATATGCTGGCAAATACATCTTCAAGATCTTGGCTTTACTTTGAGAAAACAAAGTGCCCAAGTATAAATAAATGTAGAAACAAAGGTTTCAATTCTATAAATATTATCCAAGAAATCCAAGATAATAGGGCAGAGGCTACTACATCTCACAGGAAAAAATGCACCTATAAGATGCAATGACACGCTGAGTGTATAAAAATGACCAACTGAATGCCTCAGTGTCATGCCCGTATATAAAAGACAAAGTTGTATATTTTGCCATAGAACAATCAAACATTGAAATGACCTGGGATGGGACAAAGAATGATACTATTGCATTCTCATCCCTAAAAGTTTTGGTAAGAAGTGTATGGCTTAAACTTTCTGAGAAACCATGTAAATGACCTGTATTGCCATACAAATGTGGAAGCTGTCATATGTAAATATCAAAACAAATAACCAAAAACTGTTTGTAAAGCACCAGCTCAAGAACGATTGTAATGGTGACAGGAAAAACAAAAGTGTGTACTGCCATAAAATTTGCAGCAGATATGAAGCTTTGTTTGTTGTATCTGCATGATGCTTGATATTAATGGTAAATATTGTCCCGGCATAGTTCAAATGAAGTAATATATACGTACTTACTTTGATCAGATTATTCGTACTGCCATTCAGTTTAAATCATGGGAATTCCATTATAAGGTTCCATTGGTTTCAACATGTAGACTATAGCGTATTGTAATACTGAAAAATAAAATATAGAGAAATTGTTTAAGCAAATGCGCTACCCGAGTGCACAAATTGTTCAGCAAATATAATGGCTCCTCGTACTGGTCTGAAATAGTGGTGCATTCCACGTGAATTTTCTATGTGAAAGCTGTCGAATGCAACAAATTCTGAAAGAAAGTGGGAATTAAAGTTGTTTCTATTATGGCGCCAGAAATAGATTTTGGGATAGTTCCGAGCTTTTTGAAATAAGAGAGTGTTCGTTCTACACATCTTCTCATTAAAATAAGGGAACCATTGACGTGGCAAAATTTCTGAAAGAATAAGAATGTGCGCCCCTTCTGCAGTGCATTTCTCTGCAAATTTGAGAATATTTGTTGCTAATTCCGAAGGAGTTACTGAAAAATGAGTCAAATCATTCCTGCCAGTATCGAGAAATATAATGTTTGTTTCAAGCTGTGATATCAAATATATGTCGTCCCAAATTGGTTTTAAATTTTGTTTATTTTTCCAGCATATGGTCGCACCGCTGACATCATGCATATAAACTTTTAAATGCTTCTCATTTAGGGTCAAGTTAAATAAACGTTTCTGTACAGCCCAAGATCTCAGGTTCCTTGTAATGGAATGACCAAGTATAAGAACATTCAATTCATTTTCCATTTCATTTAAAATAGACGCTTTAAATTTCTGCAGTTATTTAGTGGGTGTCAATATAAATATCTTTGTTTACTCTATGAAACTCATAGATTGATATAGCGTCTAAGTTAATAATTATATAAAGTATCTCACCAGCTTGGAATTAAAATCAAATATCCAGTATAATTCAAAACGTTAAATAGTAAAACATTAAAAAAGAAAATGTTTTAGACAATTAGAACGATGCAAATTACAAATCCAAATTCACAATCCTTGAGTATTCTTTGTGTGAAGAGTGCTTCCTCTCAATTAACTGAATTCCACACCAACGAGTGTGGTTCCGCATGTTCTAACACTAATCGAGCTCACTGATTGGCTGCAAAACAAGAGGTTGCAGACGTGCATGCATTGACCACATGTTGACGCAATGGCCAGGTGTGTAGCTTTCTCCTGTTTATATATTGGAGTCATGTTGGTAAACAAGTAAGCAAACTATCAAAGCATTAAAATAAGTCTGGACTTCGAAAATATTTGGGGTGGTGAGCAAACTAACATAGGTTTCTAAGTGGAAAAGGGCTAGAGATGCTTACTCGTTTCTATGTATTGGTGTCATGTTGGTTAACAAGTTACCGTCTTTCCATTGTAATGTTCATTCATGAAAACGAAAAGCATGTTTTCACATATTTTTCACTGGCAAAGCCTTGGCTATTTATTTTGAAAAAAACTCTTTCAATTTCCATTTCACCATTTTTATACACTCTTCTGCCATTATTTTTCCACGTATAACCATCAGCATGCCAGTCTTCCTTTTTGCTCCACCATCGTCAAACAAATGAACAGTACCCGTTGCAGGTCTGTAGGGACGCTCACGTGTTACACTGATGTTTTGTACCACAACATCCGCTGCCTCTTGGTAAGTTATCATTTGATACGTAGTTGAAAAAAAAAACAATTATAGCCTTCCCCCACAAGCTTAGAATTAACCACTCAAATAAAATGACTATCACACTCAATACATTATCACTTTTCAGATAATCCTGTCAGACTTAAGGTGCTTTGGATCATTGTGATAAAATGCCCTCTCCATAAACTGATCGACATTTTTGGACCGGCAGACTTGTGAATCTATTTTGAGAAGATCTTAGATTTCCTGATTTGAGATTTTTACTGTTTGTAGTTTTCTGTTTCATGGCTTGCACTGACGATTGTACCTGGGATGCTTTATGTTTTTCTGGTTTATTGTTTACCCATTTTTCCTTAACATCACGTTGCCTTTTCCTTAGAGAAGATGCATTTGGTGTCACGTTACCCAATTCTGGGACATTCTTATCTGATTTGTTCGTTAATGAATTCTTTGTGTTAAGACACACTACGTCACTATACCTCTGAGGATAAACAACTGGTTGTTCGTAATGGTTTGGTGATTAAGGAAAACTAGTGGTCGCCACTGCTGAGATGATGTTGCCACGTAATGCTTGTGTTCCTGCAATACTTGAATGTAGGCCATCTCTGCTCAACAGTGGTCTGTTGGGACCTAAGGAGACAAGATATAACTAGGATTTAATAAATATCGTTTCTGACAAGGTTTTTTTCTACAAATTGAACCTAACCTTTACACCAGAAAGGAATTTCCATGGCATAAATGTTCATATACTTCCAGACTTCCTGAAAGTTCAAAAAAGGTGTCAGACATTCGGTCTGACAAGCTCTGAAAATCCGTCAGACCGAAACAAAATTTGTCAGACCGAATGGAATTCACCACAAAAACAAATGAAAACATGTAATTTTCTCCCCGTTGAAATCAGAACAGTCAGTACAGTGCATTTTAACTTCCTCTGAGTCGTACACCACCATTCTCTGTCCTGCTTCCATTTTTCATTAAATGTTCTCTCTTGTTGCTTTTCTCATACTGTCTTCAAGAGGCTTGGATAGCGTTCAGGATGAAACGATACCATACCGGAATAGAGTTTAAGTCTCTAAATTAAGTTTTGTTTTATTTCAGCAACACTAAAAATATCATTGATCGATTTTTACAGAAATGAAGAAAATTTTTTTAATTAAGTCACAAATAAATGAGATCAAAACTTATAACATGAAACACAGACGGTGTTGCATGAACGATACATTCAGAGATCTTAAAGAAAAAATTTCAACAGAAATTTGGTTCAACTTTATTAGACAATGGCAGACAGCAGATAATTATGTGGATTGACTGTTATTCAACTTACTATTATAAACTAGAAGGTAATGTTTCTCTGGCATCAAAATTAAGTGACAATTTTGTGAAAATTCAGGTTACTAATGGGATGTGTTTTCAGTTTCACCAGATTATTTTAACAAAGCACAAATAATTTCAAGTATGTTGATTCATTATAATTGTTGCTTTCAGAACTAAATGACAGAAATATTCAAGTGTTAGAGAAAAGGGCATTTTTTCAATGAAAAAGGAAAAAACTGGTACCTATAATAAAATCATGACAACTTATTATAATCAGTCAATAAAATTTTGTTAGTCTGCCTTATAAAGAGTCTCCATCACACTGTCCTCTATAAATATTAAAATACGGCGGGGTCGCGGAAATATATGACAAACGAAATTTTATCCGAGATTTTCAATAGCTGCCTCATGTTTAATGAACTAAATATTTCTTGGAAATGGTTGCCTTCAGTCTGCATTATTTTAATATTCAAATCGTTATTTTATATGTCGAGGGTGATACTGAACCAGATAGAAAGATGTCTTACACAGGGTTAAAGTCGGAACTTTTACCGCATTGCTACACCTCTAGAAAAGCTGATAATGATAGGCAGGTTCGTAAGCATTTTAGACAAAATGGCGGCGTCTATTTATTATTTTGAGCGATTATATTTGATGATAGTTGCTTTTGACATTAGTAAAATGACGAGATTTAATGAAATGTTTATAAGCAGGTATTGATAAGTGTACCCTTATTTGAAGTATTTGCTGGTACTTTTTAGAATAAGTTTCGGTATCAAGCACTAGGCTTGGGAAAAATGCCGGACAGTCGGACCGATCCGGACTGAAAAAATGTCGGACCAAGTGAAAATTTATCGGACATGTCAAAACTTTCCTATTGAGTTTTGTTAAGAAACAAATAATAGCATTCAGGTTATGAACCACACAAGCTAAATGATTGTTTCTACTCTTAATGTTAGAAATATGTATTAAAATGTTACCCTACCGCACCAATTTTAAACACTGGTTTTACGATTTTCCGGCTTAGAATACCCAATACAAAATATCGCTGAAATCTACTTAATAGAGGGACTTTATTCAAACTTTGCCCAAATTTTCTAAGAAGTATATTGGTTGATCTTATTGAATATAAAAGACTTTAACCATGTAGTTTTTATTTCATAGACCTTGAAAATATCAGGTACCATATTTGTTATTAAATTTATAATTATTTAGCTGATAAATACCTATAAAAACTATATAATAAGAATTAAACATTTTTTTCTTTCTGAATAGGACCTGAGAGATACATAAATAATAAAGAAAAAAAGAAGAAAGAAAAAAGTTGACCCTACTGTTAAACTGTAACTTTATATTTTTTCCCAAAATGTCCATGGTTGCCATGACAACCAGATATAAAGATTTTGGAGTACAGAACACCAGATTACAAATAAAGAACACAAATAATGATCAAAATTTGGTAGGATTTGGACCTGATTTAATTGAAACAGAACTCTTCTTACTTAACATCTTTTTATATAATATATTATGTAGGTAATGAGAAAAGCAAATATATAGAAAAGATTTTCATTCTTTTCAACTCTGTAGGTTAGTCTGTCATATCACCATGGCAACCTTAATTAGGCTGGTTTTTTTTATTTTTCAGTTTTACCAAAATCAATAATTTCCAGCAGATTTTGAGAGCATGAATCATGGTCTGATGTATCACCATGGCGACTTTAATAAGGATGGTATTTGATTAATTTCCAGTTTTACTAAAATCACTATTTTCCAGCAGATTTTTACAGCATGAGTCCAAAGGCAATCTGCTGTCCATTTAAAAATATATTGTGCTTTAATCTAACCACAAGCACTCATTTTGTCAGCAGAAGCTGACCCATGTACAGGTCATTTTGTTCCAGGGTATATGTTGCAGACATTTTTTTTGGGGTTCATTTCAAGGCCTAATCAGTTTCAGGTCAGGATATAGTTTGGCAATCATGAGCATTGTCTTGCAGCTTCTTGGCATGACATATTTAATCCATTTTTCATCACCATAGAGAATCTGCTCATCCAAACTGTTTTTGATCTTAAACTCTTCAGAGAAGCCCTCTTGGGGACGGAATGATGTCATTTCTTTGTTTAAGATTTTTGTTCTGGAAAGATAAAGTTAGAAAAAAAAGCTAAAGCCAAGATAACTTAGTTATTGTTATTAATATTGACATGTTATTAGCAGTTAAACTTAGGTGAGCAATTAAGGGCCATAAAAACCTATTTGGTTAAATTTTGAGTTTTTATTAAAACTGGTTTCTTTATATTATGTTCTTGTATTAGGCAAATATTGACTGTAATGCCTAAAATATTATTACAAGAAAAAAATAGTGCAGAAAGGTCAGAATATTGCTTTTGGGGCTGTTTTGCAGTAACAACTTGAAGCAAAAACTCATTAATGACAGTGTTTATATTTCTTGACATATTTGGAAAAGAATTAAGGCTATTTGAACCTGAAACAAATCACATAAAATGCAACCCGAAAAGAACAAATATTGAAGGAACTGTGTTACTTATACTAAAACAAAATGTACAATCATAGTTCATGTAAGGCACACAATTTTAGGCGTTAGAGCAGTTTGGTTCTATAGTTGTAAGCTTATTTTATGATTTTATTACTTGTCTTTATCAGATATGCATATTCTGTTTAAAAATTGTTTATTGTTAATCTGTGTTCATAGAATGGTAGAATCATGTAAACTTAGTTGTATAGAATATTATATATATTTTTACAGATTGTTAATCTTGTATTTTTTCTGAAATGTTTTATAGTTTGAAATATGAACAGAGATGTATACAAAAGATGGTCATACAAAAAAAAAGATAAATATTTTGCAATAAATGCTAACTATAGTGTTTCAGCTTACCTGAGCATATGCTCAAGGTGAGTTTTAGGATGACCTTGTGTCCATCAAGCCTCTTTAACATTTATCTTCTCTTAAACCACTAAGCTAAATTTGATGAAACTTTGCTGGGATGTTCCTTACATGAAGCTCTACCAAAGTTATTCAAAAATTGAATTCCATCAAGAACTCTGGTTGCTATGGCAACAGAAGGAATATCTTTGAAAATCTTATTTGGAACCACAAGGCCTAGAGCTTAGGAATTTTGCATAGAGCATCAGCTAGAGGTCCTCTACCAAAATTATTAAAATTATGCCTCTGTAGTTATAAATGGCTCTGCACTGGGGTCATTTTACATAGGCTTATTTAAGAAAGACTTTAAAAAATTCTTGTCTGAAACTACAAGGCCTAGAGCTCAGATATTTTGCATAGAGCATCAGCAAAAGGTCCTCTACTATGTTTGGTTAAATTATGTCCTTGGGGTCAAAATTGGCCCCAACCCAGGGGTCCTGTTTGTGTTGAATATTGAATCTTTGAAAATATTCTTGTGAGAAACCGTATGCTTAAGACTTCGGATATTCTGCATTGAGCATCATCAGGAGATCCTCTACCAAGATTCTTCAAATTATGACACTTGGTTTATTAATCGCACTGCCTCAGGGACTCCCTTAAGCTTACAAAGACTATATAGGGAAGATTTAGAGCTTAGATATTTTGTATGTTGCATTGTCTAGTGGACCTCTTTGAAGATTTGGGTCAAAATTGGCCCTGCAAAGGGGTCCTATTTCTGTAAAATATTGAACCTTTAAAATCTTCTTGTGAGAAACTGCTATCTCTAGACCTTAGATACTTAGTAAGTAGCATTTTAAAGTTAATCTCTACAAAGATTGCTGTAATTTTTTCACTAGGTTGAAAACTGACCTTGCCCAGGTGTCATTTGTTTGGCATTGTGTTTGTATAGAAAATTTTCTTGTCTGAAACTGTATGCCCGAGAACTTTGATATTTTTATGTCCCCCATTGAAGATGAGGAGGTATATGTTATGCAAACGTTGGTCACGTGATAGACACTTTGTTTCCGATATCTAGAGTACCCTTGCACCAGTAGATGACCCCCTATAGTTTTTTGGGTCATTATGTCAAAGGTCGAGGTCACTGACCTTGAAAAGCAAAATAGTTTCTGATCAATAACTATAGAACGCTTGGGCAGGTTCTTCAAACTTGTATGTAGGTTGTTCAGGACCATTAGTTGGCACCTATTGTTTTTAGGTCACTAGGTCAAAGGCCAAGGTCACAGTGACTTTGAATAGGTAAACCTTTTCCGATAAATATCTAGAGAACGCTTGGGCCCAGTCTCCTCAACTTGGTAATAGATGACTCTTGTAGTTCAAAGGGTCACTAGGTCAAAGGCCAAGGTCACATTGACCTTGAAAAAAAACGGTTTTCGATCAATAACTATGGTACACTTGGGCTGCGTTTCCCCAAAACTGCATAGACAGGTTTGTCATGTCCAGTAGACTCTTTTAGACAGTGACCTTGAAAAGCAGAATCTAGAGAATCCTTGGGTGCAGGTTCCATACACTTGTTTGTAGGTTGTACATGACCAGTAGATTACCTCTATAGCTTTTAGGGTCACTAGGGCAAAGGCCAAGGTCACAGTGACCTTGAAGAGCAAAACGGTTCCAGGTCAATAACTATAGAACGTCTGGGCTTAGGCTCCCGAAAACTTCATAGGCAAGTTAGTCATGGCCAGTTGATGTCCATATAGTTTTTTGGGTCATTAGGTCACAGGTCAATGTCATAGTGACCTTGAAAAGCAAAACCTTTTTCTGATAAATATCTCGAGAATGTTTGGGCCCAGGTTCCTCTATCTTGGTATGTGGGTTGGTCATGATCATAGACCACACCTATACTTTTTCATGTCACTAGTTCAAAGACCAATATCACAGTGACCTTGAACAGCAACTGTAATTTTGATTTTGATGTTTGCTCAACAGCAGACCCACAGCCAAAGCATTCAGGTGAGCGATCCAGGGCCGTCGTGTCTTATATTGTACTTAAAAGTGTCTCAGATATTTTTGTTAACAGATTTTTGTACTTAGTTATCAGTGTTTGATGTAATTTTTGTCCTTTGTATGTGTGGTTATACAGGCATTAAATTTTTATATAAATGTTTGAAGTGTTAAAGTTCTTTATAAACATCTTTTTACATGGAGTGGCTCCATGATTAAATCTGGCCTTTGCCCTTGCCTATCTAGAATACATTGTCTATCAATGTAAGGACGTACTTTTCCTTGAGACAAGTATTGATGTTGGGGCATATAGGTATACCGTCAGTCATTCACTCTGTCTGTCCCTTATGGGTTACCTTATGGTAAGGAGATTGCAAGTGTTCAGGTTATGTTGAGCATATTGCCAACAGTCTTTCCACACTGAGAGCGGATGCTTGAACAGATTCATTTTATCTCACCTAAGCAAGTGTTCAGGCTGAGCTATTGGGATCTCTCTCTATGTCCAGCATCAGGCGTCCGTCATCAAAATTTACTTCAAATGATATCCCCTCCAAAACCGTTTGGTAATTTTCAACCAAACTTGATCGAAATGTTTCTTATATTGCCCTTTCTAAAATTTCGCTCTCTAGTCCGCTTCACTGCATATAAGAAAAAATCAAAGAGCGTCTCCTCCCTAACTGCATTTTCCACGAAATTTCACAGAAATGTTCCCTACATAGTTTTCTACCAAAACTGCTCAGATTGTTCCGCTTCATTGCACAAAGTGGCTGCTAGAGCCAAAAATAGATTTCGTAAATATTTTGGTTCAATTGACATTTCCTCGAAAACCTTTAAGACATTTTAAACCAAACTTACAGAAAAATTGCTTATATTGCCTTTTTCTATGCTCCCCGAAAGGGAAAGCATATAGTCGGCGACCAGTCTGTCCGATTTTGTCCTGAGTATAACTGAAACATAAATGAAGGGATTTACCCTAAACTTCATAAGATGATACAGGTCATTGAGAGTAAGTGCCGTGCACAAGAACCATAACTCATCTTGTCTAGTTTTAGTATTATTTCTTCTTAGTATATTTTGCTCGTCTGGAGCATTTCTCTTAAACTATTGGAGGCATTTAGTTGATATTTGGCACATTTAGTGGAGTAGGAGGACATGCAGTGTTCAAGAATCATATCTTTAGCTGGCCCCATGCTTAAACCATGAAAGGTATTTAGTTGATATTTGGTACATTGAGGGGAGTAGGAGGACATGAAATGTTCAAGAACCATATCTTTAGCTGGTCTCATTTTTTAGTTATTTCCCTTTTTAAGTTTTGTTAACTCATCTTGATTAGTTTTCTCATTATCTCTCCTTAGTACATTTTGGTTGTCTGGAGCATAACTCTTAAAGCCATTTAGTTGATATTGAGCACATAGCGGGGAGTGACAGGAAGTGCAGTGTTTAAAAACGATAACTCTAGCTGTCCCCATTTTTGAGTGATTTCCCTTTTTAATAACTTTTATTAATGTGTTATAATGTTTGTCCTAAGATGGGGGGAGCATTTAGATTTGCCCTTGTCCATCCGTCCGTCCCAAAAAGTTGTGTCGCCTGTAGCTCCAAAAGCGTTGGAGCTAGAGTCAAGAAACTTTACAGGAATGTTGATCAGCATGTGAAGTTGCGCACCTAGGGTTTCCCGTATAGATTTATTTGGAACTGTTAGAGTTATGGCCCCTTACTTAGTCAAAAAAAGTAATTTTCAACTTGTGTCGCCTGTAGCTCCAAAAACCGCTGGAGCTAGAGTCAAGAAACTTTACAGGAATGTTGATCAGCATGTGAAGTTGTGCACCTGGGGTTCTGTCTGTCCGTCCTGCCGTCTGTCCCAAAAAGTTGTGTCGCCTGTAGCTCCAAAAGCGCTGGACCTAGAGTTAAGAACCTTTACAGGAATGTTGAACAGCATGTGAAGTTGCGCACCTGGGGTTTCCCGTATAGGTTTATTTGGAACTGTTAGAGTTATGGCCCCTAACTAAGTCAAAAAAAGTAATTTTCAAATAGTGTCGCCTGTACCTGCAAAAGCGCTGCACTTACAGTCAAGAATTTTTACAGGAATGTTGATCAGCATGTGAAGTTGTGCACCTGGTGTTTTGTCTGTTCGTCCTTCCGTCCGTCCCAAAAAGTTGTGTCGCCTGTAGCTCCAAAAGCGCTGGAGCTAGAGTGAAGAACCTTTACAGGAATGTTGATCAGCATGTGAAGTTGTGGACCTGGGGTTTCCCGTAAAGAATTATTTGGAACTGTTAGAGTTATGGTTTCTTACTTAGTCAAAAATAGTATTTTTCAACTTGTGTCGCCTGTACCTGCAAAAGCGCTGCACCTACAGTCAAGAAACTTTACAGGAATGTTGATCAGCATTTAGAGTTGTGCACCTGGGTTTCCGTCTGTCCGTCCGTCCCAAAAAGTTGTGTCGCCTGTAGCTCCAAAAGCGCTGGAGCTAGAGTCAAGAACCTTTAAAGGAATGTTGATCAGCATGTGAAGTTGTGCACCTGGGGTTTCCCGTAAAGATTTATTTGGAACTGTTAGAGTTATGGCCCCTTACTTAGTCAAAAATAGTAATTTTCAATTTGTGTCGCCTGTACCTGCAAAAGCGCTGCACCTACAGTCAAGAAACTTTACAGGAATGTTGATCAGCATGTGAAGTTGTGCACCTGGGGTTTCCCGTATAGATTTATTATTTATTGTTGAGGCAGTATTTTGAGTCTTCACACCACAACAGGTTTCTTATAGTTGTCATTTTGTTAAACCAATCTTATTAATGATTCAGCGTGTATGAGTATCTCGTGGCCATATTGCTAGCTATATTTTAGCCTCTGTGACCTTTAACCTAATCTAATAATTTGAAAAAGCTTGATAAAGCTTGCTTCATGCGAAATTTTAAATTCTAGACTTGTGGTTTCAGAAAAGAAGATTTTTAAAGATTTTCCCAGGGACATTTTTATGCCCCCACTGTAGGGCTGAGTGGGGGCATCTGTGTCCTATGGACACATTTCTAGTTCTAAAAATATCAAATGGATTGGAACCGGAAGGCATAGGTCTTAGATAGTTTGCCTGCAGTGCCATCTGGAAGCCCACTACAAAGATAATTTAAATTATTCCCCTGGGAAGAAAATTTACCACACCAAGGGGTCTTATTTGTGTAAAATAAATATCTTTGAATATCTTCTTGTCAGAAACCATAGGCCATAATCCTTTGATATTTGACAATTTTTATGCCCCCGAAGGGAGGCATATAGCACTGTCTGTCCGTCCGTCCATCCGTCCGTCCGTCTGTCCTGTAAAATCTTGTCCTTGCTTCATCTCCAAAACCTCTTGAGGGATTTCATTGAAACTTAACAGGAGTGTTTGTCACCAAGCCTGGTTGTGTATATCATCAGATTCCGCTCGAATTTTTTTGGCAGAGTTACTGGCACTTAGTTATTTTTTACTCTAACTTATATATTAAAGTCTTGTCCACACTTCGTCTCCAAAACCGCTTGGAGAATTTCATTGAAACTTCACAGGAATGTTTGTCACCAAGTGTAGTTGTGCATATTGTCAGGAGTTTCTGCTCGGATTATTTTTGGCAGAGTTATGGGCCCTTAATCAATTATTACTATAACTTCTGTATTAAAATGGGAAGATTAAACGAGACTTACCTTGGAAGTTGAAGTTTGATCGATATTTCTGTTTAGAAACAGATTTATGGGTTTTTTGTGATCCGATAAACAGTTTCTGTTCTGTGCCTCTTAGATCTTTTGTTCTAGCAAGATAATCTTTGAATATTGTCACTATGCACTGATATGGGTTTGTTGGGTACTTAAGTAATTTAATGCTTTCAAGATGGTGACCTGGTTTAGAATGTTTAAGGAGATGATTTGGATGAATGATTAACATATCACTGGTAAGTTCTATGTCACTTAACTCTATGAGGTGAAGAGTTTGACACCTTTTAGCAGTGAGCAACAGAAAGAGCATGCTCAGTTTGCATGATAACTGAAGTAAGGTAGGATCCTTCATCTGTCCTAGATATGCCAAAACAATATTTGCATCCCAAATATCTTGATATTTTGGTAAACTAGGCCGCAGAGTAAACACACCCGAAAGAAATCTTTTAAGAAGTGGGTGGTTACTGAAATCTCTGTCCCCACATATCGAGGTTAAATTATTTATGGCAGCCCTAGCTGTTTGGAAAACACTGTATTTAAGACCTTGTTTGAACAGAACAACAAAGAAGGCCAAAATATGGTTTACAGTAGGTTGAAAGGGATTGATTTTGTTTCTGCAGAATGAAAACCACTTTTGAATGTAAGAGTCATATTGCTTTTTTGTAGATTGTCTCCAAGAGAGCATGATGATGTTTATAGCTGCTTGTGGAACACGTTGCGCTGTGAGTGATCTCCGGATATTCTGAAAACCCCTAGGTTCATTTTCTTTAGAGAGTGTATTCTTTTAGGTTTGTGTGGTAATGACAATATTGTTTGAGGAGATTGTAGAAGAAAGCAAGGCCCACTGATGAGACGGAGAAGAGCAGCCCACCAACACTGAGTTGTCCAAACCGGACAAACTAATACAGCCTCTGTTCCATTTTCTTCTATTTTTTGTAGGATACTGGCAACAAGACTGAAAGGTGGAAAAATATAAAACAGATCATTTGACCAGTGTAATGAAAATGCATCAACAGTCAAAGCCTATCTGGTATCTGGTGTGTATGATACATATTTTTGTAGCCTGTGATTGCTACTAGATGCAAACAAATCAACAGTCATTTCAGGAAACTTCCGTAAAATTTTCTTGAATGTATTTAAACACAATGACCATTCTGTGTCCTCATTAAAGTTTCGTGATAATTCATCTGCTTCTTGATTGCAAACACCAGGTACATATGCTGCTGTTAGGTGGATTTTTCTGTATAAACACCACATCCATATCTCTCGGGCTAAACAGTCTAGTTCAGCTTTCTTACCACCAAACTTGTTAATGTAGGAACAACTTGTAACATTATCCATATAAATGCGTACATGGCAGTTCGAACACTCATTGCATAAAGATGTCAAAGCCAGCTGACATGCCTTAAGTTCCAAGATAATAATATGTTTTTGTTGTTCTGACAAAGACCACTGTCCATTTGCTGTACCATTTGTAGTTTTGTTGACTGCTCCCCAGCCTTTTTTATACGAGTCTGAGAAAAGAACAATCTTAGGTTGTCCATTAGAAACAACTTTATAACTGCCTGGAAGCTTTTCAATCCACCATGAAAGACACAGTTTAATGTTTTGTGGTACTGACATGTATTTATCAAAATCACCTTTAAGTGTTTAAAGATTTTGTTCTTTCACTTTTTCAAGAGGTTTATAAAATAATGGGGCATATTCTACCCCTGGTGCAGCTGCCACCATTTTCCCAATGAGCTTTGCAAATCGTCTGACACTTATTTTCTTTCTTGTAAAAATGTCAGTGCACATGTCTATTAATTCTGCTATTCTTTCTTTTGTTAGCTTGACCGACATTGTTTCTGAACAGAGTATAAACCCAAGAAATTGAATTTGTTTAGTTGGTATGAAGATTTAAGAGGATGAACTGTCAGTCCTAATGAGTCAATTAGCTGAAGTGTGTCGATCACATTTTGCTTACAATCTGTGTATGTAATTCGCTGAAGACATGAATCGCCAATATAAGCTGTACTGACATCTCATTTTGCTCGTAAAGTAGCAAATACAGGTTTCATGATTTTTGTAAAAACCCTTGGTGAAGTTGTCAAACCCATAACTAAAACGGTAAACTGATATTTATTATCATTGTAATAGAACCGGAAATATTTTCTGTCTTCAGACCCGATAGCTATAGAGTAGAATGCATCAGACAAATCAACAGAGGCAAAATAACAATCCTGGCGCATTCCTTCCACTGCAGATTTCAAAGATTCCATTCTAAAATGTATGTTTTCCATGCAGTCAGTATTAAACTGTTTCAAATTTAGGATTATTCTAATTTTATTATCCTTCTTGGGTCTAATGAAAATGTTTGAGATATATTCACCTTTTTCACAGTAATCTCCAACTGGTTCAAAAATACCACATTCAAGGAATCGATTTATTTCTGCAGCTATTTGGACATTTTCTTGTTCAGTAAATTTTAAGGGTTTTGGAATAGATGTTTGAGTGGGTTTATTTTTTAGTTCAACTTCATATCCTAAAATAGTCGTAAGAACCCATCTATCTTGCGTGATTTTTGTCCAATTTGTAAAATTACGTTTTGTTTTCCCCGCGAAAAAGTTTGCAGCGGTGTTTGTCAAAACAACAGGTGCATTTCCACTTACGTTTATTTCCTGTCAGCTTGAGTTGGTACTTTTTGATGGTTCTGTGTCCACTTCTGATGTGTCTTTTGTCTTGAAAATGGCTTTTGTGCATATCTGCGGCCTGATTGTTTTAACTGCATCTTGTATGGCAGTTTATTGTTGTTGCTCCCCCCTCCTGTTTTCCGTAAAAAAGGCTGAGACTTTGTTGCAGGGAGGCTCATATGTGGTGCTTTCTCCGTGACGACCTTTGCTTCTTCTTTCAGGTTATCCCATAACAGTTTTGTCGCAGATGGTTTTGCTTTTGAACAGATTGTACGGTCTTTCCGTGACTTGTTTGTTGAAGTTATATTGAAGGCCATCATTTGAACGTGTCTCCAAGTAATTCCCGAATCAGGCTGCGATCAGGTGTTTTGGTTAAACGTACATTATCAAGAGCTTTGATCACTGGTATCGGACAGTTGGATAATTGATAAATTGACCTTTGCAGTTTCATGTCTACAATCTTCGTTGTTTGTGGCAAATCTCTCCAGAGGAACTGGTCTATTGTTTGCACCTGCAAATTGTCAAGGTTGGCAGGCCGTCTATGCTTGTCTAGTTAGTAGCTCTTGTAATGCCTTCTCATCAGGTACAGCTCTGAGCGATTTGTTGACAATGTCACCCATCCTTTCAGACACACTGTCTCCTGTCTCCGATTTTTCAGAAATCTTGGAGATCGTCTTCTTCTTCACTGTCTTCCGAGGATGAGACACAAAGTATTTCATCGATAGATTTTCCAATAGAACTATCTTGTTTTATCATTCCTTCATCTCCATCTGATTCTTCACTGTCAAGGTTAACAGTCTTCACCTTCGGTTTCTTTGATGGGCAGTGTCTTAAAGTCTGGTCCTCGTCATTTGTCCTATTTTTTTAAGTTGTTGCACTTCGTTCTGAAATTTGTGTACCGTTTCTGTAACTGTAGATAACTTCTTCCCATGGTTAGAGAACTCCTGCAGGGTTCTCATCATATTAAGGAAGATTTGCTCCCCTTTATTGACAAAGTCGGCAATTTTGTCCCTTTCGGTAACCCCACTACTTGCTTGTTTCTTTTGCGCATCTTCTTGCGCATTTCCGTCCACGGATGTTGCCATAATTAGAATCTGCAAAATACATTGCAAGGCTCTCAGATTTTCATAATTTTCGTATATTCTGTTGTGAATATATCAAATATTGCTTTGATAAACGAGCGTTCAGCAATGGTTTATTTTCAGAAAATAGTCGCGTGTAATAGCAATGCTTTTTGCATAAGTTAGTATCCCCATCTTGTTTTTTTATAGCATCTAACATGCTCTTGTAAAAAATAAATGTATAAATGCCCCTTAAGAGCAAAGACAATATTTCCCCGAAATTACGACTTATCACTAGGACGAATAAATGGGGTACGTACTGACGTGAAGCAGCAAGTGTAATTTCAACTTGTGCGTAAGACAATGCCAATATTCGGTGGATTTTGTAGTCGAAGGATTTTTTTCCTTCTGAAATTTCGGCCTCCGAAAGAGGTAGTATTCAAACGGCATTGACTGCAAATTAGTTATTTATATTTATCTTTGTTTGTTAGAAACTTTCTGCAAAATTTAGCAGACTAGGTCAGTTACGACCAGTAATTGCTTTGTCAAATTTGGTGAATAATTACCAGGTAACTCTGTAAAAGAAAATTAAGATGCACTTACCTTCTTCTGAATGTTGTATCCTTGAAAATACGAATTTTTAAAGGAATGGTGTTAAAGTGAGGTCAGTTGTAAAAAGAAATTTTTTCTCTCAAAAAACGAGACTGAATCCGGTTGCTGATAACCTCGCACTGATGAGTAGGTTGCTGGTCAAGCTACGCTATCTCTGTGGGGTCCACAAAGGGGGCTGTGCAGTTGATAAAATCTTGTCCACACTTCATCTCCAAAACCGCTTCGAGGATTTCATTGAAACTTCTCAGCAATGTTTGTCACCAAGCCTTGTTTTGCTTTCTTCAGGAGTTTCTGCTCAGATTATTTTTGGCAGAGTTATTGGCACTTAGTCATTTTTCTATCTAACATCTCTATTTAAATCTTGTCCACGCTCATCTCCAAAACCACTGGAGGATTTCATTGAAACTTCACAGAAATGTTTGTCACCAAACCTAGCTATGCAATTTTGGCAGTGCTATGGGCCCTTACTCATTTTTAGCTCCACTTTTCGAAGAAAAAAGGGAGCTATTGTCATAACCCCCTCGTTGAAGTCAGTTAACCTTTTTGTTAAGGTCCATTTCTCAGAAACTATCAAAGCCATTTACTTCAAATTAGGAATACATGTTCACTTTCAAAATGCGACACCATTTCTCAAGGGCAGATAACCCTCAAATTTATTTTTGCAAAGTTATGCCCCTTTTTTCAACTGAAAATTTCTTGGTTAACCCTTTTGTTAATGTCCATTTCTCAAAAAGTGTCAAAGATATTACATTCAAACTTGGAATATTTGATCACCAGCAAGAACCCTGCAAAGAATTTTGGTACCCATGTCCCTTGGGATCAAAATTAGCCCCTCCCCAGGGGTCACTTGATTTTTCTTATACTTATATATAAGGAAAAACCTTCTTAAGACTAGAAATAAACTTTAACTTACATAGGATGGGTAGGTACTTCCTCTCCCCCCTCCTCCAAACTCCCTTCTGCTTGGGGACCCCCAGCCCTGGCATTCCCCCCTCCCCCTAATAATTTTTTTCATTATAATTATCTTTTATAAAATATGTAGGTACTTGACTTTTAAATATGTAGGTATGAAGTGACTTGACTCCCCCCTTAACCCCCCCTCCCCGTCCAAAATAATTTTTTTGGGGGTTTTAAATATGTATGAAGTGACACGACTGCCCCCCCCCCCGGGGGCATTACCCCCCCCCCCCTCTCCAAAAAAAAATTTTTAAATGTAGGAATGAATTTATTCCCCCCCCCCCCCCCCCCCCTCGGCAAAAAAATTTTTCTCCTATATTGGAAAAGGCCTTCTTAAGCTTTGAAATTTTTTTTTTATAAACCAATTTTTTTTTCATTATTTTCTTTTTAAATACATAGGTACTTGACTCCCAGATGCATGGGGACCCCCTCTCTTACCTCCCCACCACGTTACACCTCCCCCCTTCCCCCAAATTCTTTTTCATCTAATATGACTAGCTACTTGCCCTCCCCTACTCAATTTTTTTTTCACTTGGGCCTCTTGTTTGACTTGGCTTATAATTTATTATCCAGCACTGAGAAAAGTGGAGCGTGCTGTCTGCGGACAGGTCTTGTTTACTTTAACCTCTGTATTAAAATCTTGTCCAAGCTTCATCTCCAAAACTGATTGGGGGATTTTAATGAAACCAGAATATTTGTCACCAAGCCTTGTTATATATAAAACACCAGTAGGGGTTTGGGAATAAAACAACATTGTTCATATTGAAGACCAAACTCACAGCTTTCTATTTCATTGAATAATTATGTCTTCAACCTTCATATAAGAATCTGAAGCAGGAAAACATTACTTTACCATTTACCTTCAGTTCTTGTTCTATTTTTTGTCTGATCTCTTTTCCACAGGCATATTCTATTATATATTTACATCAGTTTCAATTCAAAGCTACATTTCGGGGGCATGTGTCAATTTCCAGTGACAGCTCTTGTTTTATGTAGTGTTGTATAGCTTGCTTTTGCAAAGATTGTTCAATTTTTTTCTCAAGAGTCAAAATCGACTCCGCCTGTAGGTGCGGGGCGGGGGTCAGTTTTTAGGGGAAACTTTAAAAATCGTCCTATCTGAAAGTGTATGCCCTGGAGACTATATATTTTGTATGTAGCATTGTTTAGTAGACCGCCACCCGGTTTAAACAAATTATGTCCCTGGAGTTAGAATTGACCCGAGCACAAGGGTCGTACTTATTTCAAATACAAAATTTTTGAAAATCTCCCTGTCAGAAATTATAGGCTGTAGAACTTCGATCTTTGGTATGTAGCATTGTATACTTGACATTTTCAAAATTTACCTCCACTTCCAGGTTGGGAGGTCACTTGATATATATAGACATATGGAAAAACAAATATTTCATTATTTTACCTTGGCCTGTTTACCTACCTGTTGTTTTTTTTTTTTTGCAGCTGCAATATGGAAATTTGCAGATTTCAAATGAAACCTAAGCCGACATTTACCTTGACCTGTTGACCTTCTGCTATGTTTTTGAAGCTACAATATGTAAACTTTAACTATATTTATTATTTTGCATGTAGATTTCAACTTTGACCTTAGCCAACATGACTTTGACCTACTGACCAATTTTCTTGTTTTTGAAGCTTCAGTCATACTTACAATGTATAACTGTGCACGCAAATTTCATCTTTGACCTTAGGTGACATTGACCTACATTCATGCTTTTGCAGCTACAGTATGGAAATTTGAACTAATAATTTTGTATGCGGATTACAACTTAACCTTTGCTTACATTGATCTTGAACTACTGACTTTTTTTCTGGAATTTGAACTATTCTTATAATTTTGCATGTGGATTTCAACTTTATCTTAGACGACACTGACTTTAACCTTCTGACTTATTTCTTGTTTTATTGTAACTACAGGATGGAAATCTGTATTATACTTATAAATGTGCAAGCCTTTCGGTGATATTAATATTGACCTACTGACCTACTTTCTTGTTTTGCAGCTCCAGGAATGAAATATTAATCATATTTATAATTGTGAATGAAGAGTTAAACTTTGACCCTAGGTGACATTGACATTGTAGGCTGTTGATCTATTTTCTGTATTTTGCAGAAACAGTATGGTAATTTGAACTATGTTTATAATTTCCATGTGGATATCATCTTTGACGTAACCTGGCATTGACTTTGTTCTAACCTACTTACTGTATATAAAGCTGTGTCCGTGAAGTTTGGACCAGATGTACAATTCTGCATGTAGATTTCAACTTTGACATTGGGTGAACTTACCTAGATTCCTTCACTGGCCATGCTGTTTTAAATGGTGGTACTCAGGTGAGTGTTATAAGGCCATCATGACCCTCAGGATTATAACTCCTAAAGTATTTAAGAGATACCTGTTGATAGAGGGCAAACAGAGGAAGTGCATTACCAAAGAAGTATAACTATACCTTGCCCATTTTTTAAAACACGTTTCTTTATCATTATGTCTCAAAAAAAAATTGGGAGACATATCTTTTTGCCTTCGCCGTCCGTCTGTCTGTCCGTCTGCATTAAGCTTGTCCGGCTTTCACAAGTCAAACTGCTGGCTGAATTTGAGGAAACTTCACAGGAGTGATCAGTACCAACCCTAGTTGTGCATATCGCCTGCACGTTCCGCTTCGCTGCACAAAATGGCCGCCAGAGCTAAAATTAGAAAAAATCTTGTCCGGCTTTCACAGGTCAAACTGCTGACGGGATTTCGACGAAACTTCATAGGAGTGATCAGTACCAACCCTTGTTGTGCATATTGCCGGCACGTTCCGCTTCGCTGCACAAAATGGCCACCTTGTCCGGCTTTAACTTTTTTTCCCCAATTTTCATGACATTAAAAACAATTACTTTTTCCACCAGGCTGATATTATTGCCCTTCAGGAAACGTGGACAAGTGCTAATGACATAGTTCAACCCCCCAATACACGATACCAAGCTGTGTTCACTCATAGACCAACACACCAAAACAACCAGTCTGCAAGAGGAGGTGTTGGCATCTTTGTCCACCAAGACTATGATTTTATGTGCATTGATACTTCTATGGCAGATATTGAATGTTTTGGTGTTCATATAACATCTCCGTCTATATCAGTATTGAATGTTTATAAACTTCCACAACTTCACCTGCATTATTTCTGTGAACAGCTCAGTTTGATTCTTAATAATTTACCAACTTCACAAACAATTGTTCTCGGTGACTTTAATGCACCAGTGTCAGCTAATGAGCTCGAACAAACTATGACTAACTTCAATCAACTTACAAAAACTCCCACTACAATTCGATAAACGCTGATTGATCACATATATGTGAAAAAACTTGCAGTTGTTCAATCTGGAACTGTGCCAACTTATTACAGTTATCTTGCAATTACATATACAAACACTCGGATCAACACAGAGCCTCTATGAACAACTGATAGATGAAACTCCATCTGTGTTTGATAGCTTAAACTACATCTGATGTTCAACACCAGTTGTCACTAGGTAACCAATATCTTTACTTTGTGATTGTAAAAACATGAAGTATTTCCTCATTTCCATATCATTTTTCAGCTTCACCTTCATCTATTAAATCTGTTAAAACCAACTGCAACTAATGTTTTTACTTTCACTCTGCATACAAAAACATGCCTCTGTTCCATTCTTAGAGTATATAGGGGGAGACATATGTTTTTGTGACAAAACCCCTTCTAGTTTTAATGATGCTTATTCTGAGAATTACTTAAAAACTGTTCAACATGTATGCTTGATGTTCAAAACAATAAATAGATGAAGTGATAGAAATAGCAATGTTTAAGAATCTCAACACTCCCTGGTCATGTTAATTAAATGACTTCCTTTTTTATACTCTCCCAAGCGAAGTCGGTTGGTGTTGGTTGGTCGGTTCACTTCTTGTTCAAGCTGTAACTTTGTCATGCATGAAGGGATTTTGAAATAAGTTGACACGCATGAGACCATGTATCGCATACAACTACCAGCTGCGTAGTTCAAGATCACTCTTAGTGGTCGTCCAAATTTTGTGTCCAATCTGTACCTTTATCAAGTGGTTTTGAAAAAAAATTGGCACAAGTGATACCTACATGATATCGATAATTCGAGCTTAGTCATTTTGATAGAAACGTTAAGTAAAAACATTTGTGAGGAAGTTTGGTACACAAGACCTATAACTCTACCTTGCCTTTTTAGTTCATATTTTATATTTCCCCTTTTGTAAATGAAAAGGTTGTATAATAAGGATATTGAACATTTTAAGTGATAGCTTTAGTTATATTGTATAGCATTATTTTACTTCAATCTATACATAGAAAAATACTAAAACAACACCCATTTTACACCCACATATGGGGTACATCCATCCGTTCTATCGATGTTATTGTCTAAAATTTCTCAAACCGTGCCGCTACATTGCACATACGGGCTGCAAAAGTTGAAAAGAAATCCAGAAAGCATTTTCTCCTAAATATCAAGGTCATTCTCCACTAAATTTCACAGAAAATGTTCCTTATATAGTCCTCTTTTAAAATTGCTAAAATGGTTCTTCTCTATTGCACAAAATGTCCGCCTGAAATAAAATAGATTTTCGTCAATATTTGGCTTCAAATTACATCTCCATTGCATGTAGGCCGCGCCAGAGCCTAAAAAAGAAAAATATACAAAAGACATCTGGTTTTTAACGACAAGGTCTTTTTTACAGGAATGTTTCTTATATATATCTACCTGTTAAAATTGCTCAAATGGTTTCACTCCATTGCACAAAATGGCAACCATAGCTAAAAATAGATTTTTGTCAACGTTTTGCTTCAAATGACATCTCCTCACAAGATGCTAGTTCAAAGTTGCCTCTGTCCCATGGGTTTTATTTGTATAAAGTATGAGATCTTTGAAAATCTTAGTTAATGTAATACTGCTTCTGACGTTTGCTGCAAAAGAGATCAGGTAAACGATCCAGGGCCATAATGAACCTCTTGTTACTGAAATAGATTCATCTTAACAAACACTGCCACACAGCAATCTTAAAGAGACAGCCTCGACCAGACATTCTTGATCATTTTTCTCTTATTGGAGGTTGAGCATCTAATCTCAGAACAGTTTAAAAGTTTTAAAGAGTTTGGTAGAACAAACTACATAGTCTATCAAGTCGACCTTGCGAGGCTGAGACAGTACCGAAAGTAAATAAACTCCGAACTTTGTTATCTGCGATGTTATTACAGATTTCATGAAAATTGGTAAAAATATATTAAAGCTTATATGTAGGATAAACTTTAGAAAATTGTGTTGTTGTTGTTTTTTGTTTTTTCATTGTCAGTTTTTCCAGTATGTTACAAAATATATTTAAAACAACAACAAATTGATATATCAACCATTTAATTTCTAAAACCCACAATTGAACTGAAGTATATCCCATCTACACCAAATCATTGTTTTAAATCAATTTATATAGCTGTATTTTTGGTGCTGAACAAACTCGTAAATATATACATGTAGTATAATATAGATATTAAATTCATTAGTCTAATCCTTTTCGACCGTTTTACCTCATGCAAAAGTCAGACTTGTTAGTCTTTCAACATGAAAATCCTAAGATTCTTTCTCTTCTGAGTGGAACATAGTTTCGCAGATCAATTTTTAAATGAATGAAATAAATTTACTCTTGCTCATAGTCATGACCGGGGAGTTTTTAAGATAAAGTTGGAAATATGCATCGCTGTAGGAAATGTGTACTGTATGTTCCTGTGGAAAAAGACAGCAATGTTCTAAATGAACTCTGGTAAATTCTTCAATAGCTAGATGAGTATTGAAGCTACATTCACAAAACTTTCTTTACAAGATGATAAGGTATCAGTAACTGTTAAACGAACAAATTTAAAAGTTCTTTCCGTCTGTGTTAACGACAATCGGGATCCCCTCCCCCCCGGACGTGAAAAGCTTTAAAACGCCATTTTGAAAATTCGTTACCTCCTTTGTTCGTTCGTTTGTTAGCTCGTCATCCGATTGATTTATGTTATATATACATCTATTTATGGGACAAAAATATTGGTGCCTTTATGAAAAATAATAAAGAAAGAAAAAAGGAGAGAAAAACTAAAGGATTATGTAGTTCCAAATCTGACATTTTTTCGTTGCCTTTACTGCCTGCTCAAAGACTTGTTAGGGGTTTTTAACCTTCGCATTACATCATATAAACCCGTTCAATCCGTTCCATAATTGGAGTACAGTATATTATTCTTATACGACCACATAATTATAGACGCCGCGCTCATGCACAGCGCGAATTTACGTGATGATGTCCTGCCAGGGCTTTGCTGGTACCCAAAGAAAGAATTCTAGATTTTAGTGGATAGATGTAAACTATCTTTAACAAGACAGTAGGTTTGATTTTAGCAAATATGACCGACGGAAAAGTTTGAGTGCATAAAAGTTATAATCACAACCCACTTCAATCCACTTATAATCTAGGCCATAATATTCATTATATTTGGTTCAGACAAATGCAGTGAACATGTATATATTTATACATGAAATACAGAGAAATATTTTTTTTTTTGATCGATAGAAAGTTAATTATGAACAGATGATATTCGACCGATTTTCCAGTAAGGGGCAATAACTCGCTTTGGACAGTGGAAAAAACCATTTGCAATATTTCTTCTCGGAGTAAAGAGAAGTTTTTAGGAAGACACTCGTTACAAACCTCGAATGCATGACGTGTTTTGGCGTATCTCCACCCGCGGGTGGAAATTTCTTATCCAAAACTCCATGCAAAGGGCTGACTAATTTTCTTGACATTTAAAACGTTTTTAATTCCCCTAGACAAATTATATTGTACTGTATAGGCTTTTGGGTCGTCAGAAATCTGCAGATGACATTATATTCAGGTTGAGTTTGTGTGGGGGGAGGGGGAGAAAATAGCTCATCTTTTAAATTTTGTGTTCAAACTGGCAAGGGTGCCTAAATGTCAAGATAAATACTGAAAACACACGAAAAGCACAGCCTTCCTGTAAAGCAGAAATATTAGAGGCTTTTTTTAATTTCTAGTGATATGTTGATAGAACTGTACCATCTAGTGTAGTTATAACATTTTATTTATAACTGGGCCACTATGAAAAATATTCTCTCCATATTCAGCTTTAAAAGTGGGAATCGAACTCCTTTCTAAATGAATGATATATTTAGGTAAACAAGAATCGGAATTGTTTGCATTAGAGGTTACATTATATATTAGTGCAAACTGACTTTTAAGAAATATTCAGGGTCACTTTGACATTATTAACTTTGGTTTTAGGTTCACCCCTAGACCCTGAACAACAATATTAAAAAATTGTTTATTTTTATCACCAAACGATATCCAGTTTTTTATTTTTATGTCGTGTATTGCTTATGCTATTACGTATATCAATGTTCTATGTAACAGACTGCCTCCAGTTTTAGTCAAAGCGATCATGCATTTAGAAATGATTAGGCTGTTTTTTCGTACCAGTCTTCCTTATATTACTTCACTACAAGTGTTCGTAAATCGTTTAGCCCCATTAAGGCTGCATTGCGCATCCCATTATAATATACATTATAATATACATAACATAAAAATAATAATAATTATCATATTGCGTTGGTGCTTTACTGCCTTTTCAAATAATAGGTAACCATTACTTTCAATAAGAAGTGTTACACTCTATTCAGCATATTTGAAGTATGAAATAAATGATATCAACATTTCAACCCTTATCAGTTTACGGGCATCTCAAGTCCTTCCTTGTTCAAACAGAAATAAATTTGCTTGGTTTGAAATATGATAGGATGCGACACTTACTTTCAGCACAAATGTTATTTTAGTGGGCGTTAAATATAAATGTGTACAAAGTTTTATCCTGATACAATTTTACTCGCGTATACTAAGCATATTAAATATAATTTTTGAGTAAGGAGTAAAGTATCTAAAACTTTTGTGAGGCAGACGGCATTTCTTTACATTGTGTTTTAAGATCTCGCAGAGAACGAGATTCAACATGGTCGTGGAATTCTATTACGATCTTTTGTCACAACCTTGCAGAGCAGTTTACTTGTTTTTCAAGGCAGCAGGCATTCCATTCGAGTCAAAGGAGGTTGACCTTTTGAAAGGTAAGCGCTATTATGTTCAGACTCAGTGTTTGAATTATCCTGCCAGTATATGTCATAAACTTATGTACGTACACGTTTTTATTAAAAAAAAAATTTCTTTAAATTTTATCCCCCAAAAAAGACAACTGTAAGACCGAACCATTTATACAAATGTATTAACAATAATTGGTTACGACCAAATTCTAGTTGTAATATTTTCGGGTAATATTTTAAATTTTGATTTTGAAACCTGGATAAGTAAGTTGAGTAATGGAACACAGAATGAGGATCCACAGGCAAATCAAAGCAACAACATTTATGTAAAGACAGCACGTAACAACCCTCAGAATATTTCGATAACTACGGTAATTAGTTACTGATTGTCAACGGCGGTATGCGAAACTTTAGTTGTCTGGTACGTTCAAAGTGGTGACGCCTAATCTCCACGCTGTTTATTTAACTGCTTGATCAACCTGATGATACCTTAACCTAGAGCTTACTTTATTTTATTATTATGCTAGGATCGTACACTCAACGAAAGCAGTTATGACAGCAGTTCTTAAAGACATACCTTTTTTACTTGCTAAAGTTTATATCCAACAAAAATTCATTATATCTGTTACCAATTTAAACTAAAAGTAATATACGTGACCTCCTCGTGCTCGGATAACTCTTTCACACGGGTCTGAAAGCTGCGTGTGAGCTTTTTGATGTCCCTTTAAGGTATGAGACCCCATTCCTCAGTAAGGGTAACAGCAAGCTCATTTCTGGTTGACGGCTGGTGTTGTCGTACGGAAACACGGCGCTGCAGCATGTCCCAGGCATGTTCTTTTAGGTTCATGTCTGGAGACCTAGCCAAGTTCAACACTTTGTTCGTCAAGGTACTGATTGACGATTCTCGCACGGTGAGCTGTAGCATTGTCTTCTCCATTAACACGAATTCCTGACCGATTGCACCAGCATATGGAATGACGTGAAGTCGGAGAATCTCGTCAATATAACGTCTAGCAGTAACTGTGCCGTTAACAAACACGTGAAGGTCTGTACGCCCGTCGTAAGAAATGCCCGCCCAAACAATAACAGAGCCACTACCAAACTTGTCATGTTCGGATATGCAACGCTCGCTGAAGCCTTCATTTCGCTGACGCCATACACGCAGACGTTCATCATGGAATTCCAGGCAAAATTTGGACTCATCAGTGAATAGCACATTACGAAAGTGCCTGAGTTGCCAATAAACGTGATCTCTGGCAAACTCCAGACGGGCCGCACGTTGTCTTGGCGTTCAAGGAGGACGTAACACAGGACGGCGAGCACGTAAATTAGCGTCGTGGTGTCTGTTGCGATTATTTGTGTCGAGATTCGAACACCGGAAGCAGTTTGGAATTCTCTAGAGCAACAGCCGAATCAAACCTTACCGTTTTGCCAGGACAACGATCGCACGGTCTTCCCGAGCAGATGTTGACCTTGGACGTCCACTTTGAGGACGTCTGGCGACGGCGCCTGTGTCCAGGTACTTTTGCCAAAGTCGTTGGATTACATTTTGACTAACACCATGCTCATAGGCCACCTCGCGCTGCATTTGCCCAGCCAGCAGACGACAGACTGCTCTGGCTGCCTCAGCCTTCGACATGTGTCTTCTAAGCATCAGAGATTATTCGCACTTATCAGTTCTATAGTGTAACAGATGGTTGGAATCAAAAATCAAATTAAATCCTGCTCATGTCACGTTGACTATTCAAACATTTGATTTTCACGTGATTTGAGGGATGTGTGTGTGTTTGCACGGACCTACACGGGATAATTGAGCTGTTACGGGTATATAGACATATATATACACAAGTTCGGGTGTGTCTAAAGCAAAACACAATTTAACTTTTACATGAACATTTTTGCATTTAAAATATCTATGAACCTAGGTCTTGACCCTTAATTTTTGCATTTAAAATATCTATGAACCTAGGTCTTGACCCTTAATTTTTGCATTTAAAATATCTATGAACCTAGGTCTTGACCCTTAATTTTTGCATTTAAAATATCTATGAACCTAGGTCTTGACCCTTAATTTTTGCATTTAAAATATCTATGAACCTAGGTCTTGACCCTTAATTTTTGCATTTAAAATATCTATGAACCTAGGTCTTGACCCTTAATTTATTTTGTTTGGTATATTTCTCTGCTTGTTTTATAAGAATGCCATGATTTTTGTCAAATTCTTAAATCGAATTGGCGCCTATTTTTAACAATATTTGTATCTTAGTGGAGTGTTAATTCAAACAATAGTAACACGTAATATATTTCAAAAGAATTGCTGATTTGTTAGATTCAGTGCTACACTGTACCAGTTATGCAGGATTCTTTGTACAAGGAGTTTTATTTTATCACAGAGTGGGCTATTTAAGACGTGAAATATTACATGATGGATTTTTCGTCTTTACCTGGTTTACTAAAATGCTGGATTCGTTTCGGTGCATAATATTTAACTTTCAGAAGTCATTTTTGTACTGTAGTTCTAACTTGTTCACTGGTGCTTCTTTTTATCAGTTTTCAGTGTAGCTGAAATACATTTGTTTTTGGTAAATAGTAGCATGTTAACGATGCTTAACGAAACAACAATGATATACATTTAAAGGATGTACCACTTACCACACTTTCACATTCACAAGATCTAATCCCATGATAACAACTACACGTAATCTGGTTATGTTGAGCGATTCTTTTTAGCTTTATTTAGTGTATTTAATAGACCTTTAGAGTCTTAGGCATCTTTGATCGAACAGATTTAATAACGTGCTATAATATTTATGTTTATTTTGCCCAGGTGAACATTACAGCCCAGAGCTCTTAAAAAAGAATCCCTACCACAAACTACCAATCATAGATGCCGATGAATTCACACTCACGGAAAGGTACGGAATATCTTTACGTTTATGGTTAATGATCTGAATTTTTCCTTAACTAGTTGAAAATATTTCACTGTTCGTGCCTTTTCTCTCAAGTAAAATTGAAGGACTTTTTTTCTGGTGATTGCCTTGCTTTCATATAAGGTATTTATTTAAGACTTAGTTGAACGGGAGATAACTGCTTTGACATGACTGTTTGGATAAATGTAGAACACTATAACTATTTCTGCTGTTCAGGGACTATTTTTATGACGTAATTTTTAAGTACATATTGATGATCTTTACATTTCATTACAGTGTCGCTATTATGCGTTACATGGCTATCAAGAACAATGTCGTTGACCATTGGTATCCCAGAGCAGACCAACAGAAGCAAGCCAAGGTTGAAGAGTTTCTGAACTGGCAGCATCTATGCGTGCGCAAACACTGCGTAGATTTATTTCTAACGAAAGTAAGGACATTCGGATAGATTGTGTAATATATATGTACCTTCTTTCAACACGCAGGACCGTTTTTGCTCAAATACAACTTAAAAAATGATTTAGGTATTGACGAACAATGCTAGAAGATTCGGTATAAAATTTTGTGTACAGATAATATTGTATGCTGCCACGTCGAATTAACTCTGTTTTCTTGTTACTGTGCATTTGCAAAATGGTTTCTAAAACCTTCGATTAATCTTCCACTCATACTTTCAGCTTCTCAGATACAAAAAAAACAACAAACAAACAAACAAAAAGCAAAAACAAAACAAACAACTAAACGGTGAAAATCATATTTCAAGAGGTTTTTGTTCTAAATTACGAATGCTTAATTTCTAACTAAAATTGTTACCGACTCCTAGACAAGGTCTCAAACCGCAGTGTTATGAATCATTCGCTGTATTTATTTTTCAGTTTAGAAGTCGAATCGGCATTGGACGCTTTACCAAGGAGCCAGCGGATGAAGCTAAACTTAAGTCTTTGAGGGAAGAGATATCAAAGGCGGTGTCGCACATTGCGGACTATTTTCTCGGCGACAAACCATTTATCGCGAGTGACGAAATTTCGATTGCGGATATCCTCGGAGTGTGCGAGATTTTCCATACAACCGGTGTAGAGGAAGAAAGCTTATATAAAAACAACGCCAAGGTATCCGCATGGGTTGAGCGTGTACGTCAAAGACTGCAACCAGATTTCGATATAGCGAACATGAGACTGATGGCCATTAAGGACAAATACGTGAATGCTAAAGAATAGAGAAATGACATTTAATAAACATTATATATAAACGTACATAGTATAGTATTCCTTCGACAACTTAATATAAATTAAATGTTAACTATATGTACTGTGTGTCTTGAAAAAATATAAATCAAAGTTAAAAGCATGGAAAAGTGACTTTTTCACAATGCTTGATTTATAATAAAAATCATACATTGCAAGCATCTACTAGCTATTGAATGAATTGCATGTATGGCTGAATTATAGTTTTAAAAATTGGCATTGCATTGTTTACATAACCATCGACGTTTGTTCAGGTTGATACTTACTAGGTGTTTCAAGTAACTAGGAAAGTGAGATCTTTTTTTAGATCTCTGTGAAACATGCAAACTAGTTAACCTAACAGCCTGGTCGTAGGAGCCTGGTGGCCTAAGACACAAAGTCTGTATTAGGATAAACACAAATATTAAAGAACTCTTTTCCTACATGTCGTAGGGTAAAAATATAATTCGGTCGTTTTATTTCAATATTCCGCGTCAGTGGCGATTTCGGCGTTCCATACTTTTACAAAATTCCAATATAAATATGTGGCCAAAGGGAAATAAGTCATCTTATCCTATAATAATTAATATGCACGTAACCTCAATCTAACCTTCTTTTAGCCAATCATCATCTGGTCACTCTATAGGTCGGTATTTTGAAAGTTTACATCTTCTGTAAAAGCTCTATAAAATTGCCAAATATCTATGGATATATTTCTCATATATTCAGGTAAATTGTATTTATGTATTTTGTAATCATTATTCTTTATGTGTCTGAAATATTATTATGATATGTTATGTATTTGATGACTTATAACGGGTTTTTATTCACTGTGTCGATAGCGGTCAGTTACGCGCCACCACACATGTATATTGAAATGCTCCGTTTGCTTACCTTTTTGACAGCTGTCATCTGTCAAACCATAAACTTATATTTTCATGTTATATTTATTATTTGCTATTGTTTATTTTCAGACACTGATTTAGTGATAATCATTTGATCGGCATAATTAAACCCATATTGAAGACTTATAAATATTGTTTGTCATCCTCCCACACCCTCCAATAAACTGCATCCCGTAGATTACAGCGGCTGAGCTAGTGCGAGGCGAAAGCGGTGACAAATGGCGCCCAACGTGTCATATGGGTTGCCTTGGATTTCGAAATAGTGCTTTGGATGCTACTTCTTTGGAGATTTGTCTCCAATGTTACCTTGACAACAAGTGACCAACATTAGATGGATACACCAGGGCTCTAAGATAGATCCATATTCAGGTGCGCACCGATGATCATCACCGAAGGACATCACCAACACCACAAGGAAGGAACAACTGACACACCACTGCGGATGACAGGATTGTAACACCACATCACAGATTTATAGGACGGACTGTAGGATGGAACTTATTTCGTGCATTTTGTGAATTTTACATTCAAATAGTGTTATTTTGATATATTTTGTGTTTGCGTGACAAAGTGATATTTGGATATATATTTTGTGTTTGTTTGAGTTAAAGGATATATAGGATTTATTTTGTGTATAAGAGCAACGGGTGGTGAGTGCATTTTTTGCATGCTATTTATCTGTTTATTTATTTTTGGTGGTAAATTTTTGTCGTGATATAGATTGATAGATTTTTGTTGGTATCTGCAAATTATTTTTTAACATTTTTGATACATTGCAGTCTATCTTCTGGCTTCTTGATTAACACAATACTAATCAGTCCTATATTACCCTATATATACAACATAGCCTATAATACTGGTTGGCTACTACACCTCATAGTTCTATTAAATTAATAAAATTGATAGTTGTCTGCTTTCAAAGGTTGAGAATATTACTCTGTTTGTTTCAGTAAAATATTTATTTTTACATATAACAGACACTTAGCCGTTTTTTGCGTAGGTTGATCGGGTTTCCGTAAAAGCTATATCCCTAAACCCGATACTCGAGTATTTGTAAACGGGTCGATAATCTTACGCGCTCTTGTACAGCTGTTACCGTAGCGTAAAGGATTGTTCGATGGCCTATTGATCTAGCGACTTAAGTTCGATTCTCAGCACAGACACATTTATTTTTTTTTTTTTCTTCTTTTCCACATTTTTTTTTTTTCTTTTATGAAAGGCTGCTGAACGCAAAAGAAGTTTAAAAAAAACACTGTTTACATGCAGTACAAATTACAAACAATTGCAATTGTTTATTGAAAGAAATATACAGTGTAAGAGATAATTATGAAAGAAGTTTGAATTTATAGACAAATTGAAGTTACAAAGTGAATGTTGAAATTTGATTTTAACTTGAAAAGTGAAATTTGAATGAAAGTGAAAATGTGTTTTTGATGCGTACGAGATGTGAAATATGATAATATGATATTCAAATTTGGATGGAAAAGTAATTAAAGAGGTATCGAAGTTAGTAGAAGGAATTGATGAAAAATACTATTTGAGAAAATTAGAGGGAAAATAAGCTAGAGATAAGTGGTACTTAAACATGTAACTTAGAAAAGTGAATCTACGAGGAAAGGAGTGTAATGAACTTACTATATGGTGTGAAAAGAGGGACAACTTAAAAAAAAAAAACCTTAGAGGAACGAAATACAACATTGTAAATGGAACTATTGAAAGTATGGTGTACATATAGTGACATTAATGAAACACAACATCGAAATATTGGAAGAAGTGTATACATATCAAGACATTATTGCGACAAATTACTGATTGAATAATAGACTCAATATAAACATAGAAGCAAATATGTGCCATTGAAATTGGACACTTTTAAATGTATGGTGATAAATAGGGGACACTTGAATATAACGTCATATATTAATTACCTTATTGGGAAACAATACAAAGGTTAACTTGTAATACAAAATGGCACGGCATTTAACTGAAAGGGAATTGAGAAAAATAGAAAGACAAAGGAGAAAAGAGGATGAAGAAGAAAGGAGGATGCTACAAGAATTAGAAGATGAATTAAAGGAGAGACGAGAGCATGAGCTCAGAGAACTGAAAGCACAGCAAGAAAGAATAAGAAAAGCAAAACGTGAACAAATAGAAAGAAAAAAAAGAGAATTAGAAAAACAGAAACAGAAGGATGAAATTGAAGAAATAAAAAGATCGAGAGAAGAATTGCAACAAAGAGAAAACTTGAAGAAGGAAATGAGACTTAAGTTGATGGAGGAAATTATTGAAACAGAACACTGTAAACAAGATATGAAGGAGAAAGAAAATTTAAAAGAAAAAATAAAAGTATTGAGAGGAAAGTCAAATTCAATGGAGAAATCATTTATTCCGAATAAAGATTCAGACAGAGACATTATTCAAAATAGAGATGAACAAGAGATAGAGTGTAATGAGAGTTATATAGATGGAGACAGAAATGATGAAAGTTATGAAGACAGTGAAAGCAATGATTCTTTGTATAGTGTTATTGATGAGTTGAATGATACAAACAACGAAACATGTTTTGATATGGGGACACCAATAGATGCAAGTTCATATATAGATGAAAGTAAAGAGAAAGTGAAAACATTAGAAAGAGAAATGCATTGGTTAGATGAAAAAGCAAAGGAGCATGAAGAACTTTTAATGAAAGATATTGATAGAAATAAAAGAAGTGTAGCCGAAAGAAATAGAAGTTTACAATATTCAAGTAGAGAATATGAGTATAAAAGGAGTGGCAAGACACAATGTGTTGAAAGGAAAGTGAAAGATAGAAGTCTGTTAAAACACTTAGAGGATGATGTCAGAGATTTGGATGAATCTGAAGAAGAGCGAGAATTGTTAAAAGACATTGAAACACTTCAGAAAGAGAAAAGAAAAGTACAACTTGAGATAGAAAGAAATAAGTTATTGAAAGATATTCAAAGAGAGGAAATTGAGAAACAAAAATTAGAAATGATGAAGGAACAGAGAGAAACAGAAAGGAAAAGAGACGATAAGTTACAAAAACTGATAAAGGAGAAAGAAAAATTGGCAAATGATTTGAATAAAGAAAAGAAAGCTCTAGATGAAATGAAGAAAGAAACTGAAAGTGAAAGGAAGAAAGTTGAAGAAAAAGAGCGAATAGGAAAGAAAGGAAAAGAGACTAGTGTTGAAAAACAAGATTACTTAAAAGGAAAATTATTAAAACCAAACATACCTAAACTTACAGAAAATACATTTGACGAGTGGAAAGTAGAAGTGGAAGTTATTATGAATTCTGGTTTATATGATGAAAGTTTGTTAAGACAGGCTGTGAGAAATTCTCTTTCTGGTCAAACAAGAAAGATTCTCCTGACAATACCATCATCAACAACAACAAAACAAATAATAGAGAAACTAGAAAATGTTTATGGTAACGTTAGATCTGGTGAAAGTGCTCTTGCAGAGTTTTATTTAGCGAAACAGAGAAAAGATGAAGGAATATCAGAATGGGGAATACGATTAGAAAGTATAATACAGACAGCTATTGATAAAGGACACGTGAAGGAAGAACAGAAAGATGAGATGATAAAGACAAGATTCTGGAGGCAATTGTATGATGATGAGCTTAAGAATGCAACAAGAATGTACTTTGAGACAGCAAAAACATTTGAGGAATTGAGAAGGAAGGTACGAGTAGAAGAAAATGAAATAAAAAACTCACGAGAGGATTATTTTGGAGAAGAAACGATACAAACAAATAGACAAACAGAGAATAGAGAAGAGACGACAGTTATGGAAGATTTAGTTGAAAGGATGAGAAGGCTTGAAACAGAGATAAAGACAGCCAAATCAGGAGGGAATGAAGACGGAAATAGGAGAAGAACATACAGAGAATATGACGATAAAGAGTACAACACAGATAGAGGGAGACAAAATTATCGAGATAGATACAGAAGAGTTCATGATGATTATAGACAAGGGTCTGAAAGAAATTGGAGACAAGACAATAACCGATATAACAAAGACAATGGAAGAAGAGATATGGATAGATATGATAGAAAACATGAACGAGATAAAAGACCCAGTGACTATAAAAATCGAAGAGATGAAGACAGATTTTACAGAGATTATAGTAGAGGCAGACATTATGAGAATAGATACGAAGGATATAGAGAGAGGAGAAGATACAGTCCAAGAGATAGAAGAAACGATAGAAGAGATTACACTGATAAAGAGAAAGAAGATAAATACTATAGAGACTATAGAAACAACAGAGATACAAGAGAAGAAAAAGAAAGAGAACACACACAGATATCTGAAGACAGAGATAGAGATAGAACATATAGGAAAGGCACAGATAATAGAGATACACAAGATAGACATATGCAACAAACACAAAGGACAGGAGAAAACAAAGGCAGGGACAATGTTTTAAACAGACGGACGTCTCCATCGGAGGGCAGATAGGAGACGAAACTCTACACAAAAGCCCTGAGAAGACATCAATTTACAATAGAATATTAGGAAACAACAACGTAGGGGACATTGTGATAGAAGGAAAACAAACTCATGGTATTATCGACACTGGTTCAATGGTAACAACGATGTCTGTAGAATTTTACAACTCACTTGACCCTCAACCACCACTACTATCTTTAAATGATTTTAAACTTCAGATCAATGCTGCAAATGGACAGACAATTCCTTACCTTGGTTATGTTGAAGTTCAAATTTCTATCCCATTTATGAATGAATCATCGTTTGATGTTCCGATTCTTGTTGTACCAATGACAGCAAATAATTCTGATATACCTGTGATAGTGGGAACAAATGTCATTCGCCTTTGCAAAGAACAGTCTACGGATCAAAATGATACGAATATACCAGCTGCGTGGGAAACAGCATTTCAAAGCATAATGGATGATTCGGTTGGCATTGTCAAAGCTACGCAAAAGTTTACTTTACATCCGTTCGAAACGAAAACAATAACGGGTTTCGTAAGAAAGATAAAATCAGTTGCAGCAGCTGTTACAGAGCCTTGTGCTGATAACCACTGTTCATCAAGAGTAAGCGTATGTCCAAGGGTAGTGCAACTAAGTAATCCTGGTAAAACAGCTAGAGTTCCAGTGCGAGTCTTCAATCTTTCGGCAAAAACTATCTCCATCCCAGCCAAATCTAACATATGTGATTTACACGAAGTAAACGTTCTACGTGAAGTACCATTGTTTGACAAAGAAGAAAAACCAACGACAGCAAATCTTCAACAACAAACTGCAGGTGAGGTTAAAAACGATTCAAACATACCTTTTGGAGTAGAAGTCGAAAATACTAACTTAACGGAAGATCAGAAACAGAAACTTAATAAATTGTTCTCGAAATGGCATCACATATTCTCCACTAGTCCTACAGATCTAGGCAGCACAGATTTGATAGAGCATGAAATACACCTTTCAGATGATAAGCCTTTCAAAGAACCACATAGAAACATTCCCCCTGGTCTGATACAAGAAATTAAGGAACATCTTCAAGAAATGCTAGACTGTGGTGCAATCAGACACTCAACTAGCCCTTACTCTTCAAATGTTGTTATAGTGCGTAAAAAAGACGGAAATATTCGGTTTTGTATTGACTTCCGGAAACTTAACCAACGGACAGTGAGAGACGCATATTCAATTCCAAGAATAGAAAACACCTTACACCTTCTATCAGGGTCAAAGTACTTTTCAAAGCTAGATTTAAGATCAGGATATTGGCAAGTTTTAGTTAAAGAAGAAGACCGTCACAAAACAGCATTTACTGTCGGCCCACTTGGATTTTATGAATGCAACAGAATGCCTTTCGGACTCACCAACGCACCAGCAACATTTCAAAGATTGATGGAGAGATGTATGGGTGAATTAAACCTCAGAGATTGTCTTATTTACTTAGATGACATCATTATCTATTCGTCAACGTTTGAACAGCATTTAACAAGACTTGACGCAGTCTTTTCACGCCTTGCTGAACATAACCTCAAACTAAAAGGAAGTAAATGTGAATTTCTCAAACCCCAGGTTACTTACCTAGGACATGTTGTTTCGGAGGAGGGAATCAAAGCAGACCCAGACAAAATAGCAGCAGTAAAGTCATGGCCAGTTCCCAAATCAACAAAAGAAGTCAGACAATTTTTAGGTTTCACTGGGTACTACAGGAGGTTTATTAAAGGTTATGCATCTATAGTTAGACCATTGAACGATTTACTTATTGGTTATACAACAAATAAGAAACGAAAGACAGCAAAGAAAAGAGTACCGTTCACTTGGGGAGAAGAACAACAGCAAGCTTTTAACAACATCATTGAAAAATTGACCAACCCTCCTGTATTAGCATACGCAAACTACCAGCTTCCGTTTATGGTTCATACCGATGCTTCAACAACAGGCCTTGGTGCTGTGCTATACCAACGACAAGGAGGTATTGAAAGGGTAATAGCATACGCTAGCAGAAGTCTCAAGCCAGCAGAGAAACATTACCCAGCACATAAACTTGAATTCCTTGCACTAAAATGGGCCATTACAGAGAAATTTAATGATTACCTGTATGGTAACAAGTTTGAAGTGCTGACAGACAATAATCCTCTGACATACGTGCAAACAACTGCTAAGCTTGATGCTACAGGACACCGTTGGATGGCAGCCTTGTCAGGGTACGACTACACAATCAAATACAGAAGTGGAAAACAGAACGCTGACGCAGATGGACTTTCTAGACAAGTTGACAATACTAAACACGACAGAACAATAAATAAAGAAGTTATAAAAGCACTTACCTTTACTGCCACTGTCAACATCCAGCAAGCACCATTATCCTATAGTGTTGTGGTTCCTGAAAACTTACCTGATGCAGAATCCACACCTTCAGATGTTCTCCCAGATGATTTGCTCCGATCAGAATCTCTTTGCTCAAAAGACTGGAGAAAAGCTCAACATGACGACAAAGTTACATCTCAAGTATATACTCACCTTAAGGAAGGAACTAGGCCATCCGCCAAGCGGTCCTCGTCGTCAGATCCAGGTGTAGTTAAATACTTACGAGATTGGGACAAACTAGAATTGAGTGACAATGTCCTTTATCGTCGTAGCTTCTTCAAAGGTCAAGAGTACTTACAACTTGTTTTACCGGAACACCTACGAGAAGAGATATTCTTAGCACTTCATGATGACCTTGGCCATCAAGGTCGAGATCGGACGACCTCTTTATTCCGTCAACGATTCTATTGGCCAGGCATGGATGCTTGGATTGAAGGACGTGTTCGCCAGTGTCAAAGATGTGTCAGGAGAAAGACCATACCTGCAACTGCATCCCTTGTAAACATCCAGTCATCAGCACCCATGGAAATACTTTGTGTCGACTTCCTTAGTCTTGAGAGATCAAAAGGTGGGTTTGAGAATATCCTGGTAGTTACCGATCACTTTACCAGATATGCTCAAGCCTATCCAACCAAGAATCAAACTGCAAGGACGACCGCCAAAGTTTTATTTGAACAATTCATTGTGCACTACGGTTTTCCTCTTCGAATCCATAGTGATCAAGGAGCAAACTTTGAATCTTCTCTCATTAAAGATCTATGCAACCTTGCTGGTATTGCAAAGAGTCATACAACTCCGTATCACCCTATGGGTAATGGAAAAGTGGAGAGATTTAATTCTACGCTCTTGAAGATGCTTGGGACATTGGAAAATCACGAAAAGGCCGACTGGAAGTCCCATGTAGCTCCTCTGGTACACGCTTACAATGTAACCATTCATGACACTACAGGATATTCTCCATATTACTTAATGTTTGGTAGACATCCTAAACTAGCCATCGATGCGTTTTTAGGACTCCCTTCCAATGAACCTAACAACAAAGATCAAAATGAATATGTTAGAAAACTCAGAGAACGTTTGACAACTGCCTACAAGAAAGCAGATGATAAAGCAAATCAAGCTGCAAAAGCCAACAAACGACGATATGACAACCGCGCTAAAGCAAACGCGATTGTATCAGGCGATTTAGTCTTGGTGAGAAACGTATCTCTTCGAGGGAAATGCAAATTGGCTGATAAGTGGGAAGACACGCCATATATTGTAGTTGAACAGCCCAATCCTGACATACCTGTCTTTGTTGTGCGGAAAGATTCTCCAAAAGCTAGGAAAACGAGAACGCTTCACAGAAATCTCCTGCTACCACTCAGTAAAAAGTTAAAAAATATCCACCTGCAAGAAGAAAAAGATCGAAATGATAAAGTTGGTGATACTTACCTTCATACTTCAGATGTATCAGATGACAATGATACTTACCTTCAAATCGCAGAAACATCAGACGACAACAACCATACTTACCTTCATAATTCAGATACATCAGACGGCAATAATACTTACCTGAATACTTCAGAAACATCAGACAACAACGGAGGTAGCTCTAATACTCACCTTGGTATAACAATCACTTCAGCAAAAGAAGTATCAACCAGTATGCCAAAATACGTCATTCCGGCTAGGAGAAGTGAACAAAGCAATGGTTACCATAGCAGGCATAACGGTAAACCTACATCTGATCATCGAGATATGGACAATACACCAGATAGGTTTCAAGAACCGGGACATGGACGTCCAATCCGTACACGGATAACACCACGCTGGCAGAGATCAAAGGAATGGATCCTTTATTAATACATCAGTGACAAACAGTGTAAATAATCGAACATATAAACATTATGTTTTATGATAAACTTTGAAAGTGTGTTAATAAGACTTTACGTATACTATTGAAATGTTTATGTGATTTATGTTTGATTGATATAAGACATTGCATTGAGAAGGATGAATTGAAGGAGATATGACATAATGGATTACGTCCACATATCAAATTATTTACTGAATTCGCACGAATTCACCCAGTCATCATCATCATCATCGTATCTGTCACCTCAGATATAATATATTATTTATTTTTCAATCGAACACATTTTGGATATTGCATTTAAGATGTTTATTTGTCGTGTACAATATACTATGATCAACTTATTTTGATAGTACATGCAATCAAATTAATTTTAAATAATACATATTTGTATTTTCTTGTGTATTGTATTTTATTTGATTTAACATTGTTGTATCATATATTTCGGTTGTTTTATTTTATTTATTTAAAATGATCGGATTCATTTTTATATTAAATGTCGGGACGCCATTTTCGAAGCAGGGGGAGTATGTCGTAGGGTAAAAATATAATTCGGTCGTTTTATTTCAATATTCCGCGTCAGTGGCGATTTCGGCGTTCCATACTTTTACAAAATTCCAATATAAATATGTGGCCAAAGGGAAATAAGTCATCTTATCCTATAATAATTAATATGCACGTAACCTCAATCTAACCTTCTTTTAGCCAATCATCATCTGGTCACTCTATAGGTCGGTATTTTGAAAGTTTACATCTTCTGTAAAAGCTCTATAAAATTGCCAAATATCTATGGATATATTTCTCATATATTCAGGTAAATTGTATTTATGTATTTTGTAATCATTATTCTTTATGTGTCTGAAATATTATTATGATATGTTATGTATTTGATGACTTATAACGGGTTTTTATTCACTGTGTCGATAGCGGTCAGTTACGCGCCACCACACATGTATATTGAAATGCTCCGTTTGCTTACCTTTTTGACAGCTGTCATCTGTCAAACCATAAACTTATATTTTCATGTTATATTTATTATTTGCTATTGTTTATTTTCAGACACTGATTTAGTGATAATCATTTGATCGGCATAATTAAACCCATATTGAAGACTTATAAATATTGTTTGTCATCCTCCCACACCCTCCAATAAACTGCATCCCGTAGATTACAGCGGCTGAGCTAGTGCGAGGCGAAAGCGGTGACATACACAGAACAATAGGGATGTAGGACGTCTTCTCCGAAATTAAAAAGAAGTAAGATTTACTTGAAAACAACCAATGTTGCTGTAAGCTAAACAGCCTAAATTATACAACGTTAACCACATTTAAACACTTATTTTTGGACAATTTCCGGGAAAAAAAACGGGTCTGGGCTGACTTAAATGAAAAATGCGTTTTACATACCCTGTACGTTTGCCAGCGGCTTAAACTGTAATGCGTGTACGACATTTGGATAGTAGCATTTTTTTAATTTAGTTCAAACAAATGAGTTTATGGATGTACTGCGTGTACGACATTTGGATAGTAGCATTGTTTTAATTTAGTTCAAACAAATAAGTTTATGGATGTACTGCGTGTACGACATTTGGATAGTAGCATTTTTTTAATTTAGTTCAAACAAATGAGTTTATGGATGTACTGCGTGTACGACATTTGGATAGTAGCTTTTTTTAATTTAGTTCAAACAAATGAGTTTATGGATGTACTGCCTGTACGACATTTGGATAGTAGCATTTTTTAATTTAGTTCAAACAAATGAGTTTATGGATGTACTGCCTGTACGACATTTGGATAGAAGCATTTTTTAATTTAGTTCAAACAAATGAGTTTATGGATGAACTGCGTGTACGACATTTGGATAGAAGCATTTTTCAATTTAGTCCAAACAAATGAGTTTATGGATGAGTTGCCAGAAGTTAAAAACATACCTTAAAAGAAAATATGGAGCATTTTTTCGTTAAAGAAGATGTACAATGTATATCACAGCGACATTATTTTTGTGAATTTCCCTGCCACTATTTATAACCATGTAACGTTGTTTCTTTCTTTTGATTTGAAAGTGCATACCGAGCGAAGTTCTCTGCGGTGCAGCCCTGGTCAAAACTCTGAGACGATACTGTCCCGGTGCAATTTGCTAGCGGTCCAGCCTGTTGAGCATACTAACATAGAATACGATGTATACATATTGTGAAATCCAACAAAACAAGAAGACTCTAAGATAAATTTTGAAATTTGTAAATTTTGAAGAAAAAACAGTTTTTTGAAAAAAAAAATCGTTATAAGCTGTAACCGACCTTTATAGACTGTGTAATATAATAAAACCTGAGTTTCGGATTAAATTCTAAGATTTAAAGTTCGGTATGTAATTATAGCTCTTCTTTTATTTCCCTTTTCTTCACATCGACATTTTAAGATATTAACAGTTTTTCAGTGTAAATATTTTTAAGTAGAACGTCGATTTTAACAGATATCAATCGAAATTTATCTCTTCCATCCTCATTTTGTTAATAGCACGTAAGCACGGCGCAAAGCACACATTAAGTCGTGTGACAAGTAAGGAGAAAAGAAATAAAACAAATGTGAACGTGTTCAGTTCCAGAGCAGACTATCGAACAACGTATTTATACTCCGCATGCCCTCAGTATTTTTTAAAACTTTTTTTTAGCATAAGGAATCGTGACTACCGAAGTAGATAATTTAGCATTTTGCGGATGTATCTGCCAGATAGTGAAAATATTAGTGCTATAAAGATTCGGAGTTGTAAATAGTCTATACAGGAAACTCCTGATTTTTAAGCCTGTGCATGAAAAGAAGTACGAAGTACGTGTAAATACTTTTATACGCCCGTTGAAAGACGGCCGTTTTAGGGGAAATCCCTTGACGGGCGGGTGGAAGAGCGGCGTCCAGACTTTGTCGGAACCATATCTCTGTTTGATAATTGTCTGAGATTCAGACTTGCTGTGCAGCTCTTTTTCAATGAGAAGAAGTGTTGTGCACAAGAACCATAAATCTACCTGTCCCATTTTTGAATCATCTCCAATCTTGAATTTTTTTGTCCGCCGCATAACTTTAAAACTATGATGTAGAACTTAAAATAAAGATGACAAGGTGACAAGGTGAAGTGCAGTGCAAAAGAACCATAACTCTGCTTTTAAATTATCTCACCTCTGATATTTTACTGGGACATAACACTGTATAGTAAAATGATGTAAAACTTACAGATAGCTGGCTACAAGGAGAAGTGTAGTGCCCAAGGAGTATAACACTACCTTATCCAGTTTTTTTTAGTAATCTCCCCTTCTTTAATTTCTATGATGAATGTTTGTACGGAGCATAACTTGAAGACTACGAAAGGGATTGCTAAAGATTGATGATAAGAAGTAAAAGTGCAATGTACGAGAACCATAACTCTACCTTGTCCCATTTTTGAATATTCGGCCCCCTTATTTTTGTCAGGGGCATAACTAAAAAACTGTGTCGTTAATTGATGTGAAACTCAAAACACAAATAGGGGATGTGTAGTGCAAAGAAGCATAACTCTACCATATCCCGTTTTTGAGTAATCTTCCCTTCTTTAATTTTTATAATAAATTTTTGTCTGGAGAATATTTTGAACACTGTAAAAGAGATTGTCTTGAAACTTAAAAATATTCTTGATGAATTTGATGATTTCCGAATATTTTTGCAGTGCTATGTGAAATGCCTGGCATTATCAGTTCGCAGTCTAGGCTGACGAGCGTATATTTACGGTGGCACAGAGGTGACATGCACAACTTTTTTTTTTAAATTGCACTTCTCTTTTTTTTATCTCGTTCCCACGAGATACTAACTCGAGGGAACGACTTAGTATCTCGTTCCCACGAGTTACTAAGTCGTGGGAACGAGATAAAAAAAAAGAGAAGTGCAAATCTAAAAAAAAATCGCATTTGAAAAAAAAGAGTTGCGCAGTAAAAAAAAAGAATCGTGTTGTAAAAAAAAGAACAGCAAATGTAAGCTATGTCGAGGGAACGACTTACTAACTCGTGGGAACGAGTTAGCTATGTCGTGGGAACGACTTACTAACTCGTGGGAACGAGTTAGCTATGTCGTGGGAACGAGAAAGCAATATATTGTGCAACACTTTTTTTCCAAAGCAATACATTTTTTTTAAATTGCACTTTTCTTTTTTTTATCTCGTACCCACGAGATACTAACTCGAGGGAACGACTTAGTATCTCGTGGGAACGAGATAAAAAAAGAGAAGTGCAATTAAAAAAAAAGTTGTGCATGTCACCTCTGTGCCACCGTATATATTGCATCTGTTCTGCGATGCTTTTTTCTTGTTATGTAAGTGTTAATGAATTGTAATTTTAATGACTAAGAAACCAAAAGGGAGCGAGTGTTAGCGAGCAACTGTGTTATCTTAATCATTAAAATTATAATTCATATAAACTAACTTAATTAGTGTTTAACCACATTTGACCTTTCCCTGCTACCACTCGCGTCAATGTGGGAATTGGTAAAATTCGTTACGTCACTAAAGCGGTATACTAGCTGTCGCGTGACACAGTTACTTCAAGCTGACACCCAGGTCGATTTTTGATCTCAATTTTTTCTCAATAAGATTTGTTTGATAATTTCATTTGATTGGAAAATGAGCTTAAACTCTTAAGGCTGATAGCGGTCTAAGATAAACATAGTGTATTACAGTAAAGATAGTTTTAATTAAGTAAAAACAAACAACAAAAACAAAAAAGGTTTGGGATGAGTTTTCAGAAATTTGAAGAAAGAGAACTTTTCATGACTGTTTTTCGATCATCTGTACCGGTTGCGCGTATGACTTACACCGCATGAATAATTTAGTTATTTAACATTGTGGGGGAAAGCGCAAAATACGGAAAGTGTCTCGTTCAAACGTTCATACGCAGTGTATAAGACCGGTACATGGCACCTCGGTTTAACGGCTCTTTTGGAAGAAAATAGGCGGAAGTGAATGAACAGGAGATCGATCCCCTCGATTAGAAGTCATCTTCGTTACCACTGAAACACCCTTGCTTTATTTATGAATATGAGAATTTTGCAATTTTTCTGGCCGATGATAGAGTTGTAATCGAGTTTAAGGTCTATGTTATGCTAGGTTTTTGCGTGATAATGAAAAGTGCAACTTAACTAAACAGTTCTTACAAAAGTATACAGAAAGTCCCTGATAAAACAGATGACATTGGCTTTGCCACCTTTGTTCAAGTCCAAAGGTCATTCAAACAAAGGGAACATTTTTTTGTACGTAAAATAGGACAATTTGTCACAATTTTTACCACCAGGCAAATTAAATTCCTACTTATCTGAAAACCAATACGCGTTGACACTCAAATAAGCAAATAAACTTCACCTAGTTTGGAAGAAAGGGTTGAGTAAGTGGGTACCTACGACCAAGTATCTGTAATTAACACTCGACAACTTGAAAAGGTATGCAGAGTACAGAAGTAAGTATTGATTAAAGCCTATAAGAGCAGCTCTTGAAAAGCGATGGGAACATGTCTGTATCTTACGCAGTCTAAAAAATCTAAAACTCGTTACGTTGCGTTGGTCATATATAGCTTGGTTCCCAGCGTTTACTCAATAACTATTACTGTTAAGCAGTTAGGGGCAAGTAATCCAGACTATGGTCATATACTGGCAATTGGTACCGACGGAAAATATATTGATACTTTACTAAATGACAGTAGATTTACCTTGTATCGCGCAATAACGAATATTTCCTTTCTGGTTCAATATAGCGTTATTGTACCGTGTGACAGTACGTTAATATACTAATGGTTTAATCCTGTCAATATAGGTAGTGCAAATTAGCTCGTCGTAGCCGGACATTGAGGGAAAAAACAAACAAACAAAAAACAAAAACAAAACATAGACATCCTCAATGTCACTGCCTTCGCTCAAGCCTTTTCCCCAAAAAGACGTATCATCTTTTTAAATCGGGACCTGGCCTTTTTATTGTTCATTAGAGTTATTGTTCAATATTCATTGATCAGGGATGATTGACCACATCGGTCTTTAAGTGGAAATGATGGCTGCACTGGTCACAAAGTAGAAATGTTTATCGTTGCTGCCGCCTCTCTACTGTTTCCGAGAAATGATCTACAGACCCGAGTAACATTTGGGTGAATTTGTTACTTTCTGGGTACAGTGTATGGATTTATTGTTAGCTTGAAAAACTTATTCAATGTATGATGCTGAAAATCCAGATTGACGTCTTAAATTTAATATACAACAAAATTCAGACGTAAGCGTACGGCAGCATATAGCTTGAATCTTTTTCAGCTTGATAAGTTGCTTGTAGATCTTTATTACAATAGTTTACCGTTCAGTGCACTTTAGCATGTTTATGGTGTTTTTTTACAGACCAAAACAATGCTGCTTCATAATTGCTTTCAGTCAATGTAAACTTACGATCGCTTTCTTCACGCGGTGCCTTGTTCTTTTCCAAATTGTGTGCACCAACTTTTCTGAGGTTTATAGAGATATAGAACATGTCCTTTATTTCTTAATGTTCTAGAACAAATGTTTTGTTTTGTTTTGTTTTGATCTGAAACTTAGTATCGTGTACTATATTTAGCGTATTATTGTAACCATTACAATCGATTTCCTTGACTTTTGACACTGTTCTAATTGAAAGAATCGTAGGAATCATGCGGTTTAACTTGGGGAACCTCTTTTTCTGCAATATGGAAATCTGTCAAATTTAATATTTTATCATATACACAAAAATTGCATCTTTTCTACCAGCTGCATTCACTCCATTCTCATATTAGCAAACTGATAAAAGTTGTCATGATTTATAAGAAATTAATGGTTAATCTAGATTGTTAGAAGCTGAAATGATAACAGTGAAACCTGTACATGTGCTTTCCGAAAGTTTCTTTTTTTTCTTCTTTTTTTTTTTTGGTTGAGTTTATGGAACCTGTACATGTGCTTTCCGAAAGTTTCTTTTTTTTCTTCTTTTTTTTTTTGGTTGAGTTTATGGAACCTGTACATGTGCTTTCCGAAAGTTTCGTTTTTTTTGTTGAGTGTATATTAGTTTTTGTTTAAACTACTAGTGAAAATTAAGCAGTAAGTTACTGAATTAAATCTGTAATCATGTTTGAAAAAATAGCCTGTCCTTGGATAGAATAGTTAAAGCTGTTTAGAAAGAAAAGAAATTTTCACTTTTATTTCTTTATTATGCAAAGTCAGCACACTAATGCCTTTGAAAGGAAAACAAGTCTTTTGATCCCAAAGTCTGTACAAGATCTTATTACATCCTTGGTTATATATCAGTAGAGTTTATATAGATGATATGATAAACCGGCTTAATATATTTCACGGTGGGTGAATCTTTTCTTAATTTTCTATAGAATGTTGTATGTGTACAGTTGGGTAGCTATTTATATGCATTTGAATGAAGCATGACATTTGAAATTCAAAACAATTACTACAATGGTGTCCCATATTATGATCCTTGAAAGAGGGGTGGTAAAAGATACCAAAAATCTCCAGCTCAACTTTTATCATGCCGACGGAAACCCGTCTTAACACGTGGAACAGATCTGCACACAAATTCTGTGACTATAATGTCTTTACAGAGAGAAATAATTTTAAACGGTTTAAAAAAAAATCCACACTTGCTTACATGTCTAACAAAGAACTAGCGTATTTCTGTGCTTAAGAACTGCATAAGCTGTTTAATTTACGATTATAATACTTTTAAATTCCCATTTCCTTCCAATTTCTTTTTCTGTTTAAGTTTGTCACGGATTTCGGTCAATGATCCTTTATTATAATTCTTTATATTTTCAGTTTTAGACATCAAATGAACTTTGACTTTTTAATGATCAGGTTTTATTTTTAATGGAAATAAAAGGATCCATCTTCTGTCCTAAAAAGTCATGCACCGTTTCTGACATTTTAAACTGTAATGATTTTATTAATTTGGTGGAAGCTCGAAGTTCTTTGATACAGTACTTAACTTTAAGATGAACAATAAAATGAAATTACTTAGTGTTTGAAATTAACAACATTTCATACTATTCATATATGTTTACACCATGCGTAAACTTTCGACCATTTTATGCATTCATGTCGCTTTACATTTTGTCCACTTCGAGAAAAAAAGCTTTTGAAACGGCCCTCATAAGAAAGCTTGGGGACACTGGATATAAAAGTCAGTGCTTTCTTTAAAGCAAAAGAGTTAGCTTCTTTGTGTTTTATTTCCATCATATAGATTCATATTCAGAATAGAATTGTAATGGTTCTAGAACTGTACTACGATCTGCTGTCGCAGCCAAGCAGGGCCGTATATTTACTTTTAAAATGTTCAGGGGTACAGTTTAAAGGGACTGCGGTAGATCTGATGAAAGGTATGTGTTTTTGCATTCCATTAATGTACTGTTTTATGTATTTCATTTTTGCAAACACTGTGACAAACGATAATAATTTAGAATAAAGTAATGCAAAAACAGTTGCATCATTTACATGTACATACAGTCTTATTTTCTTAATCTTAGATGTTTTCTTTGTCATCTTTTTTAAGTAAGGTTTAGGTCATCATTTCTTTTTATAAAGACTTTCATATAGTTGTTATCTTTCCAGCACATGTTGACAGTGTCTGGTTTAAACATAAACAGGTTTTAGTTCTTGAAGATCTAAAGTGCGTTTAATAATATGTACACGATAGATCACTGCCTCCAGCTGATAGGTATTTAAACTTTTCATAACATTACAACAACATTTACTTCTAACTCTAAAAGACTTTATATATCGCCACAAAGCGATATTTATAGCAAAATATTGATTGGCACATGTAAACAATATATACTGCAAAATATTGATTTACACATGTAAACAATAGATACTGCAACATATTGATTTACACATGTAAACAATATATACAGCAAAATATTGATTTACACATGTAATTGATATATACTGCAAAATATTGATTCACACATGTAAACAATATATACAGCAACATATTGATTCACACGTGTAAACAATATATACAGAAAATATTGATTCACACATGTAAACAATATATACAAAAAAATATTGATTCAGACATGTAAACAATATATACAAAAAATATTGAGTACAGAATGGAACTATGAAATAACACGTTTAAGGTGAATTAGCAAACAACATCGATGGCCGATACTAAGCCAAACTTTGAAATAATAGTTTAAAAATGTAACATATCAACAGATATTTAACTCAGAATGGTTTAGTGCCCTTTGCTGTTATGACCATTTGCTGATAGACGGTTTGCATTAAACTCAAATTAAAACAAAATCATTTTGCAGGCCTGCATTTAAGTAAGTCATAGCAGAGATCGTTGTTTGTAATATAACAATAAAAGGTGTTTTTCATCTTTTAAAATAATTTATCTTTGTAAAATTAAATTAAAAAGAAACACGGTTTTAAAATATTTTCATAGCGTTATCTGTAAATAATATTCATCTTTTACAGAGAGGCGATAGAGCATTTTTTTTTAATCAGACAATATCCCAAATTGACGTTTTTGTTTGCACACGAAACTGTATAATAAAATATAAAGACCATAACTGAACGCCTTTTCAAGTTTATAATCAAGTACAACCTTCAGAATAGTTTAATCTGCAAACAGAAACTGACCTGTAACCGTTCTGACAAAAGACTAGGGCATTTCACGTGAATTTATTTTTATCTACATTGCTTTATAAATACATTGTACTTTGCAGTTAGATTTTTTTTATTAAATTGGTTTATATTTAAAGGTAATTTTCAGTATTAAGACTGTATATTGGTGCTTTGTAAAGAATTGAAAAAGATTAAAGCAAGAAGTATTAGTAATGTAATTATGTAGGTTTTGTAGCTAAAAATACACTACTGACAAAAAGAATCGACATATGGAAGAAGTAGGTATTTATCCTTTGCATATACTAACATAAGTATAATGCCTTATTCTTCCAGTTGACGATTTAAACCCAATGTGTATTAACCATTTAACCCATGAAGACATTTCCGTGTAACGCAGAATGAAAAGCTGTGATTTAAGGGCTTTATTCGAATTTTAACAAGAGCTATGTTGACATGGCTATCCCCCGCCGAATGTATATGTTTAGTTATCATTCTTGTGCATAGCATTCTTCACCAACAAGATCTATCAACCTATGAAGTTTCAAGTTGATATCTCAAGCACTTTTTTGAGTTATTGTCCGAGCAAAAATTAAGCATGAAAAATAACAGGGCAATAGCTAAAAAATTATGAAGACAGAGTTCTTGAGCTTTGCATTTGATATCTCAAACACTTTTCCCGTTATGCTCTGGACAAAATTTATGCATGCAAAATAACAAAGAATACTAACTCAAAAGTTATGAAAGGCAGATTTATCATTCATATGAACTGCATTCTTATTCAATAAGATCTATTCACCCATGAAGTTTCAAGTTGATATCTCAATTTTTTTTTCAAGTTATGCCCCGGACAAAAATGTGGGATTGACGGATGGAAGCACGGTGACTATTACCACATACCCCGCCGCCTTTTCGGCGGGGGATAAAAAAGTACTTTTCTGATTCTCCAAATATTTGCGCAATGTTAAGCGGACGATGGGCGTTCGGATATACCTATCATTACGGGTTACCTTCAGATTATTTTCTATATAGTACATTTATTGATCCTAGAATGGTGTCGTATGCCAGTAAATAGGATATTATACATCGGCCTTTAGTTTACATTTCGTTTTTTCATATATGTTTTTTTTCTATTCAGGGGAGCACCTTACTCCAGAGTTTAAGAAAAAGAATCCAGTTCAGAAAGTCCCAGTGATTAACGACGGCGGCTTTGGATTGTCAGAAAGGTAGGTCCCTATCAACAAGGAAGAAATTTAATTATTTTGTCCCTGATATTAATGCATACTAAGATTGTCCTTAAGGTACACATTTGACGTGACAATTATTCTGGAAAAATGCAAACACTTCAATTTTGAGACTCTCAATTACTTAAGAGTTCTAGCACATCTTGGATTACGTCAGATCAGAACTTTCTCGATTAATCTATTTTTATCTGAACCGTCAGTTAATATACAATTAGAAAACAAAATTTGGCTCCGACTTCGAAATCGAGATAACAAAAAGCGAAAATATAAAGAATGTAATGCAACCCAAAGTGATGTCACTTTAAAATTGCAATAATTTTAACCTACAGCTGTGCGATCATGAAATACATTGCTGTGAAGAACAAACTTGCAGAACATTGGTACCCTAGGGCTGATCTCAAGAAGCAAGCACGCGTGGAAGAGTTTCTGAATTGGCAACAATTCGGGATCCGTAAACCTTGTGTTGACGTCTTCCTTGAAACGGTACTCGAAAGGTTTTTTTTCAACCACATCTACTAGAGTTTTGCTGAAGAGCCTCCGTGTATTTAGAGATTACATGCATATGTATTATCAAACCAATATGAAGTGTCCCAATGTTCCAACTACAGAAAAGTTTTAACTGGGTTAAGATACTTGTAGTTAGAGACCAAAATTGTAATGCCCTTCAGTGGTTTCTTGTTACAAGAGTATTTGTAACCTAAAATTTGAAACCAGTCCTTGTAAAGATTTGATAGAATGTGATTTGTGTAAATTAAGTTACGTCTTTTTGCCACTTGGTTTCTCAAAACTTATCTTTACTTCAAGTATTCTAAAGAAAGAATGTAACATATAACCCATCCGTTCATTAAGATCAACGTTCTTTTGATGTTGATATAACTTTAACTTACCTTACTTTGTTTTGAAATATTTTGTTATTGCTATTCCGTCCAGGTTATATGTTGTTATACTTATCTTCGAATATTTTCAGCTACGCAGCAAACTCACTGTCGGAGCATTCACACAAAAGCCTATGGATGAAGACAAAGTAAAAACGGCTAAAGCGGACCTCGACAAAGCTGTAAGTAACATTGTGGACCACTATTTGAGGGACCAAATGTTCATTGCGGGCGATAAAGTTTCGGTGGCCGATATCCTTGCGGTGTGCGAGTTTTATCAGTTGCACGGAGTTGGGGAACTTGAACCTCTCAAGAAAAGCAACAAGAAATTTGGTGCATGGATAGACAGGGTTATTAAAGCTTTACAGCCAGAATTCGACAAAGCCAGTGTAGTTGTCAACGGTATTAGAGAGAAGTTCGACGCTGCAAAGTAGTAGCGTAATACTTTTTGTGACATAACATTTCTAGATGTCACTTTTTGACTGACTTGTAAACATATCACATAACGTGCGGAAAACTTACTTGCTTTTTATTCGTTCTATTTTTAAGTTTTGAAAATTAGCGCTGTTGTGCTTCGATATACTCATTGACTTTTGGGATGACAGCAATGTTTTTAAGCAAAATCTATATTTATCATGTTCTTGTTATAAATAATAAAGTCCTATAGAAAATTTACCGACTTAAATATTTATTTCATATTACCATCAAACCTACAAAGATAAAATATTTCTTATTTATGTATTTTTGCCAAACATTTAATGAGTCATTTTTAGCTCGTCTGTTTTGAAAGAAACAAGAACTGTCACTGAAAGAGAACTATGCCCCCGAAGTGGTGCTTTGACCCTTGAGCTGAGAACCAGTCATTCAGGAGTCAAGGTCAAATAAATATAAGTCAGTGGGAAGGTCTTGTCCAAAGGGGTGTTTTTTCCAAGTATGAAGTATTTCCACTTACTAATGTGGAAATTATGGCCAAATGTTAAAGTTTCTGGACAATTGAATCTTCAAGGTGAAGGTCATTCAGGGGTCAAGGTAAAAAATATAGGTCAGTAGGGAGGCCTTGTCTAAAGGGCTGTTATGTCCAAGTATGAAATATATCCACTTATTAATGTGAAAGTTATGGCCAATGTGAACAGTTTTGGACAATTGGATCTTCAAGCCGAAGTCATTCAGGGTCAAGGTCAAAGGAATATAGGTCAGTGGGAAGGTCTTGTCCAAAGGGGTGTTGTGTTCTAGTATGAAGTAAATCCATTTACTAATAAGAAACTTATGGCCAATGTTAAAGTTTTCGGACGGACTGACGGTCGGTCGTTGGGTTTACCGTGGAAGGGGGACTTACGACATGTGTCTACATCCAAAGTTGGTTGGCAAGTTTTTCATTACAATTAACCTTTTGTAACCAAATTTAATTGATAGCCTTACACAAGATCTAACTTGGGATTGCCTTTCGGGTCACTGGGTTGAAAGGGTAACTCATTGTTACTAAAAATAAATTTTAGGTTTTCACTCAATATTTTAAATTATTTAAATATAACACTGATTGTTATAAGCTTAATGCAAGACTTTATCAGGGGCAGTTACTGGATTCTTTGTGTCTTCAAGGGTCACTAATTGTAACCAACAGATTGAATTTTGGTTTCCGCTCAGTATTGTGTGTAACATTAAGCCTATTCTATCCAGACTTGATAATCATAATACCTCACATTGGATTGTCTTCGGGGTCACTCTGGCTGAAATATGATATTGGTTTCCGCTAAAAAATAAAAGAATAAAAGGTAAATGGTTTACGTAAAACTATTGAGAGGAGGATAGAAGATGCCTTACAGTTGCTTAGTGATCTCGGACTTGATCCGCCACTGTTTGTTGTATGTTGTGGCAAAAATCGATAAGAAAATGAGGAAAATACAATTGCTTAGTGATCTCCCCCACTTTTTGTTGTATTATATGGCAAAAATTGGAAACATATTGTCTGTAAATGATGTTTCGTGATTTAAAGTCATGTGAAGGTGTGAGATTCGTCTTTTCGTTAGCTGCACACCATTTGAAAGTTCTGTACATTTACATGAAATCTTCACGCGTGCTACGAATGGGTGTTATGTGTCGAGTTATGATATTGTACGCATCATCGAAATATTCACATTCTACACGTATTCTGAAAATTAAACCAACGATGAAAATATAGATAGTGGGTACCATTGGAATTGCAAATACAGATGCATGAAATGAAACCCTTACAGCAAGTACGCTTTGACCATTGATGACTCCCAGGCATAAGATTGTTTCAAAGATTTTCTAAAATTATTTTTACAACATTTACAACTTTTTCTTGTAAATGAGATTAATGGGCGCACGAGGAACTTAGGCATCAAAATTTCCTGTTAATATTTTATAACGTAGTGTTAAGTACTGTCTTAGTTTTACCTTGTGTAAAGGTCACTATAACTGACGGATCCTTCAGCAAGAGCACGGCTGATATACACGGTATATATGAAACAGCGTCAAAGAACAAAGAAAATTGCCATTTTACTTTAGATTCCAGCAAATTCATTAACACACAAGGTTTTCTGAGGACAATTACAGATACCTTGCATGCAGTATTTTTGGAAATTGAATACTTGTCAGTTATTTTAAATTCTCGTTAAAATTTGAAAGTCACAATAGACTAGCAACAAAACAAACTTCTCACACAACAAACAACAACGTACACAACAAAGCACAGTTGACCCATCAGCAATTGCTCATTAACTATCTGGATGAAAACTGGAAATATTTTCCAGATGTTCATACAGGTTGCAAAATTTTTATCAAACACAAGCTGAAAATGAAGCTTGCGTACAACTTTCATAGCGTGCGACGCTTTCTTACAACTGTACTTTTCTATCGTGTGAGGCTTACTTCTTTCGGAGCGTGAAAAGCTTTCTTACAACGGTGCTTACCTTTTGTATCGTAGAGGCTTACTTCTTTCATAGCGTGAGAAGCTTTCTTACAATTGTACGTATCTTTTCTATCGTATGGGCTTAATTTTTCGCAGCGTGCGAAGGTTTCTTACAACAGTACTTTTCTTTTTTAACGTAGAGGCTTACTTCTTTCGTAGCGTGCGAAGGTTTGTTACAATTGTACGTATCTTTTCTATTGTGGAGGCTTACTTCTTTCGTAGACTGCGAAGGTTTCTTACAATTGTACGTATCTTTTCTATCGAAGAGGCTTACTTCTTTCGTAGCCTGCGAAGGTTTCTTACAATTGTACGTATCTTTTCTATTGTGGAGGCTTACTTCTTTCGTAGCGTGCGAAGGTTTCTTACAACAGTACTTTTCTTTTTTAACGTAGAGGCTTACTTCTTTCGTAGCGTGCGAAGGTTTGTTACAATTGTACGTATCTTTTCTATTGTGGAGGCTTACTTCTTTCGTAGCGTGCGAAGGTTTCTTACAATTGTACGTATCTTTTCTATCGTAGGGACTTACTTCTTTCGTAGCGTGCGAAGGTTTCTTAAAATTGTACGTATCTTTTCTATTGTGGAGGCTTACTTCTTTCGTAGACTGCGAAGGTTTCTTTAAATTGTACGTATCTTTTTTTATCGTAAAGGCTTACTTCTTTCGTAGCGTGCGAAGGTTTCTTACAATTGTACGTATCTTTTCTATCGTAGAGGCTTACTTCTTTCGTAGCGTGCGAAGGTTTCTTACAACAGTACTTTTCTTTCTTATCGTAGGGACTTACTTCTTTCGTAGCGTGCGAAGGTTTCTTACAATTGTACTTTTCTTTCTAATCGTAGAGACTTACTTCTTTCGTAGCGTGCGAAGGTTTCTTACAACAGTACTTTTCTTTTTTAACGTAGAGGCTTACTTCTTTCGTAGCGTGCGAAGGTTTGTTACAATTGTACGTATCTTTTCTCTTGTGGAGGCTTACTTCTTTCGTAGACTGCGAAGGTTTCTTACAATTGTACGTATCTTTTCTATCGTAGAGGCTTACTTCTTTCGTAGCGTGCGAAGGTTTCTTACAATTGTACGTATCTTTTCTATCGAAGAGGCTTACTTCATTCGTCGCGTGCGAAGGTTTCTAACAACAGTACTTTCCTTTCTTATCGAAGAGACTTAATTCTTTCGTAGCGTGCGAAGGTTTCTTACAATTGTACGTATCTTTTCTATCGTAGAAGGTTACTTCTTTAATAGCGTGCGAAGGTTTCTTACAATTGTACGTATCTTTTCTATCGTAGAGGCTTACTTCTTTCGTAGCCTGCGAAGGTTTCTTACAATTGTACGTATCTTTTCTATCGAAGAGGCTTACTTCATTCGTCGCGTGCGAAGGTTTCTAACAACAGTACTTTCCTTTCTTATCGAAGAGACTTACTTTTTTCGTAGCGTGCGAAGGTTTCTTACAATTGTACGTATCTTTTCTATCGTAGAAGGTTACTTCTTTAATAGCGTGCGAAGGTTTCTTAAAATTGTACGTATCTTTTCTATTGTGGAGGCTTACTTCTTTCGTAGACTGCGAAGGTTTCTTTAAATTGTACGTATCTTTTTTTATCGTAAAGGCTTACTTCTTTCGTAGCGTGCGAAGGTTTCTTACAATTGTACGTATCTTTTCTATCGTAGAGGCTTACTTCTTTCGTAGCGTGCGAAGGTTTCTTACAACAGTACTTTTCTTTCTTATCGTAGAGACTTACTTCTTTCGTAGCGTGCGAAGGTTTCTTACAATTGTACTTTTCTTTCTAATCGTAGAGACTTACTTCTTTCGTAGCGTGCGAAGGTTTCTTACAACAGTACTTTTCTTTTTTAACGTAGAGGCTTACTTCTTTCGTAGCGTGCGAAGGTTTGTTACAATTGTACGTATCTTTTCTCTTGTGGAGGCTTACTTCTTTCGTAGACTGCGAAGGTTTCTTACAATTGTACGTATCTTTTCTATCGTAGAGGCTTACTTCTTTCGTAGCGTGCGAAGGTTTCTTACAATTGTACGTATCTTTTCTATCGAAGAGGCTTACTTCATTCGTCGCGTGCGAAGGTTTCTAACAACAGTACTTTCCTTTCTTATCGAAGAGACTTACTTCTTTCGTAGCATGCGAAGGTTTGTTACAATTGTACGTATCTTTTCTATCGTAGAAGGTTACTTTTTTAATAGCGTGCGAAGGTTTCTTACACTGTACTTTTCTTTCTTATCCTAGAGACTTATTTCTTTCGTAGCGTGCGAAGGTTTTCTTACACTTGTACGTGCCTTTACTATCGTGGAGACTTACTTCTTTCATAGCGTGCGAGGCTTTCCTACAACTGTACTTACCTTTTCTATCGTAGAAGGTTACTTCTTTTATAGCGTGCGAAAGTTTCTTACAACTATACGTACCTTTTCTATCGTAGAGGCTTACTTCTTTCGCAGCGTGCGATGCTTTCTTACAACTGTACTTACTTTTTCTATCGTAGAAGGTTACTTCTTTTAAAGCGTGCGAAGTGCGAAGGTTTCTTACTACTATACGTACCTTTTCTATCGTAGAGGCTAATTTCTTTCGTAGCGTGCGAGGCTTTCTTACAACTGTACGTACCTTTTCTTTGGTGTGAGGCCTTCGTACAAGTGCATGCTACTAATACAGCATATGAAGCTTTAAAGCTTTAAAGTGGAAGCTTATAAGCAAAAAAAATTTGAACGTGCTCTGGGGTTCTTCATGTGAACTGCAATATTCATGTATTTTATATTAATTAGTATAAAATAGTTTTTTTAACTAGAACTATAAAGCAGAAAATAAATGTTTAAACACTATATAGCATCATTCCTAACGTTCTATGTTTATCACGATCCTAGTTTCACTATTACCAACATTTTACTTCTCTTTGTATCGCTGTATCGTGTATTTTTGGTGTAGCTATATCATAATCGATTTTGACCTAAATTTTTAACAAATGAAATTGCTACATACATCTTCAGCTAAAGAAGGAAGTTTGCCATTGGTTTAAAGTGTTGATGTCGTGATATTTTAGGGCAGAATTAGTATGATTATTATTTTACTTGTCTGAAAATAGTACGCCTACAATAACATTAATATAGCCGTAAATTAAATATCAAAACGTTTTAACCATGAAAAATTATACTAGAGGGAATTAATATATGATAAATATGACTAAATCTCTAATTCATTTCATTGAAAATGATATTGACACTTTCAGCTTTAAGCTCGACATTTTTGTTTATAGCCTAAAGTGATGTGGAAATAGGACATTTGATTACTATGCGCGTTCAATATTTGCCATGTCCGAAAACTATACAGTTATGGAGCATCACTTTTGTACTGTATCTACGCCGATCACCTTTTTTGAAGATATTTCTTGTTATGAAATAAAAAGGAATGTATTCACAAAAGCTGGATTGCTTTTCATCATGTTAAACTAGTATTTAGATGATACCAAACTTGAAGTTGTAAGGAATATTAACGAAAAAAGCCATTGACTGATACACTCTCATAAAAACAGTTTAACCAGGGTGAGATAACAAACTTTGTACTATATTATCACCTTAAGATATAAGGTAATTAATTATAACCTGAAAGAACATTTCAAATCATTCTGATGCACGGCTTGTGAGACTTAAGATGTCGACGCCTATTACATTTTATGCAGATCTAAGGTCTCAGCCATGCCGGACTGTATATCTGTTTATGAAGCTTAACAATATACCATTCAATATGGAAATTGTGGACCTAGCCAAAGGTATGTTTTATTATTTTTTATCGATTAAGAGATTTAATTTTCAATCTCAAAGTACCTTTTCCCATCGGCATAACTGACTGACTGCTATGTGACTACAGCTCATGTAGCACACTCGTGACTGATTAGTGTTTGATGATCTACCTATTTCAATATATTTCATTATACCCCCACCACAGAATGTGGGGGTGGGGGCTATAATGGATTCGCTCTGTCGCGTCCGTCCGTCGGTCGGTCGGTCCGTCCGTCCGTCTCCATTCTCGTGTCCGCTCTATAAATCCTATACCAACTGAAGGATTTTCTTCAAACTTGGCTGAAATGTTCACCTCAACAAGGGGATGTGCAGAACTCATGTTGCTCATGTGTCAGCTCAAGGTCAAGGTCACAATTGAAGGTCAAATATCAAACAATCAAATATTAGACATTATGTCGTGTCCACTCTGTAAGTCTTACACTAATTAAAAGATTTTCTTTAATCTTGGCTCAAATGTTCACCTCAACAAGGGGATGTGCAGAACCAATGTTACCCTTTTGCCGGCTTAAGGGCAAGGTCACACTTGAAGGTCAAAAATTGACTTAGAAAATATTCTTAAATTTTAACATGTATTTGAATATTTCTGAAACTATAAAACGTATTTGCTTGAAACTTAAAATATATATGAAGTGTTACAATAAGGATATGCAGGTCAAGTTTCATAACTCTGTATTGCATTTTAACAAAGTTATACCCCTTTTTAAGTCTTCAAATTTACATACAATCAAATATTAGACAATATGTTGTGTCCGCTCTATAAATCCTATACTAATGGAAGAATTTTCTTCAAACTTTACTCAAATGTTCAACTCAACAAGGTTATGTGCAGAACCCATGTTACCTTTGTGCCGGCTTAAGGTCAAGGTCACACTTGAAGGTCAAAATTGACTTAGAAAATGTTCTTAAATTTTAACATGTACTTGAATATTTCTGAAACTAGCACAGGTATTTGCTTGAAACTTAAAAGATATATGAGGTATCATAAGTAAGATATGCAGGTCAAGTTTCATAACTCTGTATTGCATTTTGACAAAGTTATGCCTCTTTTTAAGTCTTTTAATTTACTTACAATCAATACTAGACAATATGTTGTGTCCGCTCTATAAATTCTATACTAATGGAAGAATTTTCTTCAAACTTTACTCAAATGTTCACCCCAACTGGGCAATGTGCAGAACCCATCTTACCCTTGTGCCAGCTTAAGGTCAAGGCCACACTTGAAGGTCAAAAATTGACTTAGAAAATGTTCTTAAATTTTAACATGTACTTGAATATTTCTAAAACTAGAACAGATAATCATTTGAAACTTCAAATATATATAGAACTCGATTGACTTCAAAAAAATGAAATCTTGGCGCCGATTGGATGATTCAAAGGTCACAGAAGGTGACCCTCTATCGGTCCCGTTCAGATCCTATGTTAGCGTAGCGGCAATAAGGATATGTACTTTAGTCAGATTGACGAAGTGTCGGAAGTAAGATATGCAGGTCAAGTTTCATAACTAAAAAAAGTGGGGGGGGGGATAACTTTGTATTGTATTTTGACAAAGTTAAGTCCATTTTTATGTCTTTAAATTTATTTACTATAATATTTATTAAACCAGAACAGATATTTACTTGAAACTTAAAATTTATATGAATGGTTACAAGCAAGCTCAGATGACGAAACTTTTACAATTCCATTGAGTTATGACGCAAGTTATGCCTCTTTTAGGCTTAGAAAATGTTCTGATATAACCAATAATACTTAAATGTTTCTGAAACTAGAACAGATATTCACGAAAATGAAAGGTTATTTGTAACTGTTTCGAACATGATTTGACAATATATATTTATACTATTACCTGTACAATTTTTTTTTTTCACCAGAGATAATTTCTTTTTATGTATATGTATTTGTGCCACTGAAGTTATTCCCTTAACCACCTTTCCATGTCGTCTTCTGTCAAGGACATTGGTGGGGGTATGAGTCGCATTCAACGATAGTTCTAGTTTAAAAAATGTGAAAATAATAAACTTAATATAAGGAGAAAAATCTTTTCAATACATCACTGTTGCTGTTTTCGTAAAGTAGGATTTTTTAAAACTGTATCACTTCAGTTGGCCTTCCATTTTGACTTTATTTATACTTTGCTATCACTAAATATACATTTAACAAAGCTGACATGTTTTTGTTAACCCTTGATCAACATCTTATCGACATACCCAGTCTGAAAAGTAACTGACAATTTTAATACGTTTCATATGTGTTTGTTTAGAGCAAATTGAATATATCACACAAAGTACTCCTATCCTTTTCAAGAACCTTTTCATGTCCATATAATTATAGAAAGTACCCTATAAAGTTTTGATAATGCAATATCACAGCAATCCTTCAGGCGTCAAAATCTGTAGACTTGAGGTCAGCACCTGCTGAGTGCTTGTTTCTCCATGTGACAGGAAGCAATGCATTTCTTCATAATCCTTTGTCTCTAGCACGCCCCAACAGATTTCACCTGTAAAAGGAAGATAACTGTTTGTAAAAAATCAATCCATAGCTGCCTTTTAATTTCAAACGAAATCTAGCTTTACAAAAGTAACTGACAGATTGTTGTTATTTTTTCACAATTTACTCATTATCTCATTTAAGTAACTTTCTAAAGTATAATGCTGTATTTTCATTTAAGTAACTTTTTAAAGTATGATATTGTATTTTCATCTAAGTAACTTTCTAAAGAATGATATTGTATTTTCATCAAAGTAACTTTCTAAAGTATGATATTGTATTTTCATCAAAGTAACTTTCTAAAGTATGATATTGTATTTTCATCAAAGTAACTTTCTAAAGTATGATATTGTATTTTCATCAAAGTAACTTTCTAAAGTGTGATATTGTATTTTCATCTACGTAACTTTCTTGAGTGTGATATTGTATTTTCATCTAAGTAATTTTCTAAAGTGTGATATTGTATTTTCGTTTAAGTAACTTTCTAAAGTGTGATATTGTATTTTCGTTTAAGTAACTTTCTAAAGTATGATATTGTATTTTCATTGAAGTAACTTTCTAAAGTGTGATATTGTTTTTTCATGTAAGTAACTTTCTAAAGTATGATATTGTATTTTCATCTAAGTAACTTTCTAAAGTATGATATTGTATTTTCATCTAAGTAACTTTCTAAAGTATGATATTGTATTTTCATTGAAGTAACTTTCTAAAGTATGATATTGTATTTTCATTGAAGTAACTTTCTAAAGTGTGAGATTGTTTTTCATGTAAGTAACTTTCTAAAGTATGATATTGTATTTTCATCAAAGTAACTTTCAAAAGTATGATATTGTATTTTCATCTACGTAACTTTCTTGAGTGTGATATTGTATTTTCATCTAAGTAATTTTCTAAAGTGTGATATTGTATTTTCATTGAAGTAACTTTCTAAAGTATGATATTGTATTTTCATTGAAGTAACTTTCTAAAGTATGATATTGTATTTTCATTGAAGTAACTTTCTAAAGTATGATATTGTATTTTCATTGAAGTAACTTTCTAAAGTATGATATTGTATTTTTCATTGAAGTAACTTTCTAAAGTATGATATTGTATTTTCATTGAAGTAACTTTCTAAAGTATGATATTGTATTTTCATTGAAGTAACTTTCTAAAGTATGATATTGTATTTTCATTGAAGTAACTTTCTAAAGTATGATATTGTATTTTCATTGAAGTAACTTTCTAAAGTGTGATATTGTATTTTCATCTAAGTAACTTTCTAAAGTATGATATTGTATTTTCATTGAAGTAACTTTCTAAAGTGTGATATTGTATTTTCATCTAAGTAACTTTCTAAAGTATGATATTGTATTTTCATCTAAGTAACTTTCTAAAGAATGATATTGTATTTTCATCAAAGTAACTTTCTAAAGTATGATATTGTATTTTCATCAAAGTAACTTTCTAAAGTATGATATTGTATTTTCATCAAAGTAACTTTCTAAAGTATAATATTGTATTTTCATCAAAGTAACTTTCAAAAGTATGATATTGTATTTTCATCTAAGTAATTTTCTAAAGTGTGATATTGTATTTTCATCTAAGTAACTTTCTAAAGTTGATATTGTATTTTCATCTAGTAACTTTCTAAAGTGTGATATTGTATTTTCATCAAGTAACTTTCTAAAGTGTGATATTGTATTTTCTTCTAAGTAACTTTCTAAAGTGTGTATGTATTGTTTTTTTAAGTAACTTTCTAAAGTATGATATTGTATTTTCATTGAAGTAACTTTCTAAAGTATGATATTGTATTTTCATCTAAGTAACTTTCTAAAGTATGATATTGTATTTTCATTAAGTAACTTTCTAAAGTATGATATTGTATTTCATGAAGTAACTTTCTAAAGTATGATATTGTATTTTCATTGAAGTAATTTCTAAAGTATGATATTGTATTTTCATTGAAGTAACTTTCTAAAGTGTGATATTGTATTTTCATTAAGTAACTTTCTAAAGTATGATATTGTATTTTCATTGAAGTAACTTTCTAAAGTATGATATTGTATTTTCATTGAAGTAACTTTCTAAAGTATGATATTGTTTTCATTGAAGTAACTTTCTAAAGTATGATATTGTATTTTCATTGAAGTAACTTTCTAAAGTATGATATTGTATTTTCATTGAAGTAACTTTCTAAAGGATATTGTATTTTCATCTAAGTAACTTTCTAAAGTATGATATTGTATTTTCATTGAAGTAACTTTCTAAAGTGATATTGTATTTTCATCTAAGTAACTTTCTAAAGTATGATATTGTATTTTCATTGAAGTAACTTTCTAAAGTGTGATATTGTATTTTCATCTAAGTAACTTTCTAAAGTATGATATTGTATTTTCATTGAAGTAACTTCTAAAGTATGATATTGTATTTTCATGAAGTAACTTTCTAAAGTATGATATTGTTTTCATTGAAGTAACTTTCTAAAGTGTGATATTGTATTTTCATTAAGTAACTTTCTAAAGTATGATATTGTATTTTCATTAAGTAACTTTCTAAAGTATGATATTGTATTTTCATTGAAGTAACTTTCTAAAGTATGATATTGTATTTTCATTGAAGTAACTTTCTAAAGTGTGATATTGTATTTTTCATCTAAGTAACTTTCTAAAGTATGATATTGTATTTTCATCTAAGTAACTTTCTAAAGTATGATATTGTATTTTCATTGAAGTAACTTTCTAAAGTATGATATTGTATTTTCATTGAAGTAACTTTCTAAAGTATGATATTGTATTTTCATTGAAGTAACTTTCTAAAGTATGATATTGTATTTTCATTGAAGTAACTTTCTAAAGTATGATATTGTATTTTCATTGAAGTAACTTTCTAAAGTATGATATTGTATTTTCATTGAAGTAACTTTCTAAAGTATGATATTGTATTTTCATTGAAGTAACTTTCTAAAGTATGATATTGTATTTTCATTGAAGTAACTTTCTAAAGTATGATATTGTATTTTCATTGAAGTAACTTTCTAAAGTATGATATTGTATTTTCATTGAAGTAACTTTCTAAAGTATGATATTGTATTTTTCATGAAGTAACTTTCTAAAGTATGATATTGTATTTTCATTGAAGTAACTTTCTAAAGTATGATATTGTATTTTTCATTGAAGTAACTTTTCTAAAGTATGATATTGTATTTTCATTGAAGTAACTTTCTAAAGTGATATTGTATTTTCATTGAAGTAACTTTCTAAAGTATGATATTGTATTTTCATTGAAGTAACTTTCTAAAGTATGATATTGTATTTTCATTGAAGTAACTTTCTAAAGTATGATATTGTATTTTCATTAAGTAACTTTCTAAAGTATGATATTGTTTTCATTGAAGTAACTTTCTAAAGTATGATATTGTATTTTTCATTGAAGTAACTTTCTAAAGTGATATTGTATTTTCATTGAAGTAACTTTCTAAAGTATGATATTGTTTTCATCTAAGTAACTTTCTAAAGTGTGATATTGTATTTTCATGAAGTAACTTTCTAAAGTGTGATATTGTATTTTTCATTAAGTAACTTTCTAAAGTATGATATTGTATTTTCATTGAAGTAACTTTCTAAAGTGTATATTGTATTTTCATCTAAGTAACTTTCTAAGTGTGATATTGTATTTTCATCTAAGTAACTTCTAAAGTATGATATTGTATTTCATTGAAGTAACTTTCTAAAGTTATGATATTGTATTTTCATTGAAGTAACTTCTAAAGTATGATATTGTATTTTTCATTGAAGTAACTTTCTAAAGTATGATATTGTATTTCATTGAAGTAACTTTCTAAAGTATGATATTGTATTTTCATTCTAAGTAACTTTCTAAAGTATGATATTGTATTTGCATTGAAGTAACTTTCTAAGTATGATATTGTATTTTCATTGAAGTAACTTCTAAAGTATGATATTGTATTTCATTGAAGTAACTTTCTAAAAGTATGATATTGTATTTTCATCTAAGTAAACTTTCTAAAGTATGATATTGTCTTTTCATTGAAGTAACTTTCTAAAGTGGATATTGTATTTTTCATTGAAGTAACTTCTAAAGTATGATATTGTATTTTCATCTAAGTAACTTTCTAAAGTATGATATTGTATTTTCATCTAAGTAACTTCTAAAGTATGATATTGTATTTTCATTGAAGTAACTTTCTAAAGTATGATATTGTATTTTCATTGAAGTAACTTTCTAAAGTATGATATTGTATTTTCATTGAAGTAACTTTCTAAAGTATGATATTGTATTTCATTGAAGTAACTTTCTAAAGTATGATATTGTATTTTCATTGAAGTAACTTTCTAAGTATGATATTGTATTTTCATTGAAGTAACTTTCTAAAGTATGATATTGTATTTTCATTGAAGTAACTTTCTAAAGTATGATATTGTATTTTCATTGAAGTAACTTTCTAAAGTATGATATTGTATTTTCATTGAAGTAACTTTCTAAAGTATGATATTGTATTTTTCATTGAAGTACTTTCTAAAGTATGATATTGTATTTTCATCTAAGTAACTTTCTAAAGTATGATATTGTATTTTCATTGAAGTAACTTTCTAAAGTATGATATTGTATTTTCATTGAAGTAACTTTCTAAAGTATGATATTGTATTTTCATTGAAGTAACTTTCTAAAGTATGATATTGTATTTTCATCTAAGTAACTTTCTAAAGTATGATATTGTATTTTCATCTAAGTAACTTTCTAAAGTATGATATTGTATTTTCATTGAAGTAACTTTCTAAAGTATGATATTGTATTTTCATTGAAGTAACTTTCTAAAGTATGATATTGTATTTTCATTAAGTAACTTTCTAAAGTATGATATTGTATTTTCATTGAAGTAACTTTCTAAAGTATGATATTGTATTTTCATTGAAGTAACTTTCTAAAGTATGATATGTATTTTCATTGAAGTAACTTTCTAAAGTATGATATTGTTTTCATTGAAGTAACTTTCTAAAGTATGATATTGTATTTTCATTAAGTAACTTTCTAAAGTATGATATTGTATTTTCATTGAAGTAACTTTCTAAAGTATGATATTGTTTTCATCTAAGTAACTTTCTAAAGTATGATATTGTATTTTCATTGAAGTAACTTTCTAAAGTATGATATTGTATTTTCATTGAAGTAACTTTCTAAAGTATGATATTGTATTTTCATTGAAGTAACTTTCTAAAGTATGATATTGTATTTTCATCTAAGTAACTTTCTAAGTATGATATTGTATTTTCATCTAAGTAACTTTCTAAAGTATGATATTGTATTTTCATTGAAGTAACTTTCTAAAGTATGATTGTATTTTCATCTAAGTAACTTTCTAAAGTATGATATTGTATTTTCATTAAGTAACTTTCTAAAGTGTGATATTGTATTTTCATTGAAGTAACTTTCTAAAGTGTGATATTGTATTTTCATCTAAGTAACTTTCAAAGTATGATATTTATTTTCATAAGTAACTTTCTAAAGTATGATATTGTATTTTCATTGAAGTAACTTTCTAAAGATGATGTATGTATTTTCATCTAAGTAACTTTCTAAAGATGATATTGTATTTTCATAGTAACTTTCTAAAGTATGATATTGTATTTTCATTTGAAGTACTTTCTACCGTGCTGATATTGTATTTTCATCTAAGTAACTTTCTACAGTATGATATTGTTATTTTCGATTGAAGTAACTTTCTAAAGTAGTGATATTGTATTTTTCATCTGAAGTAACTTTCTAACGTATGATATTGTCTTTTCATCTGAAGTAACTTTCTACAGTATGAGATTGTTTTTTTTAATTTCATAGTAGTACTTTCTAAGTATTGCTATTGTATTTTCATCTAAGTAACTTTCTAAAGTATGATATTGTATTTTCATCTAAGTAACTTTCCTAAAGTATGATATTGTATTTTCATTGAAGCGTAAACTTGTCTAAAGTTGATATTGATATATTTTCACTGAAGTAAACTTTCTTATAAGTATGATATTTTATTTTTACATCTAAGTAACTTTCTAAGTATGATATTGTTATTTTTCATCTAAGTCACTTTCTAAGTATGATATTGTATTTTTCATCTAAGTAACTTTCTAACGTATGATATTGTATTTTCATCTAAGTAACTTTCTAAAGTATGATATTGTATTTTTCATCTAAGTAATTTTCTAAAGTGTGATATTGTATTTTCATTGAAGTAACTTTCTAAAGTATGATATTGTATTTTCATCTAAGTAACTTTCTAAAGTATGATATTGTATTTTCATTGAAGTAACTTTCTAAAGTATGATATTGTATTTTCATCTAAGTAACTTTCTAAAGTATGATATTGTATTTTCATTGAAGTAACTTTCTAAAGTATGATATTGTATTTTCATTGAAGTAACTTTCTAAAGTATGATATTGTATTTTCATCTAAGTAACTTTCTAAAGTATGATATTGTATTTTTCATTGAAGTAACTTTCTAAAGTATGATATTGTATTTTCATCTAAGTAACTTTCTAAAGTATGATATTGTATTTTCATCTAAGTAACTTTCTAAAGTGTGATATTGTATTTTCATTGAAGTAACTTTCTAAAGTGTGAGATTGTATTTTTCATTGAAGTAACTTTCTAAAGTATGATATTGTATTTTCATTGAAGTAACTTTCTAAAGTATGATATTGTATTTTCATTGAAGTAACTTTCTAAAGTATGATATTGTATTTTCATCTAAGTAACTTTCTAAAGTATGATATTGTATTTTCATCTAAGTAACTTTCTAAAGTATGATATTGTATTTTCATTGAAGTAACTTTCTAAAGTATGATATTGTATTTTCATTGAAGTAACTTTCTAAAGTATGATATTGTATTTTCATTGAAGTAACTTTCTAAAGTGTGATATTGTATTTTTCATTGAAGTAACTTTCTAAAGTATGATATTGTATTTTCATTGAAGTAACTTTCTAAAGTATGATATTGTATTTTCATTGAAGTAACTTTCTAAAGTGTGATATTGTATTTTCATTGAAGTAACTTTCTAAAGTGTGAGATTGTATTTTTCATTGAAGTAACTTTCTAAAGTATGATATTGTATTTTCATTGAAGTAACTTTCTAAAGTATGATATTGTATTTTCATCTAAGTAACTTTCTAAAGTATGATATTGTATTTTCATCTAAGTAACTTTCTAAAGTATGATATTGTATTTTCATCTAAGTAACTTTCTAAAGTATGATATTGTATTTTCATCTAAGTAACTTTCTAAAGTATGATATTGTATTTTCATTGAAGTAACTTTCTAAAGTATGATATTGTATTTTCATTGAAGTAACTTTCTAAAGTATGATATTGTATTTTTCATTGAAGTAACTTTCTAAAGTGTGATATTGTATTTTCATTGAAGTAACTTTCTAAAGTATGATATTGTATTTTCATTGAAGTAACTTTCTAAAGTATGATATTGTATTTTCATTGAAGTAACTTTCTAAAGTATGATATTGTATTTTCATTGAAGTAACTTTCTAAAGTATGATATTGTATTTTCATTGAAGTAACTTTCTAAAGTATGATATTGTATTTTCATTGAAGTAACTTTCTAAAGTATGATATTGTATTTTTCATTGAAGTAACTTTCTAAAGTATGATATTGTATTTTCATCTAAGTAACTTTCTAAAGTATGATATTGTATTTTCATCAAAGTAACTTTCTAAAGTGTGATATTGTATTTTCATCTAAGTAACTTTCTTAAGTGTGATATTGTATTTTTCATTGAAGTAACTTTCTAAAGTATGATATTGTATTTTCATCTAAGTAACTTTCTAAAGTATGATATTGTATTTTCATCAAAGTAACTTTCTAAAGTGTGATATTGTATTTTCATCTAAGTAACTTTCTAAAGTATGATATTGTATTTTCATCTAAGTAACTTTCTAAAGTATGATATTGTATTTTCATCAAAGTAACTTTCTAAAGTATGATATTGTATTTTTCATTGAAGTAACTTTCTAAAGTATGATATTGTATTTTCATCTAAGTAACTTTCTAAAGTATGATATTGTATTTTCATCAAAGTAACTTTCTAAAGTATGATATTGTATTTTCATCTAAGTAACTTTCTAAAGTGTGATATTGTATTTTTCATTGAAGTAACTTTCTAAAGTATGATATTGTATTTTTCATTGAAGTAACTTTCTAAAGTATGATATTGTATTTTCATTGAAGTAACTTTCTAAAGTGTGATATTGTATTTTCATTGAAGTAACTTTCTAAAGTATGATATTGTATTTTCATTGAAGTAACTTTCTAAAGTATGATATTGTATTTTCATTGAAGTAACTTTCTAAAGTATGATATTGTATTTTTCATTGAAGTAACTTTCTAAAGTATGATATTGTATTTTCATTGAAGTAACTTTCTAAAGTATGATATTGTATTTTCATTGAAGTAACTTTCTAAAGTATGATATTGTATTTTCATTGAAGTAACTTTCTAAAGTATGATATTGTATTTTTCATTGAAGTAACTTTCTAAAGTATGATATTGTATTTTCATTGAAGTAACTTTCTAAAGTATGATATTGTATTTTCATCTAAGTAACTTTCTAAAGTATGATATTGTATTTTCATCTAAGTAACTTTCTAAAGTATGATATTGTATTTTCATCAAAGTAACTTTCTAAAGTGTGATATTGTATTTTCATCTAAGTAACTTTCTTAAGTGTGATATTGTATTTTCATTGAAGTAACTTTCTAAAGTATGATATTGTATTTTCATCTAAGTAACTTTCTAAAGTATGATATTGTATTTTCATCAAAGTAACTTTCTAAAGTGTGATATTGTATTTTCATCTAAGTAACTTTCTAAAGTATGATATTGTATTTTCATCTAAGTAACTTTCTAAAGTATGATATTGTTTTTTCATCAAAGTAACTTTCTAAAGTATGATATTGTATTTTTCATTGAAGTAACTTTCTAAAGTATGATATTGTATTTTCATCTAAGTAACTTTCTAAAGTATGATATTGTATTTTCATCAAAGTAACTTTCTAAAGTATGATATTGTATTTTCATCTAAGTAACTTTCTAAAGTGTGATATTGTATTTTTCATTGAAGTAACTTTCTAAAGTATGATATTGTATTTTTCATTGAAGTAACTTTCTAAAGTATGATATTGTATTTTCATTGAAGTAACTTTCTAAAGTGTGATATTGTATTTTCATTGAAGTAACTTTCTAAAGTATGATATTGTATTTCATTGAAGTAACTTTCTAAAGTATGATATTGTATTTTCATTGAAGTAACTTTCTAAAGTATGATATTGTATTTTTCATTGAAGTAACTTTCTAAAGTATGATATTGTATTTTCATTGAAGTAACTTTCTAAAGTATGATATTGTATTTTCATTGAAGTAACTTTCTAAAGTATGATATTGTATTTTCATTGAAGTAACTTTCTAAAGTATGATATTGTATTTTTCATTGAAGTAACTTTCTAAAGTATGATATTGTATTTTCATTGAAGTAACTTTCTAAAGTATGATATTGTATTTTCATCTAAGTAACTTTCTAAAGTATGATATTGTATTTTCATTGAAGTAACTTTCTAAAGTATGATATTGTTTTTTCATTGAAGTAACTTTCTAAAGTGTGATATTGTATTTTCATCTAAGTAACTTTCTAAAGTATGATATTGTATTTTCATCTAAGTAACTTTCTAAAGTATGATATTGTATTTTCATCTAAGTAACTTTCTAAAGTATGATATTGTATTTTCATCTAAGTAACTTTCTAAAGTGTGATATTGTATTTTCATCTAAGTAACTTTCTAAAGTATGATATTGTATTTTCATTGAAGTAACTTTCTAAAGTGTGATATTGTATTTTCATCTAAGTAACTTTCTAAAGTATGATATTGTATTTTCATTTAAGTAACTTTCGTAACATTTTTAAGTATGATATTGTTTTTTCATTCACGCAAGCTGAGCAGCTTCAAGAAAAGTTTACAGCCATCTGTGGTCTGCAGACGGTCCCGGTTATAGACGATAATCAGTTTATTCTTGGAGAAAGGTATTGTGCACCATTATATTATCCCAAGGGAAATTTTTGGTTTCAGAGGTTTTTTTATTAATTAGATAAAAAATTCTGACAGATTTTTTCCCCATTTATCTTTCATCATTTTGGAAAAAAACATGTATTACCATAAGTTGTCAACTGTTTAATTTTGCCACAAGCTTGTTGAATTAATGTTAGTTTAATCTTTAACGGTTTTGTCCATTGCATAAATTACATTGTGTGTATGGCACCACACTTTTCATCGCATAGACATCATCTTGTTGAATTCACTGTAAACACTGGAACAAAATAAATAAATAAATTAATGAATGAATCAATAAATAATTTTGATGAATGATTATACGAACGAATGAATGAATACACGAATGAATGAATACATGAACAAATGAATTAATGCACGAACGAATGAATGAATGTAAATACGTCTTTTAATTTCTTGCGTTTTAACTAAAAACGACCTATTAACTAAACAGCTCACAATGTAGATCGTGACCAGATGCTCAATGCAGACTGGTTGTACTTATCGCAAAGCCAAAATTAATTACCAACAACAGCGTCAAGATTAAAATTGTATCCTGCCAATCTAATTCCAGTTCCGCAATACTGCGCTATTTGGCCAAGAAGTATTCCGTACCAGACCACTGGTACCCAACCGAAGACTCACAGAAACAAGCACGTTTAGAAGAATACTTACACTGGCATGGTTCCAACACCAGACCAAACGCAATGTGGACCTTCAGACATCAGGTTTGAAACCCTTTCGCATCTGAGTCTTCAACACTGATTTTATGCGAACTGTTCTAAATATTATGGCAATGTACAGTTTTCGAAGACACTGTCTTACCGAAATGTCAATATTATAAATATGTTAATATTATAACTATATTCGAATATAAGGTTAATGTTCAGTTTTTTTCAGTTTTCATAGGTACTATATGTATTATAAAATCCTTGATACTCGTATTCACATTTCTTATTCAAGTAAAATAATCTTCTTTTTTTTCCTTAAAGAAAGGCTAAAAATCGCGAAATATAATTCAGATGATACATTTACACGTGAATGATGCCAAATTTCTTTTAACTGTCAGTTGAATTATATCACTCGTGGATCACCCTCACGATTTAATCCCTACACAATTGAACACTTTTCCATTTTTTGTTCAATGATAAAATATAGGAACATCTTAATCTTTTCTCTTTTTTTGAAAAATCATATATTATTTTATTTAATATATTTTCACTAGTTCGTTCCAGCGATAAAGGGGGAACCTGTAAATGAAGAAGAAGTGAGCAAATATAAAACCGGTCTTGCCAAAACGTTAGATCGTATCGAGAACTACTTTATGAAGGACAATCCATTTATTGCTGGTTCCGAGATCTCTGTGGCTGACCTACAAGCCTTGTGTGAGCTGATGCAGCTTGACATTGTTGGGAACGAACATTTATATTTGGCGAGGCCGAAAGTCAAGGACTGGGTCGACAGAGTGAAAGAAGTGGTTGGGACACATCTAGATGATTGTCTAAGCCAAGGCGTAATGGAGACCAAAGAGAGATATAATAAGGTCAAAAGTGAAGTAAAATAAAAACTATGATGTGTTTTAGCACAAACATTTCTTAACAACATACATGTAGTATCACGCAATTTTTCAAAAGTAGTGATAACTGGTTTGAGTTTGTATAAGAGCTGATGCAACAGTTTTTTTCACATCATATCGATAATTTCTGCTAATGAATTATGTGACTTTTTGAAGATGATACTTCAGTGTACTTATGTTAACTCAATATTACGACTAAATAAAATTTGTATAAATCGGAACATTTTATGTAACCTATAGATCCACGTCCTCCTCAGAACTTAACAAGGAAATATAAAATTGAAGGAATTAAAGACAGTTAGACTCAGTGATACGACCTTGTGTTATTGTTAAAAGTATTCAAATTGCTTTTGCAACACAACATGAACGATTTCTAGGTGAATCTATTTAAGAATGGAGTGTAGATAAAATGGTACAGTATTTCAAAAGTATTTGCTAAATTCAAATGCGCATTCATACCAGCTTTGGTAGTGACTGTAGTTATGATTAAAACTTTTATTTAGAATTTCAGAAGGACTTTCATCAGTTACGACTTTTACATTACCTCATCGAGAAATTGTTTATTTCACAATAACCCTAACGAAGAAAAAATGAGTAATGACTCCCAGTCTTAATGCTATATAAAAAGTGAACTGATTCCTAAAACATTCTGCCTCCCTCTAAATAGTAAATACTATCTCCACATAATCGTCCACGAGCACTCTTTCAGCTACTGCATGTGCTACTTTGTAAATGTTTGATGTCACAATCATTATTGTGATTTTTGCTGTTGTTGTTGTTATAATTATTATCATTGTTATTATAATTCATTCATTCATTCATTCATTCATTCATTCATTCATTCATTCATACATTCAAGTCGTACTGCATTTAGACATACATTGTGTATTTGTAAAAACAGTAGACTCCTTAATGAAGAAAGAACATAAGAATAACCAACTCTTTTCTCAGTTGTTGCTACATATTCAAGCACATATATTATCGAAATAATATCTAACATATGAAGAGGAAGCCAATTTAAAATCCCAAATTGGTGTGGATCCCCGTGATGCCGCAAATAGCTATTCCCTTTAATACCTTATGCTAAGGTGAGCTTTGTAACAAAATCCTCGTAGACTTGAACACATTATCTAAATACTAAAAGGTGTGAAAAAAAATAATATCAAATAAATAGAATCTACTATAATATGTCACTGCCAACATTGCTGCTATTTTCATATATACAACATGTAGTGGTATTGCTACTGGTTATATGTTTGTTACAAAAACATTATAATGCTGCTGATAATGCTCTTACTGCTCATGAAATTTTAACGCTTTACTCCAACTGCTATTGTTTCAAATGATTAAACTAACAACACATCTACAACTCGCAATACGACCACCATCTCTACCACTTGTATCACTATGACTCAAAATCAAAAACAACAACAACAAAACAACAGATGAACTCGGCGTTAATGCACTTGAGAAATGTGACTTATCTTTTTCTGATTATGAAAAAAGACTGTAAAAACGTGCTAGAGTGAATGATTGTTATTATGAAGTGAAGACCACTTATGTTCAAGTTCCATTCAAAATAACGAAATTTTAAAGCGATTTACATCTAATTAACAAGTTTAAGCTTCATTAATATTTTATTTATTAGTACTAAGCTATGTATCCAACTACATTTTCAAACAATTAAAGGACAATAACTCATCAAGGCTCTCGAGCGAATCACTGCATTATGCAAATCTGTATATATTATATGATTCATGAAATCCATCTATCAGTTACGGACAAACTGACAAATCTGTGGAATGTAAAACAAATTGAGGGTAATACCTTGAGGTCTGTATGGCTTGAGGTATCCGTTGTGATCCTAACAAAAGTTGCGCACGCACAAGCGCCTTCATCGTCGGATAACCACGTCTAATAATTCAGTTACTCTCCATACATACAACAGATTAAGGTGCTGTGGTTATCTGACGATGCACCACGTTTTTTAATTCAACTTTAATGAGATTCCACCTATTGGTAAATTACAGATGGCCCAGGACTAGAAACGTGTTGATTTTCTAACAATTAATTGGCAATAACTATCGGCTAACTGAAGTGTTCAATGCAGAATATGACGTAAAATCTACTTAGATATAGCTCCGTAAAATTAATGCATGGGCAGACATATATACGGACTGGCGCCAGGAATTAAGGAAGCTCTCGGAAAAGAAGGTACCCCACAAAGATAGTATGGTTATGTTGTCTTCAGTTTTCTAGTCTCAACAATCGAAACATTTGAGTAATAATTGACAATCCTGCTAACCTTTTAGAGCGTACAGTTAATTTATCGTACCGTCACCCATTTCCATTTGTACACTATAAATTTTAGGCTGTGGAGTTTCCCTGTGAATTTTTGCCCAAAACTGTATGTCATCTAGCTTCAGTATGATACAAAGGTTTGTCTGCGAATTCATAAGACATTACACATTAACAATATCGGTTCGAAATTAACGATTTTGTCTCCGACGGAACATAAATAAACAACTGTCACTTTTCCTTCAATAACTGTTTTTTTTTATTCTACATCTGTTCTCCGCAGATTTTAGAGAATTTCATTAAAATCTTATTAGTTAAGTAAAACTGTAAATTGTACCTGCAATATGAAAAAATACAAACATTGATGATTGTTTACAATGTAAATTTCTGCCATTTCAGTCCTTTTTTGCCTCGCTTAAAATTTTGTTGAATTCAAAATACGCTCGACCCCATGAGCAGGCTCCTATATCTGTTACGATTAAATTACTAACTACCGGAGAAGGATAAACGTGAAAATGTCCAAGAGAACTTGCTTTACGTTAGAAATCATCTTTCGTGTCAGAAAAGATTTTACTATTCCATCAATATGCAAGTAAACCGAAAAGTTAAATAATTAATATTTATATATATAATTATTATTTGACATTGACATTTTAATTAGGAAATAGATTTTAAGTTTGAGTGATATACCGTCTGATATATCACGGTGACGAGTTCAGATGCGTAGTTATTTAATCACGAAGGCCGTAGGCCTGAGTGATTAAATAATTACGCATATGAACAAGAAACCGTGATATATACGACGGTAGATCACGAAAATGTTAAAATCTATTTCCATTCTAACACGTACGTATATTTATAAGGGACGTAAGTATGTGCACTATTTAACAGTGGCGTTCTCAGTGACGTCAGCTGGCGCGCGCTTGTATTCAGCGTGCTATACTGCCTGATATATCACGCTCAATTCCTTCTTTGTTTATTGTCGGCAAATTGCGGATAGTGTTAGAATGTTATTTATGTTATAATTAGAAAATAGATTTTAAGTTTGAGTGATATACCGTCTGATATATCACGGTGTCGAGTTCAGATGCGTAGTAATTTAATCACGAAGGCCGTAGGCCTGAGTGATTAAATAATTACGCATATGAACGAGAAACCGTGATATATACGACGGTAGATCACGAAAATGTTAAAATCTATTTCCATTCTAACACGTACGTATATTTATAAAGGACGTAAGTATGTGCACTATTTAACAGTGGCGTTCTCAGTGACGTCAGCGGGCGCGCGCTTGTATTCAGCGTGCTATACTTAGGAAATAGATTTTAAGTTTGAGTGATATACCGTCTGATATATCACGGTGTCGAGTTCAGATGCGTAGTAATTTAATCACGAAGGCCGTAGGCCTGAGTGATTAAATAATTACGCATATGAACGAGAAACCGTGATATATACGACGGTAGATCACGAAAATGTTAAAATCTATTTCCATTCTAACACGTACGTATATTTATAAAGGACGTAAGTATGTGCACTATTTAACGGTGGCGTTCTCAGTGACGTCAGCGGGCGCGCGCTTGTATTCAGCGTGCTATACTGCCTGATATATAACGCTCAATTCCTTATTTATTTATTGTCGGCAAATTGCAGATAGTGTTAGAATACCTGATATATGACGCTCAATTCCTTCTTTGTTTATTGTCGGCAAATTGCGGATAGTGTTAGAATTATTTATAATCTTATATTTATGGCTGCATTAACGGAAAATAACGCCACAATTATAACATAAAAACAAACAAGTAACAACTAAAAAAGCTACAGAGATCATTCATTCATTCATATTCTCTGGATTTTTAAAGAATTTTTTATCACAATATCATTCTGATTATGTGGTGTAAGAGAGACAACTAATGTTAGAATCTAGTGTGAGCGGATTCGGTCAGGCGTTAGCCCTTATATTGAATAAGTTTAAATTAATTCTTTATCACAAATCGTTACTGTCTGTGTTTTTATGTTTACATCTTGCATATAAACAATTTGGCCTATATGTGTTTCGTGTAGAGATTAACTAAGAGTTAATATCAAGGACGGTTCATTATCTGTACCTCTATGCTGTGTATACATATAAAAGTTTCATACCAGTGAATAAATAAATGTAAAATATCAAGTGAACATCCGATTAAAACACATGGCACCGATCAAATTTTACGCGGATCTAAAATCACAGCCATGCAGGGCGGTTTACTTGTTCATGAAGGCATGCAACATTCCTTTCGAAATGGTGAAGGTCGACTTGAGTTCAGGTATTTTCTTATTGTATTTTTCTACAGACAGTATTTGGTAAAGGGAGGGAACTGATTCAATGTTCATTTAACTAAAACCTACTGTTTCGTATCGTCGGCTCTGCATAATTTATAAATTAATAAATTGATTACTACATTTAAAAACAAGTTGACTAAAAACGTAGATATCATTGTCTCCGACGTTGTTATGCTAAATTTCACGAATTCCGATTTAACATGAAACATTTATCCCTTCCCTGCTGCCAGCCACTTTTTTGACGTAAGGCCAGTGCAGACCATGGATAGTTTGTATATTTGTGCAGTAGTATGTTGCCAGTCTGTATAAATATGAAAAAAAAACTGACACAGGCTCCTCGGGACAATCGTGTTGGTTCCAGGCTTTATATCCATTTCATTAAATATTAAACAAAACTATTAAATTCATAGCCAATTTCGTTTCAGGTGAACAGCTAGGAGAAGAATTCACCAAGATTAGTTCAATTCAAAGAGTACCCGTTATAGATGATAACGGGTTTATTCTTGGTGAGAGGTAAAATTATAGTTGTTTATCTAACTCTGTCCTATTGGCGTATATCTTTTTTGCATTTTTTAATAAGTGCTTTTCTGTTGGCTGATGAGTTAGCAGATATATGTTTCTTGTACCTTTTAAATGGATAAATGGTTCTGTCTAAGATTGAATGATAGGCATGTCCATAGAAGGAGAGAGTTTAGTTCGTCCGTCAAGACGGTTTAAAGAGAAGTGTTCCCTTTATGTTCCCTTCTCTTCTCACTTGTTACATTTTTAGATATTACAACTTCTAAGATAATATGATAATACACGCTTTAACCAAATTCACAGAAAGCGTCATATTGAGTCACTGATTGAATTTAAAAAGAAAGAAATTTACATAGCTGAGTGTGTCACGGATATATCTATGGCCGACCTCTGAGATGGGGATGACTTCTGTAGTGCATCATGGTTCACTGGCAAGGTGTAGTTTCTCACAATGTGCGATTTTACATATGTGGCCTGCTCACAGAGATAGCATAGATAATATTTTACACATTTACTATTATAATATTTTCGTCGACGAATATAGTTTATAACAACTTATACAATTCACTAACACGAATTTTATAACACTTCTTTCAACAGTGATAATTTATAATAATCATTATTATTATCATTATTATTATTTCATCGACGGGTTTAGTTCGTAACAACAACTGCAATTTCAGTAAAACGAAATTTATAACACAATACTTTTATTTTTATTTGTTATTTGTTCTCTTGTAATGCATATAACCTTTAAGATGTAATCATATAATCTTTATTAATTATTTTAAAATTAAATACAGTTTATGAAGCTGCGAATTTGCAAAATATTAAAAAAAACAAGATATTTTAAGAATATTTTTGGAGAAAGTGCTTGCTAATTAGAAGACTGAAAAAGGGCACTGAGTAAATAAAGGAAGGAAATAGAAAAAGGGAAATAAAGAAGGGCAAAGAGGATGTCCCTATATTGGAAACAGGGGGAAAATGACAGAAAAAATCGAAATGAGTTATATGAACAAATGATAAAATTTCAGTTCTAACCTTTACACTTTTAACGAAGCTTTCTTAACAACAAGTGAAGCAAATATTATGAAAGCTTGATACAATTAACAGCATTGTATAAGATTAAATATCCAGATCTGCCTGGGGAAAAATGCGCATATTTGTCAATACAGTATAAAATACTTGTGTTGCAGCGGTGCAATATTTCGTTACCTTGCCAAGAAGTTCGGTGTGCAGGAACACTGGTATCCTACAAGGGATCTTCAGCAGCAAGCACGTGTAGATGAGTATCTTAATTGGCATCATACAAACATCAGAATCCCCGCCATGATGACTTTTAGACACCAGGTTTGTATATTTTCACAGTTTTTTTTAAGGCCTTAAAAGGGAAAGTAGAGGTATTTTAACATGAGATTTTTTTTTCTTTTGACGAAAAATGAAATAATTGATGACTGTCTCCCGATAGCAGGTAATAACAGCTGACATAAACTCGGTCTGGACTTTGTGTAGGGGCTTTATATATCTGGTTCAAGTATTAAATGTCAGCCAAATGCAATATTCTTATTTAAACTGCTTTTACTAATAAAATCTCTTTCTCTGGCTAAACCAAGAAAAGAGTTTTGTTAAAAAAAATAAGACATGAATATTATAACATTAAATCAACAAATACTTACGTCTTCTTTGTCTGTGTAAAGTTTAAAATTGTCTTCAATTGTTTACAACAGTTTATCAACACCGTAAGAGGCAGACCAATCAAACAAGATGAAGTGAAGCGATACAAAGCAGAACTAGCTAAGTCCGTCAAGCATATAGACCTATATTTTCTTAAAAACAACCCTTACATAGCCGGGAAAGACATTTCTGTTGCCGATTTGCAAGCTTATTGTGAACTAATGCAACTTGATATCATTGGGAATGAGAATGAATATAGAAGTAATCCGAATGTCCGCGCATGGGCAGACAGAGTGAAAACAAAGGTTCGGCCATACTTTGAAGAATGTCAGAATGAAGGAATTTTGCCAATGAAATCAATTTATGATCAAATGAAATCGTCCAAATTATGAACAAAATGGTTTAGGAGAAACAGATGTCATCAGAGATAATTAAGAAATTAATTATTGATTTTTCTGAGTTCCAGACGTATTTTAGTAGATTTCCATTGATAAAAAATGCAAGAAATAATCTACTTTATTGAAACGACGATATTTTAGACTTGTTGTTTTGCTTATTTCTAGATGTCTCCATGTATTGACATATCGCATGTAAATACGTTTAAGGTAATTCTGCAACGTAATAATTGATTGAAATTTGAGTTGTCAAGGAATATAATTATGGGATTGGTGAAATTAAAAAAGAAAAAAAAACTTATTATCTTTTTTTTTTGCTCTCATGCAAAGCAACCCACATTATATTGAAACATGAAATCTATTTTTAGCTTTATGGTATACGTAACAACTTAAATATGTATAGTAAACGCATGGAATTCTTTAAATCAGAATTCATTGAAGGCTGCCAGCCATATGCTTGAAAAAAGAGAGAAAAAAAAAACAGCCCAAGATATTACATTTCTTATTCTATCTTAAATGCACGTGATACTTGAACTTTCTGCATGGTTCAGTGTTTTACGTGCGTTTTTAGTCTCTCCGAAACAGCCCTGTCAGTAAAGCGTTTGGCCTTTTATGCTTTCAGAAAATTTAAATGGTTTTGAACTAAATTACGCAGATTTTTGTTCTTTTTTTTTTCCTATGAAATCGGAAGATAAAGAAGAAAAAAGTTTACTTTAGACTACTGCTGCTTCAATGGTATAAGTATTGTCTTTACCTTCAGTCATATACCCCAAGCTACAATGAATTTGTTAAAAAAGTAACCACTGATTTCAGGGCAATAATATGGTTTCTTGTTTTTGTTATTTCGAAAATTGTTGTTCCTGAAACTGCAGACTGAAATTCAAAATACGAAATCTTGCGTTTTTGTTAGCTGCATAGATTGTTGCAAATAAATTTTCTGTGTTGGTGTCTGAAATAAAATGCCAACACGCTTTTGTGCTAACGCCAGCATCAAGAATAGCGCATGTAGTTATACGTTATCTGTGGTGAGCCTTTATTGTGATATGTTTGCATTTTTTCTGATATAATTTAATTTTACATATAGTTATAGATTTAAGTTATATGGAGAATTCTAAGTAAAAATAATATAAAAATAAAACGTTTAAATGGAATATTTAACGGTAGAAAAAATTGCGTACCTTTTCTTGAGTTTCAATGTTTTGAAATAATATGAAACGTGAAAAACTTGAGATAAGCTCAGTAAAAAGGAGAGAATCAAGTCGTTAAACATGTTTTACACAGATGATAGAAAGAAATTTTATATATGTTTTTTTGATTGTTAGAAGTGGCTCTATTGCTAAAATCATAAATAAAGAACACATACTTTACAAGTTATGGCCAGTTATAGGTAAGGTTATCACCCACTTCAATTCTTATTGAAAATATGGGAAGTTTCAAAATTAAAGTTTTGTTTTCCCTTCAAATAACGATGGTTGTATTTAGGAAAATGCTAGAACAAAACAAAGTTTAATAAGGAGTGTCAGTCAACAGTTTTCCAGCTACGGTCGCTTGTGACCAATGCTGTAATCCTATCACAGCAAACCTAAACAAATATAACACAATTCTACCCAAAGCTGCCTTAGTCTTGAAATGTATGTGACTGTTCCTATTTAGTTTGTTTAGATATTTTTATGCCAATTCCTGGCTCGGTCCGCGACCAAATTGCCAATCTTAAAAGCTTCGCAAAAATTTCGACGAAGAGCTTTCGGTCAATAGCTACTCTCTCTTACTCACCAGACTCCTGGTAATACCAGAAAGTAGGCATCAAAACCTGATGTCATCCGATCAAAGCTTTTGCTGTAAGAATTTGTTTGTATGCTAATATAAAACATCGTTATCTGGTGAAAATTAGTATAGAATCACATTTTTCCGCCACCAAAAACTGGTTCACTTTGAGCTATCAAAAGTTATTGAATTATAATGCTATTTCTATCAAAATCAATCAGAGAGAAATATGCAATATATTAGTATGTGATTAGACAGATAAACTACTACTACTGCCTGTAACCTAGAAATTTGACCAAGGCGAAACCACAGTTGCTGGTTGGTTGTAGAAATTTCTTTTTTTCTTTCTTTAAGGGAGAAATATATCATTTTCCTGAAACATTGTCAGTGCACACTTTGATGCAGTACAGTATATAAAGGACACGAAAAGCAAAGGACATCGACGGATGTTACGAAAGCATTACATTTAGATATATGTATTTCAGGCAGATGACCAGAATCATATGTTGCACTGATCAATTTCTAAACTTTTAGAGTAATAGATGTTTCCTCGAATAAGAAGACCCTAGAAAAACATGCTCAGTTAAGAGCAACCACAAAAGGCAGACTCTACAGGAGTATATTTATAAAATTTCATGCCTCAAGTTTAGCTATAATACCCTTAAGCAATTTTCGCTTTTTTCCATTTTTAAATGTTTAGAAAAGAGTTACGGCGTCCCTTTTTCAAGCTAAATAGGGACTGAGAACCTTTAACTTTTTTTATATTCAGAGAGGGCTTGTCTGACGAAACAGTATCATTTCAAAGTAGCTTTTCTAAATTTGCGTATTAAATTGAACGTCTCGGAAGCAATTTTTAAACGGTTTAAGTTTTTTAACATAAATTATGGTTTCTGAATTAAGTGAATCAAATTTCATGCCCATTAAAATACACGGTGCATAACACCACGGCATAATCGGGACGCATTTTACTTTGTTCGAACATCTTATGTAAATATGTGACTTAGTGAAATGTAAAAAAAAATCATGGTTCAGAAATATTGTTTTAGCATAAATAAAATTATTAAAGCTGTAGATTATTCTCATTCCTAAATATCTTTTAAAAAATGACAAAAGTTATGTACCGTTAAAGTAATTACAAATATTTTGAATCATGCTGTATCTTCGATCCTAAACAGCGATATCCGGTAAAAGGGAAGTAAAATAGACCCGGCACACACAGATGTAATTTCAATAAATGCAAACACCTCGGAGTATTTTCTCGAGAAACTAATTAGAATTAATAAGTAACCGTTTCTTCAATATAAAAGCGAAAATAACGGCACATACAACCAATGCATAGTGCGTCGTTCCCACAATTTCTTTAATTAAACTTTTGACAAATGCCCATTTGTCCTAAGTAAATTGATCCATAATGAAAAAAAAAAGTTTTATGAACAGTAGATTCAGCGTCGCTGATTCAGCAAGCATTTTTGGTTTCACCAACAAGTGCATATACCATAATTGGGCCTTTGAACTTATAGCATATGATTCGACGGTAATACAAAAACGGAAATTTTGACTGATCTGCGCATCTCACAACATTGCACTGTGTGAATTAAAGAAAGATGATGGGCGATTTCCAATGTTGTTTAATGCACAGGATACGTGCGGTAACGACAAAACGTAAACAGGAAACATTTCCGTTGATTAGTATGTAATCTAATCAATTTTATGATCTCTGTAATTCAAAGCTGGCTACGCATTTTACTGTCAATAGTAAATAACTGAAGGCTTAGAAAGGTTCCAGGCTAAAGCAAAAGCCAAAAGGGAAAATTGTATCTACAGATACTGGCATATGAAAGAAAAGAACATATTCTAGGAAAATTTAAAAATAATATAAATTAATTTGGTTTATGACTGCAATCATGATGTTGATGATCATGCATTACAGACTGCTTATGACTCTTTTGTTAAACAGCTGCTAATGATGATGACGACGACGATGATGATGATGATGAAGGTGAAAGTGTTAAGTGATGATGCTAATGATGATCCTGTGTCTTTCAATACAAAACAAAGAACTTGACAATGACGATGACAATGACAACAGTTTATTGACATATGGCCAACGGCCCAAGATCAACAAATGTCATATTTTCTCAACAGTGATACATGAGTATATTTTTTAAGTTCTAATTATCAGAAATAATGTGAAGTCATTCTGATATTAAAATTCCTCGAGTAAATGCTTTATTTCAATCTAAGCATAATAAATGTACATTGCAATGTTTTTAATCAGTGTATGATTTCTGCTACTCATTAAATTAACAAATGACTGAATGCATAGAGGATATTTGTTTGTTTTTGTGGAAGATGAGAATTTATTTCATCGAGTGAACACCATATGTGATATTTTCACGAGTGGCGCAGCCACGAGTGAAAATATAAACATATGGTGTTCACGAGATGAAATAAATTCCCATCTTCCACTAAAAAACAAGCAAATTTTCATTTTATTTTATGCCAACACGTCAAAAAATGGGTATTTTATGACATTTTTACTCAGGGCCTTCAATAAATTCCCCATGGTGAGCCCCAAATCAGTTAATGCGTACTTTGGTCAAACCGTTACTCCGCACAAAAATAAGTGCAGACAATCTCCAATACATATGATAACTTTACTTCCGCTGAAATAAACTGAATACACATTCATCAAATAACATTTATTTTTCTCTACACAGTTTATCAATATTTATTGAATTTTAGTCATACATACTTTAATTATAAAAGCGGATTAATATCGAGTAATATTCAATCAATTGAATTGAAAGTCGGCCATATTGGATATTGTCCATGTGAGTTATGTAAACAAATCAGATATTTTAAATAATTTATGGCGAATTTCATCATTGTTCATAACTAGTTAGGCTCAGGAATTCAATATTATAACTGGATTTAACAAGATTTAACAAAATAAATTTCACTCGCTGTCACTGTCTGAAATACAGCGGATTCTCTTGTATTTACGTGGTGGGGAAAAGTAGTTCCGGCACAAACAATGGATTATCAAAATGGTAATTTCACTGATTCAAAACAGTGGATTATCACTTTTATCTCACTGATATTTCCCTATATTTCATTGGTAGGCATAAAATAAATTGTTTTTCATAGTACTTTCTAGGGATAAATTTTGCTCGAATATTTAAAAGTCTCGGACACTTAAGTAAGAAATGATATTCATCTTCAACCTCAATATGGCACAATTTACATATTCTTAGCTGCCTCTCAACACCGCTGTAATTCAACATCATGTGCAGATGTGCGAAAACGTGACATTGCATTGAGGAATTTACGGATATCTAACATATCAAGATACAATTCATGTATAAATTCACGTAGAATAAAAAACAAGTTTACTAGAGTCATTTATAAATCAGTTCCATTCTTGTAAGTATTCATCTCTTAATCTAGATACAAATTTTAAAAGCAATTCTTGCTCATTTTGTACACATTGACTATCCCAGACATAACCCATACCATTTGAATATAAAAATGTTTTAAGAGCTGTAACCCAATAACCCTGTTACTTAAAGTAGTAAATATGAATTTATTTATTTTTTACAGAAGCTTAATGAAGTCTGAAAAAGAAACTGTTCTGTTGGAATACAAAATATATATATATGTACTTGAAAAATTACCAACAAAGCACAAATATGTTGTCTCTTAGTGACGTTATAGCAATTTATTACCCTTTACCCTTATAAAAAATGACTTTTCTTACTACACAACTTAGAGATCGAGACCTTAAAGATAAACGATGCTACACTGCATATTAACTGTGTTGGCTCATTTTCTAAAAGTAAAGAAGTATTTGATAATGTAAAGAAGAATATACATTAAAAATTCTAATATATCTAAAAAAAGACTCTACCTGCATTTAGACACTAAGAAAGTGTTTATTTTGTAAATATATTGCCATCCACCGAAAATCTGTACAAGGAGAACTTACCTGTTGTAATTAGAATTCTTGACAGTCACCGTGACATCAGGTCATCATCAATAGAAATTTTGAAGGAAATGTCATAACCAAAATTTTAGGAAATGCTTCTTTTTAAAATATATAGGTTCTGAATAAAGAAACAACTTTTGAGTAAAACCTATTTAATAAAAAATCTATACAGCAAGTTATCTAGAAATAGATATGTGAACTTAAATAAATACCATTGAACAATTTCATGCCAATTACACCGATTTGAAGATATTGTTTTGGTGTTATATAGTGATTTCTTTTAATAAAACATTTTTTACGTAACGTGTAGTTCTCAATATGTTGAATTAAATGAGAAAAATAAAATTGGTAGTCATCATATTTGTTCTTTGAGACAGAAGTATACCGTTGATTCTAGCAAACGTCAGTCTGCTTTATTTCATAATTATGTATTTACTGCTTATATAAAATTATACGGTTCCTCTTAATCAAACTTTGCTTAAACTAGAATTAGACTGACAGTTTTGTATATATGGGAGTGTGGAACACCTTTGTTTATATGTGCCCAAGTATTTACAATACCTGTAATCTTGATCTGTTGTTTTCCCTTTGACAAATATGTAGACATAAGCTCCACGGAATGGTCAGCGAGGGCATGGGACACCGTTGTACCTACACATAAATCGTTTAAAGTGTCTGTGATATTTTGGACACTAGTTTGCTTAAGATGACAACAAAATTACCCATTATGTTTTGTAGATTAAGAAAATATTTCAAGGAATTTTTTATAAAAATATGGTAGAATTTTCATTTCTTCTAATTTATATGATTTCTGAACTTTCTTTCTGATTTTTTTATTACTATGCATATTGGTCGTTTTATATACATCTGCTTAAAGTGTTGCGTGTAAAGTTTTAAAGTCTTTGATACCTAGTAAAGAGACCTATAAGTTAGTGGTTTATAGAATAATTTTGATAAGAAAATGTTCATTATGTAACTGCATATGAAAAATTCGGCTGGTATTTTCATTATCAATCAAAATTGATCTTCTCCAAACATTTGATGATTGTTGTTATTATGCATAGATGTTGATGTCATACACTGTTCGCTATTTTTGCATGTTCTGTGTCCTCATGGGCTTTAAAGCCTATTGGAATAAAATAAAATGTCTACTGTCTACTGTCTTAAAAGGGACATGTTTATATAGTCATCGGTGAAGCGCAGTTGCAACCATTTTTGAAATAAAAACCATCTTTGAAATAAATACTTCAAAACTGGTTCTTATTTCAAAAATGGTTGTAATGTCCAACCACTTTTGAAATAACCACTTTTGAAATAAAATTGTCAAGTTGAAGTCAGTGTTTACTTTTGTTTTCAAAAACCTTCTGACGTCACCAGGCGCTGACCTGACCACGAGGAGACCACACTTACATCATTTTACCTAAAAATAACATTCTTTCTTCATACACCGTCCGTACTTATAAAAATATTTGCCACAAAAGTGGTTCTTATTTCAAAAGTGGTTGTAATGTTCAACCACTTTTAAAATAACCATTTTTGAAAAAAAAAATTCAAGCTGAAGTCAGTGTTTACTTTTATTCTCATAAACCTTCTGATGTCACCAGGCGCTGACCGGACCATGTGCAGAGCATAATGACATCATTTTACCTCGAAATTACCTTTCTTCTTCATACACCGTCCGTACTTATAAAATAAAAGAAAAATGCCAAGTATATGTTTATTTCAAAACTGGTTCTTATTTCAAAAATGGTTGTAATGTCCTACCTCTTTTGAAATAACCAGTTTTGAAATAAAATTTTCAAGTTGAAGACAGTGTTTACTTTTATTCTCATTAACCTTCTGATGTCACCAGGCGCTGACCTGACCACGTGCAGAGTATAATGACAGCATTTTACCTTGAAATTACCTGTCTTCTTCATACACCGTCAGTACTAATAAAAAATAATTGCCAAGTATATGTTTATTTCAAAACTGGTTCTTATTTCAAAAATGCTTGTAATGTCCAACCACTTTTGAAGTAACCATTTTTGAAATAAAATTTTCAAGTTGAAGTCAGTTTTTACATTTGCTTTCTTAAACCTTCTGATGTTTCCAGTTTTGAAGTATTTATTTCAAAAATGGTTTTTATATCAAAAATGGTTTCAACACTCAGCAGTCCTAAATTCCGGATTCGCCATTAGCTTTACACTTTCAATTAATCATTTCATAGTTAGACCAACCGTAAATACAAATAGTGAATACAGTGATTATGAATGTAAGTAGAGATAAATAACTAACAGTTATTTTAGAGATAATAGTTTTCTCTATCTAAAAATGGAAATTTCTAGATTAGGTAAACAGTGTTGAAATGTAGTGTCTCTGTTAAATGTTTTAACAGCAATTTCGAGTTTTCGAGGCAATCAGTGTTGAAAGACCGTGTCACACATTTTTTAACTGTTTTAAGCAAAAGTAGTCGTTTATAATTTTATAAACATTTGCAAGCCGATGTTTCAAAGCATAGACGACGTATTTAGTTTAATTCAAAAGTCAAGATTCACCGAAAGATTCTTTCCTTATTTGAGTTTTAATTGATACATTAGTAATCTTAATATTTAAGAAACAAAATATTTCAAAACATTGATGAGTCAGTGCTGTAAATGATAATTTTAGTTAAAATGTAAAATCATTGTACAGTACTAAATTTTTACGTCAATGCATGTAGTGTTTTATATTTCTTAAGTTTTACTTTGTTATAATCAATTGACAAAACAACAACAACAACAACAACAACAACAACAACAAAAGAAAAACGATGAAAAGGTAAGAAACATAAGCTTCAGTATAATGTCTCAGATTTATGTTTATAATTTTCGAAAAAATAAGAAATTTGAACCAAAATTTGATTTCATTGTCCAGCAAATGTACATATTTTATAACTACCTGAGCAATAGCTACGGAGAAGGATGATAAAAAAGAAGAAACAAAGTAAGAAAAAAATCCCGGGATGAGTGGCTATCACTAATATGCATTCGGTTAGGAACCACGTAACACTGTTTTTTTTTTCACTTTTCTGCTCAATCTATCCTAGCAAGCAAAGTCGAATGAAGAGTTTCTTTACCCTCGTGAAAGCTTTATTCATACATTTATGCAAACCAGGATGATTTATCCATCAAATTTTGTAAATATCGACTGTTAAATCATGTCCATCACTTTAAAGATATATTTTGTCACTGCATATTTTAAAGGTGTTCCAGTTTATTTGTCATCATTTTACTAGAACTCTTGATAAAGACACAAAAAATTATAAGTTCATTTTAGCTTGGATGCAAGTTGTACAAAACGCAAAGATTTAAATTAAAACAAAATTCACCAACCTCATAAACTTATAGCTAAGCCATTCTAGCATTTTTATAAAGTATTTTCTTTAATAATTACAGGCATCGAAATATCTAGTTAGCCTTAACATCAAGTTGTTCCCAATTTTACTATTTTCCCTCCTTTTTTGACCCACAGAACATTGACCCGTACACCAGATCTTCCAGATCTCAGTCATAGGCTATTTAATATCAAACTGATTTGGTGACCTGATATTTATTACCTACTGACAATTGATTATTACTAGCTGAAGTATTAGATATTCCCTTTTACTAAAAGCATCACATGAGCCAGAAAATATTAAACAATTAGCAACAACAACGAAAACAATATTATACTAAACTAGATAGTCATTTGATATTGTCAAAGTTTTAGTAAAGGTTGTGGATAGGTTGCTATTGACGATTAATTTTCTTTTCTATTATTACGTCATTTCACTGAATAAAATTACTAAAACTTAATAAAGATAATAACCTGAAACAATTACATACGAAACAATTGCGTCGGTATGAAAATGAAAATACCATGTGTGATAATAATCAACATTTTCTTAACATTCGATTCTTAAATATTCATAAAATAAGTTCGACCTTGCCCTACGCAGTAATCTCCCCTACATTCAGGGATGTAACTGCTGCGTGGTGTGGCGCTACATATGCCGAATTCATCATGATTCCTGTCAATATGATTCTGTTTCTTCCGGTTTCTTTTAAATTACTTCTTGAATAATGACCTGATGAGCAGGTGTAATTATATTTTAGTAAACACATGTGTTTGCAGAGATACAACCTCTGACAAACGCGTCAGGTAATCGATTCTTTGGCTTAGTGATTAGAGCATTGGTGTAGGCAACTATTTATGACCGAGGCGGCATTAGTACGAATCGCGCTCTCAAGTTACTCTGGAAGTTTGAAATTACATGGATCCGACACAACCGCGTCTTCAGAATCTTCTGACCGATCTGAAGCTCTCCATCAATGTTTTTTTCTTGTCAAAAAAAGTCAATCAATCTATTTATGTATTTAGTGCTGTTTAATTGAAATAGAACCAAATAATAGGATTATACATGTAATCATCTGTAAACATCTTATCGTCTGCTATTAATTTAATTGTCTGCCACATCTGACTTTTAATCCTATAATGAACACATCCATTTTTGACAGCCTACCAGACCACACCTCTAAATCCTCGATGGAGTACCAGCGAGGATTGCGTCTTCAGTGTTTAAATTTGATATTGGAAAAAGCAAAACACAAGTCTCAAAAAAATACACAACCATTTGTACACAAAATGGGAGAAATACAATAGAGATATATATGATTTTATATGTATTTTTATATGTCCTTTTATATGTATTTAAGAGCAATTCACTGGCAACATTAAACTGTGTTGACGACGCTTAGTCATGGCGTGAAAGTCTTTTATTTCAGTTGCACTACTCCATCTTATTATTTTAAAAAAAATATTTGTCTCTTTCAAAACCTTCATGACAACAGCTTCCTAAGTTTGGAATATTAACATTTTTAAGGAAAGGTGTACGGTCTCTTAAGTTGATGTTATACAGAAAACTTTGTGCATAAATTATTGTTTTTGTTGTTTTTTCTAATAATCTTTCTAGAAGAATCATCAGTATCTAACCATGATCTGAAAATATATTGTGTCTTTACTTGAACTTTGGTGTAGAAATATATTGCTGTCCATTTGTCTCCTTTATTGAAAAGTTCCATCACTTTATGGAACATCTATCTATACTACACATTCCAAAAGTTTTAGTCTTAATTTCAATGGCACTTCACATTTTATTACTTTTAACTGTTATATAACTGAATGCGAACATTGGTAAAATAGTGGTCTGTAGCTTTATTAATGTTATGAGTTAACTCCCCTTATCAAGTTAAGTGACAGTTGCCTAGTGCAACAAAAGCATGCATATTTGAAAACATTATTTGACATTTCATATTTGGTAAACATTTGCTGTATAATGAAATGTTTTAAAGTATTTTCAGTGTTCAGCCCCATATTAAACTTCACGGCTGCGCCTGGATATTAATAAACCTTAGTATTTTTAATGAAACCTATATGTTTGACTACTCATTCTCGTCCAAAGACAATTTTCTGTCCACTGAAAAACAAAAGTTGATTTGAAATATTTGGTGTACACATCTAGCCTGTGATATAGCCGGGGCTGAAAGGTGTTCCTTTACATGTCTCAAACATATATGCTGACCAAAACGATTAATTAATTAAGATGGAACAGTGGAGTTTATTTGCCATCATGTTTCAAGAATTCTTGATAAGGACACAATAAATTATAATTTCATTTTGCCTTGAAAGCAAGTTGTATAAAATGCAAAGATTCAAATTCAAATTCTTTCTCAAAAAAATATTCACCAACCTCATAAACATATTGCTAAGCCATTTTAGCATTTTTATGAAGTATTTTCTTCAATAATTACAAACATCAAAATATTTAGTTAACCTTAACATCAAGTTGTTCCTAGTTTTACTATTATCTTTGACCCCTACACCAGATCTGCCAGAACTCAGTCATATGCTATGTTACATCTAATTGATTAAGTGACCTGATCTTTATTACCTGCTGACAAACAATGTATCAAACAAGCAGAAGTATCAGACATTAACCTTTTATTAAACGTATTGTTTGAGCCAGAAAATGAGTAATTATTAACAACAGCGAAAACAATATTATACTAATACAGATATTCATTTGATATTATCAAGTTATAGCAAAAATTATGGATAAGTCGCTATTGACGAGTAATTTTCTTTTCTATTATTATGTCGTTTAACTGAATAAAAATTACTAAAACTTAATAAAGATAATAACCTGAAACAATTACGAAACAATTGCGTCAGTATGAAAATATCATGTTTGATAATAATCAACATTTTCTTAACTTCATAAAGTGAGTTCGACCTTGCCCTAACCAGTAATCTCCCCTACATTCAGGGAAGTAACTGGTACGTGGCGTGGCGCTACATATGACGAAATCCTGTCAATATGATTCTGTTTCTTCCGGTTTCTTTTAAAATTACTTATTGAAAAATGACCCGGAGAGCAAGTGTATTACAATTAAGTACACACTTGTGTTTACATAATACAACCTCTGACAAACGTGTCATGGAATCAGTTCTTTGACTCAGTGATTAGAGCGTTGGTTAAGCCAACTACTTATGAACGAGGCGGCATGGGCACGAATCGCGCTCGCAGACTGCATTATCAGACCTGCAGTTATTCTGGATGTGTGAGTTACATCGATCCGACACTATCGCGTCTTCAGAGTCTTCTGACCGACTTGAAGCTCCCCATCAATGTTTTTCTTGTAATATCTTATACAAAGTCAATGAATCTATTTATGTATTTAGTGCTGTTTAAAGTGAAATATAACCAAATAATAGGATTATACATGTAATCTTGTAATTTTTTTTTGTCTGCTATTGATTGAATTGTCTGTCACATCTGACTTTTTATCATAAAATGAACATATACATTTTTGACAGCCTTGATGTCTATCAGACCACACCTCTAAGTCCTCGATGGAATACCAGCGAGAACTGCGTCTTCAGTGCTTAAATGTGGTATTGGAAAAAGCAAAACACAAGTCTGAAAAAATACACGACCATCTCTATACAAAATGGGAGAAACACGATAGAGATACTTATGATCTTGTACGTATTTTATATATGTTTTTAAGAGAAATTATCTGGCGCATTAAATTATGCTGACGACGCTTAGTTATTGTGTGAAAGTGACAGTGTGATATTTAAGTTAAACTACTCCATCTTGTTATTTTGTTATTTTTTTTTAAAAAAAATATTTGTTTCTTTCAAAAACTTTTTGATAAAGTTGTTGTCATGACAACAGCTTCCTAAGATTTCTTAAGAAAAGGTGTGTGGTGTCTTAGGTTGATGTTATACAGAAAACTTTATGCGTAAATGATTGTGCTAGTGTTTGTTCTTTAATGAAATTGTTTTTCTAATAATCTTTCTGGAAGAATCATCAGTATCTGACCATGATCTGAAAATATATTGTCTCTTTACTTGAACCTTGGTGTAGAAATATATTGCTGGTCCTTTTGTCTCCTTTACCGAGAAGTTCCATCACTTTACGGAACATCTATCTACGCATTCTAAAAGTGTTAGCTTTGATTTCAATGGCACTGGACTTTTTATTACTTTTTTTTTATAATTGTTATATAACTGAATGCAGACCATTGCTAAAATAGTGGTCTATAGCTCTTATTAATGTTATGTGTTAACACCCCTTATCAAGTTAAGTGACAGTTGCCTGTTGCAACAAAAGCATGCATATTTGAAAACATTGTTTTGGTTTGATATTTTTTATATTTGGTAAACGTTTGCTGTACCATGAAATAATTTAATGCATTTTCAGTGTTAAAGTATGCCCCATATCAAACTTTACTGCTGCGCCAAGACAACACGGATTTGATACAGAAAAACTCAAGTATTTTTATGAAACATGTATGTTTGACTACTCATTTTTGTAAATAGATTTTTTTTCTATCAACTGAAAAAAGTTGATTTCTAATATTTTGGTGTATACATCTAGCATATGATATAGCCAGCCTGGACTGAAAAGAGTACCTTTACACGTTCAAACATGTCTTTTGGGTGAAATTTTATCTTTTGTGATGATTATCAGTACGGTGATACATCTAGGTGATTCACAAATGTTCAGCACTATTTACTTAAAGAAAATACACAACCGTCTAAATATATCTGAGTCAGTAGCAAAAAGTTATTTTCTTATTGAGTTTATCAATTTTACAATGATCTTTATTCTTTTGGTTTTATATCTTAGAAAAGAAACGGAAACCTTTTTCGGCTTAGCTCCATTTAAATCGATTTTGACCTACATTTGTTACAAATGAAATTGTTAGCTTAAGAAGGAAATTGTGGTTAAAGGTATTGATGTGATGAAATTTGAGGGCAGAGTTTGTAATTGTTAGTTGAATTGGTTCTGAAAGTAATGCAAACAATGATAAAATTTGAACAGTTAACTACATATCAAAACGTTTTAACGAAAAACAAAAATACTAAATGGAATAAATACATTATAAATATAACTAAAATTTAATTCATTCAGGGCCGGTGCCAGAAATTGCTGACTGGGGGGCTCTGGGGAAGGTACGGAAGGGGGTGACCCCTTTCCGTAGGGTTGTATGGGGGCCCTCCCCTAAGAAAGTTTTCTAAAACGATGGAGTAAATGGCTCATTTTGGTGGATTTTAGGCATAAAAATATAATGAAAATTGTGTGAGAATTTAAAAGAAATATACTGGTATTCTTTGAAATGTACAACTAAAGCAAAAAAAAAAAAAAAAAAAAAAGTACGGTATGACAAGTTTTAACTTTTTTTATTTTATATTTATAAAGTCCTCTGAAACAAATAATTTATCAATAAATTAATTGGCATAACAAATAACAATGTCATCACAATATCATCAGGCAACTGATCATGGTCAGCAGACGCCCATTTAACAACTTAATCAAATACGTCAAGGTTAATAGACGCTTGAAAACTATACATCATGATCAATCTGGAGAACTCTCGGATAGTCCGTGCCACCGAATATACGGTACATTGTATACTCGGCTATAAAGTTGCGAACTCGTTATCAGTTGTTACGCATATTGCATGACCATTGCAAATTGAAAGGTTTGTGTTTCTGTTACTAAGTGAAAAGAGCTGAAAATATGTTTTAGACTCTTTAAAAATAAGCCCTTTTATTTTTCTTTACAAACGGGCCAGTTGGGGGGGGGGGCTTGGGCCCCTTAACCCCAACCCCCCTGGTAAATCCGTGCCTGTCATTTCACTCAAAATGATATTGACACAACATTTTTTGTTTATAGCCTAAACTGTTATGGAAATAAGACATTCGATTACTACATGCGCTAAATGTTTGCTAATGTCCGAAAACTGTACACTTATGCGACATTAATTTTGTACTGTATCTACGCCGATCATCTTTTTAAAAGATATTTCTTGTTTCGGTTTGTTTGTTTGTTTGTTTTTCATCTCAATCAGGGTCTTTCAAATGGCATATTTGCTATCTTAGAGACTCTGTCTCAATGCAGCAGAATCATGAAGCTAAACCTAGCAAAATGTTTACAGCTCTTATCTATGACTGCACCTGTCGTGAAAGAATATTGTGTAAATTCGGTAATAATTTCAGAAAATTTAATTGAAATCAGATATTTTTTTCTAAGCACTACCACATTTATGAATTAAATTTTTCTCTTAGCAAGCAGTTAGTATTTCGTGCATATTTCTTTTCTATGCATGGGTAAATACACATTTATTTGATGGTTTGCAATTTCATAGAATTCTATAAAATGTCATAAATTAGCATGTAAATAAATCATACAAACGGTCACTTTATGTAACAAAACTGTGGACAAACAAATATTTTAGAGGGAGATGTGATGGGCTGTTACTGCTTTGTTTGTAAAAAAGCCAAAGTATTAAAAAAAGCCAAAGTATTTTAAAAAGGCCAAAGTATAGAGGAGATGAAAATCCTCGTGGTATGAAAATTATCATATTTCACTCGTGGCTATCGCAACTCGTGAAATTTTTATTTTCATACCATTCGGTGAAAATAAATCCCGTATTTATAGAAAAAACTTGAATTTTCTGTTTATTATATACTTCCTCTCTGTTTTAACCTTACAATTCGAAAGAATTCCCCTTTAATTTTGTGTATTGGCTGAATTTAGAAGAAAGTAGTCCGGCAAGACACCAGTGAAAATACGGAAAATATGTTTCACTGCAGTGAAAAATAATTTTTTACAGTGTAAATACGACTGTAGTTTAGAAAATATATGCGACCAGAACTACCACGGCAGGATTTTCTTGCAGATTTGATTTGAAATAGGTCTATAATACCTATATTTATATATAAAAAATTTCATTTACAGCCCTTCGTATGAAAGACTTAAAAAATCAAATGAATAACGTTAACATAATGTCTTTACAATCCTGTCACGAAAAGTAGTATTAACTATCAATAGGCTATAAGTATACATTGTACTATTTTCGAACAAACAACATAAACAATAGAGGTATGGGTGTGTTTTCGAACAAACAACATAAACAAAAGAGGTATGGAGTGTTTTCGAACAAACAACATAAACAAAAGAGGTATGGGTGTGTTTTAGCGAATTTAAAGAAGTCGCTATTTTCACGATAAATGATTATAATCTTGTTTTTGCTGTACCCCCTAAATCTCTTTTGTTATGCTGTTTGTTTGAGCTGAGCTCATATATACATCTTAGGTCGCTAGGCCACTGGCAGCCTACATATAGAAAATACTTCTTTTCGTGAAAATATCGGCTTCTTTATTTTTGCAAAACACACACACACACACACACACACACACACACGAAAACCTTTTTGTTAATGTTGTTTGTTTGAACTGACTTCCGAAATACGTTTTTCACTGTGATACATAATTTATATCTTAGGCCGCATGGCACTGATAACAAAAAAGTTTTTCCTGAAAATAGCGGCTTCTTTAAATTTGCAAAAATACGCTCAAACCCCTTTAATTTATGTTGTTGAAAATGAGTTCAGAAATACTATTTTCACTGTGTTAAACCGTATATCTTAGGCCTATAGACCGCTGGACCGCTGGCAGTCACAGATAATAAATACTTCTTTTCGTGAAAAAACCTCTTTCATTAATTTTACAAAAATACAACCTAAACCCCTTTTGTTTATGTTCTTTAATTGAACTGACTTCAGAAATATAATTTTCACTGTGATACACATTCTATATCTTAGACCTGGCAGAGTACAGATATAGCAAATATTTCTTTTCGCGAAAATAGCGATTTCTTTAAAAAAAAAAAAGAGCAAAATACACCCAAAACCCTTTCATTAATGTTGTTTGTTTGAACAGAATTCAGAACTGTTACACAGTGTTTATCTTAGGCTGCCGGCAGCCTGCAGTTAGCAAATACTTCTTTTCGTGAAAATATCGGCTTGGGCTTTTAATTTCAAAAATACAAATCTTTAGGCCACTAGGTCACTACGGTAAGGCCGCTGGGTCGCTAGGCTAAGGGCCGCCAACTTCGAGAACATAAACTTTTTAAGGGCTAAATATTAAAGTCTTTTCTCGTCATACAACCCATCATAATAATTATACCGATCGCTTCCCTTAACACAAAAACGTAAGCGCTTCTAAATTCTTACACGGAGGCACGCAATTATGCAGCTCTGGTGAGTGCACCAAAGAATGAGCAGTAGTTTACAGTTAAAATGGTTGCTAAACTTGGTCTAAATATCTTAAGTTCAAGCCTTTTTTATCGAAGACAGACTGGCCTTTACACTGAAAAAATAACAACATGATAACATACAATTGATGTATACTTCTAAACGCATCTTACTGAATTCGAAGGGGAGAGTTAAAGTGCGCAGCCAACTTTAGAACTAATGCTTCGAAGTTTTACCTATTCAGTAGTCTGGATGTGACGTTAAACCGAGGTCCTATGTATCAGTGATGTACACTAAGCATGCAAAGAAACCAGGGGTGTCTCTGGAATGGGATGCTTTCTGTATCTTGCCCTATCCCCCACAACATAAAATAACTAATTTCTACATGGGGCGTCGGTCGCATAGGCAACCGGTACCGACCAGACTCCTAAATCCCCATGATGTTTAATGTTTTCGACACTGTTTTCATTATATAATATATATGAAAATTCGGCAAACCGATTTATTACATTATTAGATCATCATTTTCGTTCCCCTGACAATTTATTGGTTCAAAGGTATGACTAAAAGTTATAACAAAATACGTTATTTTTCATATCCTATATGATTTATATTTTCAAAGAATTCAAACTTTCTGTGTAATTAAAAAGAAAACAATGCTGTTATCAAACCCCGGCAATTAGACATGAGTCCTGTCTAAAACAATGCAGCGTAAATGCTTCTCATATACGTGACTTTTACAAAGATAATTATTTCATATAACCGTAGAATATTTTCTTTAATATTTTGTTTTATTTCTTACTAAGCCTTCTTGATTAAGTGGAGTGGTATCACGTCCATAATTATTCATCACAAGAAATGCTACAAGTGATAATTTTTCACAGTATATGTTCAAAGCTACAGGCTATGAAATGCAAAAGTGCAAATATTACAAATGTCTATTAAAATTCTGAATGCGGTGTTCAGCAATGCAACATACACATTGTGCTTACATGCAAGTGTTACAAAAAATCTTCAATGACAATGTACACATTTCTAAATGCAATATTTTAAAATACTGAAATGTTCGGCAATGCAAAATAAATAATGCTTAAATCAAATGTCACAAAATTCTCTATTGTAAAAGTACTGAATACAAAACTTTAAAGAATTAAATGCTCAGAAATGCAGCATACAAGATTGCATAAATGCTAGACAATAATGACGCATAAATGTGTAAAAAAATCTAAATGCAAAACCTACAAAGATAGAATAAGTTCTCAGCAGTGGATCCACAACCTAATAAATGCAGAAATCTAGATCTATTTCTACGTTTAAGACTATGAAATATTTTAGTTGTCTTTAGTTTAGGTTGTATGGCTGTACTACAGACCAGTAATTTCTTAAAGAAAATATTTTTTCCCGCCAAAGACAAATTTATTTTAGGCACTTCTAAGTCGTCATGATCTACGTTATCTATATCTGTATTTCAACATATCCAACATGAATTACTATTACACAAAATAAAGGTAGCATTATCATACACTGTCTGACGACAAAGAACGTATTTCTTGTGATGTTAAATCCTTCTAGCTTTCGTGTATCGTATACATTTTATATTAGTGCATTTAATGCAAAAAATAAAATGATATCTAATTTGGGTTTATTTATCGTCGGTGCCGGTTGCCTATATGACCGACGGTGATAGAGCAACATACAGAAAGTATTCCATTCCAGAGACACCCCTGGTACTTTTACATGCGCAGTGGAGGAGTTGGGGATCGATCTCTCGAACACAGGATGACCAGTCCAGCGCATTATCACTGGAACACAAATCCGTTTAAAAAATTCGTAAAAAGTACACGGTAGTAGCGACAAAATCATTATTTGCTTGGACCAGAAACCACAGTATCATTTTGTTAGAGGTGAATTCTACCTTTGCTCATTCAGTCGGTACCCGGGCGTGTAGAGCTCAACTATAGAGCTCCCGAAGTCATGAGTTAGAAACCCGGGCGAATCAAATAAATTCCAATGGGGTATGGGTATGTAGTGTGCAGATGTATGTTCACCTAGTGGTTACCCGCTAAGGCTGGCAAGGCCTGCCTAAGAAAATTGTGTGTAGGTTAACTGACTGCCTGATAGTGTTCCTAACTAGATCCGTACTCTGCGATCTGAAAATGCTTCATACAGGCCTGCTAACAGTAGATTTATGGTTTGAAGAAGATTATTGAAAGATTATTAGTTCGATGAAATTGTGTATATATGAATTGAAGGTAAGTATATTTTACAGACTTTAATATTTAAATATATCGTGTAGTATTAGATGAAAACTGGGGCATACGTTGTTGTTTAAATCGGATGCACTTCCCTACTAAGATGAAAAATAAATTACATATATTTCAAGACCTGTCAACATGTACAATGTGCATTTGTCATGTGTACACTTGCTGAACCTGACAAAGACTGAAATGCTCAAGAAGTCGGTTGTGCTATAGCATCTACACCAATCACGTACATACTTGTACATATTGAGTAGATCTATGTATTTGTTCGATATATGTTTTGCATGTTCAAATTGTGTTTAAAACTCGTTTAATATGCTTGCATTTTAGGTTGATAGGAAACTATAGACGGACTGTCGGATGCAAAAACTGACAATGTCATTTCGCAATTCAGAGTTTCGTTACCTTGTAGTTCGATGTTTGTAATATCAGGACGGCACTCTTTAGAATTTCTGTCTTTAATGTTTTGCATTTAGAACTTTTAAAGATAAGAATTTGTAATTTTTGCATGCTATTAAGCCCGATGTATATGATGTATTGCTGAGCATTTCATTCTTTATGGTTTGCACTAAACATTTTAATAATCAGTCATTTGTGATGTTTGCACTTTTGCATTTCATACCATGTAATTATGAACATGTACAATGGAAATTTACAACTTGCAACATTTCTTGTGATGAATCATTTTGGTGATGATTCCCACTTCATACTTAATATCAAATGAGTTTAATTTATATATTCTGCAAAGAAATTGTTCGATACAATTTAGGAATTTCTGTAATAAGCTCGTGATTGTTTGCTATGACATTGTCATGTCTTTTCGAAAACCAATATATATTTTGTTTTCATTTTAGCGTTTCCTCCATAATAATCTTTTTCTTTTCAAACTAGCTAATAAAGTAAATTGACAATTATCTAAAACATCTACTAAGTCTTCATTGCATACTTTTGCACGGCAAAAATGTTCACACTTGACCTACTTGTCAGCTTTTAAAATAAAGGATACGCAGGAATCAGTTGACTTGCAAACTAACCGCCTTGTATGCTAATGTTCTTCATTTAGCAATTTAGCAGGGCTTTAGCAGGGTTCTGAATAATCTTAATTAAGTATTTAAGCGTGCTTTCGATTATTCATTACAAGAGTGATCTTTTCAGAGATATTCAACGTGGATAGCACAGAGGAACTACATGTCATGTAGATTCAACGGACTGACGAATTACAGCTTGTCCTATTATTCTATCTTTAATCGCGATCAAAAAAAAATCCTAACACAAAGGAAGTTGAGACTAATAATAACAGTTGTACACTGTCTTTTATTTCTGCACCATTGTCTACGATAGAAAATAACTGCATAGTTTGTTTATAACAAACGAGCAATATCTTCAAAAAAAGATGATCGGCGTAGATACAGTACAAAATTAAAAGCCACGTAAGTGTATAGGTTTCGGATATTGGCAAATATTGAACGCGCATATCAAATGTCCTATATCCATATCAGTTTAGTCTATACACAAAATATTAAAAGTATCAATATCATTTTCAATGAAATATTTTTATTATTTAGTCATATGTATTGTATATTTATTATTCTATTTAGTTTAAATGTTCATGGTTAAAACGTTTTAATGTTTAATTTACGGCTGTTTAAATGTTATTGTTATTGCACTGTTTTCAGACGCAATTAAACTAACAATTACATATTCAGTCAAATCATCTTCATTTCAAATGTAGGTCAAAATCGATTTTAATACAGCTACGCCGAAAAAGTGTTATCTTTGACATTTCTTAAAGGGACCCACCCTACAATAAATCGGCAATCTATTGCGTATTTATTTTGCTGACTCATCCTCTATAAGATTTAAAATAGTTGATAATTATAAAAGAACACGTGTTCACAAATTTTTCAGTAGGCTTTAAGACTTTCAGAAAATGTTCATTTTGAATAAATGGCAATCTCTCTATATAAAGACTAATTTAAATATGTCCAGTTTATCTGACACAGTAAGTTTTTCCCCTGACACTTTGACATCAGAAAATAATTTGTTCAGTTTAATTCACCTTTACGTGATCATAAAAACAGTGTACTCTATTTTTTAAGATATGCCTCTTTAAATATTCCATCAAAATTAGTGGCCATTGAATGTGACTTAAATAATTTCGTCTAAAGCTCTGTACAACTGAACTTGACTTTACAAGAGGATTTGTTCAAAATAAATCATACAAAATACTAGGAAGGATTCTTTGGAAACGCGATACTTATATTTAATTTAAAAAAAAACAAACAATTAAATTATGTTAACAATCATGAAACCTCTTTCTCAGTTCGTTAACTATTCAAATATTGTAAGCTATTCTGTCTAATAGACTTTTACTTTGGCCAGGGAAAAACTTTCAACACCCTTTACAAGAAATCAAAGAAAACACTTGACACGGCACTTTATCCTTCGATTTTCAAAATAGTTTGCCTCAACTCAAATAGGTGGTGGAATTTCAGAGCTTTTGCATAATTAAGCTAAAAGAAGGAATGCTTATTAATAAAACTGCCCAATAAGTTCTAGTTGATTAACTGTGCGTAATAAATTCTTGGCAGACAATCATGTGCATGGAAATATCGATAAACCAGTCCGTAAGCCTCGCCTGGCTTGTCTGCAACTGAAGATTGTTAAGTATAAATTAATGTGCATAACTATATAAAAAAAAATACACAGCAAAAAAAAACGTAGGTATGGTATATTTGTATGACATTTTTTTTAATTTGCAGTATTTTTTTAATTGAGTACGAGGACAGATTTCAGCGACTTTTCCACATAAATCTTCTGGCTGATAACGATGATATTTGTTGCATCTAGATTACACAATACTGCCGTTATACCTTTCGACTAGGGAATGTATAAAACGCTTACACCTTACAAAAGTCTTCATAAATTAAGTTCGGCGTGGTGTTTTACCGAGTATAACTCATATCAAAACATCGTTTAAGCCTATGATATATGCAATAACAACGACCATGTCGCTATTTTTAGATCTGTTAAAATAGTGATTGCTTTGAAAAATAAAATTTCTTATCAAAACTATTATCATATGACTTTTTTTTCTATGATGTAAATAGAACAAAAAAATCAGTAGATATTGTTGAATTTGTTTGTGAATTAATGGTCAATTTTTATTCCAAGGTTTATACTTAATCTGATGAATGCATTTAACCAACCATTTTATATAGATACCGACTTTTTGTTTAAAAATACAGAAATTTAAGAATTTCCGATCTCAGATACCCTTTCAAATGTAACAATTATATCCGTCATATTCAGGGTTAAAGCGCAGGACACTCGATGCAGAGGTTGCCGGTTCAAATCCAAACAGGTGCAAGTACAGGTTTGAACCCAGGAAGCAGTCATCAAGCCGGATTAATATAAGCTGCAAGCACTTGTTTAAAAGGCTGTAAAATACATAGATTTAAATTAAAAACTGTAGTCCATTATTTGCATGTGCTAACTTTCAATATGTCTCAGGTTTGCATTTTGAAAAAATTCAACAACTTAATACTACAGAATGCTTTGTATTAATATGAATATGTTACTAATAAAAAGTTCCAACTTTTGCTTTGGTAATATTTTTCCATCTTCCTGTTTTTGATAACACATCAATACTTTTGATATAATCTGTCTCACTAACAGACTAAACAATCAATACTTGATCATAGAAGGTTCGTTATTACGTATTATGAAAATACAAGTCTTATTTCTACATTCTGTCCTTATTAAATGACAAGGTAAAAAGGCCTATTCTCTTATATATTGTGTGTATACCTATCTGATTTCATGGGTACATGTTTCTCTTAAGACTATGTAGAGGTAACATGATTCGAGTCCATTAGAACTTCATTCGTTTAAGCGACTATCGTCATTCTTGAAAGCTTATTAAAACCGGTTGTACGCATTATTAGTGTACATTGCGACAGGGGACAAATTTGTCACTGGAGACATTTATTTCTCAACTTTTATTGAGGATACGCGACGGCTAGTAGCGGCCTGTGATAAATAAGATTTAATTATCTTTTTCACTAGTTTTTTTTTTTCTAGACAGTGACTGACAGGGATATCAGCAGTCGTGTCCTCTATTTATTGCGGTAGATACAATTTAATTACTGGCTCTTCCAACTACAGAAGTATTTCTATGAAGACGTTATCGCAAAAGGAATTTACAATTAAGCAGATATTGCATGCAGTCTATTTAAAGGTTGTTACATTCTATAACAGCAAAGAAGTTGTCATCCAAAAGATTTAGTTATATAATGGAGACATCTATTATTTTCAGTATATAAGGGAAGTGAAAGCTACAGAAATATACAATATATCATTGGAAACCTCTATGGAAAACCCAATCCATTTCCACTAATATTCAAGCATACAAACACAGCAGAAAATTGCAAGAAAACTAACACTAGGGTTGTTTTCATCATTTATTTACAAGTCGTTCGAGACATATGTTCATCAACTCACAAAACTTTGGTTGCATATTTGTACAGAGTTAAATGAAAATACAACTATTTACAGAGTGCATACAACCGACAATGCTTACCATTATAGCAAGAAAAATGTTCATGAATCTAAAATAACGGAAGTCTTCAAAAGAGATACATTTCAGTTTTTGTTTGTCTAGAAAACAATAAAGCATTTGCAAACAAAAAAGAGCGCTTATAAGAAAAACTGGCATACCTCTTATTCAAAGTAATCTAAATATTATTCTATACAACTATCATTATATCTGTTTCAAAATTGCAAGAAAATGACCTTAAGTGACTTTTCATTATTTGTTATTGGAGTCATTAGAATTAATGCTGAATTTAAGCACAATATATTGAATCCATCACATCTGAACAATCTATTTATCAGAAACAGACCAACATAATTTCCGTCCATAAAAATTTCTTGATCAATTCCAGATAAAAGCTGTACAATAAATATGCTACATCTATAGACAAAACTCTAGTCTCTGCCTTTGTTCTTCATAGCATGTACACCTTTTCAAAGACACAATATACCTTAACTAACAATACAGATTTGATTTATTTATTATACTCTTATTTACAAAATCTGACCAAGTTCTCATTCTGATTTTAGATCAAAGTATTTCAGAAAAGTGAAAATATTTCTATTCATTTAACAAAGTAATTAAAAATATTTCTATTCATTTAACAAAGTAATTATAAACATTGCAGCTCTTATAAAATGATGTTGCCAGCACCTATAATTAGTTTCAAACCTGTTCAAATTTTATTGCCAACCCTTAAAATTCATGTTGCCAACCTTTAAGAATTCAACACAAATCCATTATTTTTATGCAAATGTCTTTGTAAGTTCATGTTAAATATTAACATTTCTAAACAAAAGTATTTTTCACTACCGAGGTCGACCAAAATACAGAAACATCATGGGTAACTATTTCTAATAACAATGGTCCCCGTCTTGAATGCTTCTAAAATCGGCCTATCTAGCCTTATTTAGAATGCAATATCAAATCTAACACATTTTATTCAACTTGGTCCCATGTTATGAAATAAAACTTTTAATATAATTCAATATGTGGTCATTGATATTTAAATGAAAAAAAAAAATCTCTAACAGTTACTAAGAAATAACATTTTCAGTATAATTATGGATGTTTTATTAAACTGCTTTTCTTTTCAAAGTCCTGTTAGTTATCTCTGTTGCAGCCAAGTCTTACAACAAATGTATGCAAGTATGTACAGTGCTCGAGTGACAAAATAATGATCATATTCACACGTTCTTCTAAGTATCCATCTGAATTAAAATAAAAATGCTGAAATTTGGTTTTTGTCCGTATTCTAAAACTAAATGGACCAAACTTGATTTTTTTCTTTGTACTTAACAAGTACATAAAAAGCAATTTATATCTTAAAACAAACACTTCTAGAAAATGAAAAAAAAAAAAATAACAGCAATTACATGATCATATTGTCCAAGTATTACTGAAAATGAAATACTATTCACAAACAAAAAAGGACATTTGTGAACACCTATTTGTTCAAACGATGGGACAGTCAACCACACACCACAATTAATATAAAAAAAATACACCAATAATGCCCAATATCTGAATCAGTGTGTGTGACTCCTTGAAAGATTCCTAAGTAAAGAAAATAAAAAACAATCAACAGACACACTAAAACTATAAACACGCTCTTTTGTTTTAAAGGGGCATACCCTAAAACAGGAAGTGTTCCATTTTCTGCCAAACCATGTAAACATGAGTGATATTGAATAAATTATTACTGGATGTCAAGGTCTCAAATAAAATATCTAAATTCAGCGGATAAACTGAAAACATTATCCTAATCCTTTACACAGCCAGTTGTTGTACAATTTCTGGATGGATAGCCATTTATTCCAAACAAACTTTTTGGGTTTCTTAATGCATAAAGGTGTACCTCTTGGTTTACAAATATTTACATGTATTATTTTATAGTGAATGAACCAATATAATAGATATTGCTGTATGCAGTATGTAACTGGTCAATAGTAGGGTATGCCCCTTTAACTACAGTGAAGTTTCACTAGTAAGACCTGTTAAAGTGGTTTTTAAAAAGGAACTGTTGTAAAAAGGGGGCCCCTTTTTTTCCTAAATATTAGACTTAGGGTCCTAAAATTTTGCCGACTTTTGTGAAATTTTGAAATAATCCACATGATCTGAATAGTGAAACTTAACTGTTATCACATAATCTGTATGATGTTCACACAATGACAATCACATAAATGAACAGGTGTATGGTCTTAAAACGTGCAATATACAAAGGCTTGATTATTACATGTCCTAAATGTAAAATAAATCACTGAATAGTATAAACTTGTCTGAGAATATGACCAGCAACAATGATACTAATGGTATTTTTTTTTCAAGACTAGTTTCTTGTAGACGATTTTTAGATGATACAGTTGAGACAAATGAATGATTTTTTTAATATTATATAAATTTTAAAAAGGAATGAATGGTTTATATTATATAATGTTCCAGTTAGGATTATGACATAATAAGTAAAAAAGTCAGTACATGTGATTAACATTATTTCTAAAAAAACATCAAGTACAAGAAATTACTGACGTGCTTGAATGTATTTTAAAGAAAAAAAACCTTACAAACAAAAACTCCCCTTGCAAATGAAAATAGGTGGGTATGCAGAAAAAAAGATCAATAAAACACCCTTAAATGGTTTATCACTATCAAACGAAAAGAATTATGCTATAGCACAATATGTGAAAATAATGTACACATATATAGTTTTAAAAATTTAAAACCCAATATGAATCAAGAGCTTTCTCATAAGGTAGCAAACTGTACAATGTACATACATATATACACAAATATATGTTAAACTATTTCAAATATGGCAGTTACTAGTGAATCATTTAAACACACATTTCAAATTGATTTTCACCTATTCAAACTAACACTATCCACTTAATCATTGTAACACACGATTGTTTGACTTACGAACTACAGGTCGTGGTCAAAATACGATATATGAAAATCAACATAGGCACATGTGACTTTATAGCAATAAAATATATACTATGTACAGGTCAGGACTGTTTTTCCTCAAATTTCACAGAATAAAACTGCTAAATTCACTATTTTTCATGCATTTTTTCTATTATTTTGCTTCAACAGCAAGGAATGCTTTGCTCTTTTTTCTGTGATTGCAACTTTGTCAGTGTCAATGATGTATCTATCTACTATCAAAAGGTTTGAACAGTATAGTTGAACCTGGGTGATTCTTTTCAATGTGAGGCTGCACTTGGTCAAGCCTAAGTGGGGTTAAATTAGGACAATATGGACATTTAAACAACATGTTTTTACTCAAAACTTGTTGTCCAGATCCGACCACTTTTGACTGTGCTTGTGCTGCAGCTGGTGTGGTTGCCGTTGAATTTAAAACAGTCACTGCAGACGCAGTCATCTGAGGTGAAGACATACGAACAAACTGTGCAGTCTGTAGGGTAGGAATTTGTGTTACACCTGGTATAGTTGGTACACCTTGTGATACATTTCCTAAACTAACGACCATATTGCCAATGACTGCAGTACCGAGTGGCATACCAATAATTTGTGGAACTTGCGATGTTGCAATCATCTGAGGACCTGCTGGTCTGTATGCCAGTGTGCTGGGCGTGTTCTGTCGTACTTGTTGTGGTAGCATTATCGGCTGTGCAAGGAGTTGCTGAACGGGAACTTGCTGTCTTGGAAGTTGCATTTGTGTAGACGGTCTTAAGTTAAAGACCTGGAATACATCTGGGTTCATACCTCCACTTGTTAACTGTACCTGTCCAGGATTAGTAGCCTGTACAGTCTGGGGGGCCGGTGACCCTGTTGGTGTAGTCTTAGATAAGTCCAGAGGAGAACCAGTGGTAACTACAGCATTCCCTTCTGTGGTAGAATTTGTGGGTTGGTTGTTAGAAAACGGACTTTTATTTGTATGTCTGGAAACAACAGGCACATTCAGAACTGGTCTTTGGCTCTGTGGAGATTTCATTGTGTCAAGGTCCGATGTATCAAAAAGAGAAGACTGTATTGGTCTTGCTGCGGAAACAGACTGAGTGGATTGTGAACCTGCAACATTTTTACCACTTGTTAAAGTTAACTGGGCAGAAGTCCTTACCACTGAGCCGAACAATGCTGTCTGGGCTGAAGTTACTTTGTTCAATTGATCGTAGCGTATAAGGGGTGGTGGACCTCTCATCAAAGGTGGTGGAACACCTCCAGGTGCAATGTTTGATTTCACAGAACTCAGCTGGGATGGATGTGATGGTATGATCTGAGCAGCTGATGTGTCAGTTTTCGGCGGAAGTAAACCTTGTTGCTCCATTTTCTGATCTTTTATTTTCTGAATAGATTCAAGCAAACTTTTCTTCTTTTTCTGAACATGCTGACCTACTGGTTTGGACATTGCAGATGACGTTGATACACTTGAATTGACTTGCTGTTGCACTGAAGTCAACGATTGGATAGTACCACTCCCCTGTGGTAAAGAAGTCCATTCCTGGGGTATAACTGACTGTGGAATAGGTTGTAAGTGGAGTACATTTGTGGTTGTTTGTCCCTGTACTTGCATAGTCAGTTTGGAAGGTTGCATAGCACTTGGGACAGGGCTAATTTGTGGCTTCTGTGACACAGGCTGAGTTGCTTTTTGACCAGATTTTCCTTTATCTTTGATAAGACACTGAACCCTAACAAAATGATTTCCATCTATGGCCAGTGAAACATTTACATCAACTGGACTGCGACGATGTTCCATTATTATATGATTATTTACTAATTCTTCAGTTTTTGACTTGAACACTTTACAAACAGGGCAAACATAGGCAAAAACTTCAGCATGTTCATGTTCCAAATGTTCATAAATAGATTCTAATGATGGCATATGTTCTTTACATCTAAGACACATATAAATATCCTTTTCAATACTGTTTCCTTCACCTAATTTCAATCCATCTGGTAGTCTAACTGACAAAGTTTTTAAATTACGTTTTGCTGGTTCAGAGAGAGCAACAGGTGGATTGGGGTTGTTCGTAGGATGGTGTTTTTTGATATGCTGGTGAATCATGGCTTCTGTTTCCGCTTCCAGGTCCTTGCAATAGGGACATTGAAACAATCTTGGTATTTCTTTATGGGTATTTCTTAAATGCGCAACCATAGCTGCCAACATAGGTGCATGTACATTGCATTTTTCACATTTGAAGGAGTTCCCAATTTTTCCAGATGGCGCCAGAGGCCTTGATTTAATACTTGTTGGCTGCGGTTTTAAATGTGCCACTTCCTTTACTCCTGGACTTATGGTCATTAAAGTACCACTACTTGCAAATGAATACGGAGGAGGTGGCCCGCTTATGATGGAATACGGTGGGGGAGCACCCGAAGGTATGGGGTAACTTGGTATTCTTAACTGCGTCTGTATAGTACTCGTTGGCAGCGAAGCAACATCCAACACCTGCTCCTTCGACACTTCAGCTTCGTCATTCATAATGTTTTCCTGATCCTTTAGACTAACAACTTCGACAATTTTGAGGTTGAGACTTCCACTGTCATCATCATCAACATCATCACCATCACCATTTTGATTCTGGTCATTTTCTCCAACACTAAAATGAAAAAGAACAACAAATTATTTTGATTGAAAGACAAAAAATTCATCACTAGGTAATCCTGAAAAAAAAAAGTGTTTTATGAAATGCAATTTTATCCTAGTCTCATTTCTGGTTATTCTACCAAAAAACTAAATGAAACTGTGTTAATCATTACAAGCTTTATTTCATTTAAAACTCAAAATAGTTACACTCTTTCTTAAAATTGCTTAATCCAAATAAGTCAAAACAGTATCTATTTTATCTAAGTTTACACTAAATTGTGAAGATACTGTCCATTAAACTCTTTTTAATACATTCATATCCCCTATATTTAAATCATGACAGATTTAGATAAATAACCAAAAAAAAAAGATACAAATTAATGCTAATAGTAATTTAACTGCGATCATACCTCTGCACACAAAAAAAAAATGATTCAAATTAAAAAAAACAAAAAAATCAACAACACTAAAACAGGTCTTATCATAGCAAAACCTTGACAGTTCTGTGTACAAATAAATTCATTGATATACTTGCAAAGCAAGAGTCTATTAAAACCTCAAATATAGCAAAATCGTTTCTAAACAGTTATCTCCATTCAAGTTCTTCATTGAAATTAATCATACAAACCTTGTTTGATTTACAGTGTTTTCCCCACTGGATGAATTATCAACCCCTCTTTCAGTTTGCAATGTAACTGGTTCCGATTCATTTGTTGGTGTTTCAGCAGTGTCTGGAAGTGGTTTATATATGAACTGTAAGCCGGGATGCACATCTCTATAATGTTTTATAATCTGTTCTTTGGCTCTATAAACAACATTGTCACATTGAGAACACATATACTGCACTTCAGAGCTATCACTATCATTCTGAGAGTCATTGTTCACTGAAACAGACATATTCTCTTCTTCAACTTTTGTTGACTTGCCTTCTAAAGATGAAGCTGTTGACAGTATATTATTTGTCTTTTTGTCTTTGTGTGTTGTTTTTTGCACGCTATTAGCACTCGGTTTATTTCTTGGTCCAAGTGAACTACTAAATGCTGCAAGATTCTGTTCCACTTTATCTTTGTCTTGAATAAACTGAAGAAACGTGGCTTCATAAGCATCTGTTGCTCTTACTTGAGGTTTGTCTGGTTGTGCATTAACTGCACTGCCTAAGGCTTCAGCTTGTTCAGAGGCTAAAACTTTACCTTGTTCAATGTTTAATTCATCAGAAGGTGACTTATTTCTTTTTTTATGATGATGATGGTTCTTGGCATGTTTTTCCGAATCAGATTCTGATTTGTTGCCAGATTTAGTTTTGCTCTTTTCTCTCCTTTTTTCTGCCTTGTGTTCATTTTTACTTGACAGTTCAACAGGAATTTCTGGGGAAGGTTCAACGATGTACGTCTTGCGTCTAGAAAAACCACCTTTCACTTTGATTTTCAGAGGGGGCACTGTTTTCCTTGCTGTTTGTTGCTCATTAATAATGTTACCTCTTTTTCGTTCTTTTGGTGACTTAACAGCTAACTGAGGAGAGGATGTCACCTTGGTTTTCACTGGTGTTTTCCGTTTAGGTTTCAATTCTTTTTGTTTTTTATCAGGGCTTATGTTTAGATTGTTAAAAACTTTTGTTTTATTTTCATTTTCATCTCCAAAATATGCCAGTGGTTCATCAAGTTTGACACTGTTGGAAAGCTCATCAGTCTTGTTCTCTATGTTATTAGCTGGCAAATCCTCTACTTCAGTAAAAGATTTGCTGACTGCTTGTTTTTCTGCCAATGTACATATATCAAGAGCTTCAGGCTTGCCACAGTTTTTATCTTCACTACAAGAGTTATCAGAAGTTTTGAAAACACTTTTGGAAATAGTTTCATCTGATGCAGTAACACTGTCATTACTTTCAAGAATCTCAGACGGGTTAGTAACACAACTTTCTTTTTCTTCTTCGGCATTATTTTCTGTTTCTGACTCATAAGAATTTTCTGCTTCATCTTCTTTAGTACGTTCAAGTTCTTTCAGAAAATCTTTCAAAACAACTTTACAAGGTCTACAATTTTTCAGCATGTCGTCAATTGTCTCAGTAATACTATCATCAGTCTCGGACATTTCCGATTCCTTCAATGTCATTTCTGTTGAAATGTATTCCTCAGATTCATTGTCTTTGCTCTGCAAAGAAATGGCATCCAATGAATCTTGCACTGCAACCTTAGCCTTTGATTTCAGCTTTGCTTCTTTTCGAGACGCTTTCTGTGCTTCATTTTTCAAATATACATTTTCTTCGATACTTTGTTTTAATGCAATATTGTCAAGTGGTGACCTCGAAATCTTTTGCCTCAATTCAAACTTTCTCATAGTTCCTGTTTCTGGTGAAGATTTACTTTCACTAGGACTTGCCATCATTTTATGTGGTTTAGCATCAGTGTTACTAACCATTGCGCCTTCAGTTTTCGGCTTTGGTTTCCTTCCAGGCTTTTTGCGAATTTTTATCTCTTCACCAATTTTTTCCGGTTCCTTTTTTACAAAGGATTTAGGTCCTAAACGCTTTTTCCTAACCTTATGCTTGATCTTTTCTGATGCCTTTTGAATTCCACTCCTAACAGATACATCACTGACAACTGGGTCTGTTTCAGAAAGAAGATTATTCTCCCTATTCACATTTACTTCATTTTCATTTCCATGTCTGTTTTGTTCAACATTAATCAATTGTTTTTCTTCAGAGTGTAATGATCTGCCATCTTCTTGACAAAAATTACTAGATTTCTTTTCACTGATTTCATCAACTTTAATTTCTTTTAAAGATTCCTTGTTTTCATTGTCAGTTTTCACTTGAGAAATTTCACTTAAAGATTCTGGTTTAGTTTTCTCATTCACAAGTTTATAACTGTCCATATCACCCTGCTGACTGACTTTAGTCTCATATTTCATAACAACCTTGTCAATCAAATCAAACAGCATTTCTCTTACTTCTATTTCCGATTCTGTATAAAGCACCTTGCTAGATGACTCTGTGTTCTCTTCAGTATGGAAGTCTATTATAGAATCATCAACACTTTCTTCAACAGGCATATACTCTTGGTCATCATTTAACGTACCATCTTTAAGTTCAATGGTACCCTCTGTATCATCACTATCATGATATTCTTGTTCATCTTTTCCTTTAATGTCACTTATTTCTGTTTTCAGAGCTGTATCTGCCTTACTCTGAAGTGTAACATCTGTAAATTTTTCAAACAGACCTTTTCGATAACTGTCAAATTTCATCACTTGAGATCCAAATGAAACATCAGAACTATTTTCACTAGCTTTATATTGTTCATTTACCGTTCCTTGATACGGCTTCTGATCATTTGTTTCAGTTTCCGTAACATCTTGATTCGTTTTATTTGTGTGTTCTAAAGCATCCGCTATTCCCTTTCTAAGTGTTTTCCTACGTCTTTTTCTAACACGACTCAAAAATGGTGATTGTTTTAACATTCTGTGTCTATATGCTGTTAACTGAGAAATGTATTTCTTGACAATTTTTCCTTCTTGTACTTTAAGATTTGGAGACTTTTTCAGTGGGCTTTTCCTTTTCTTAAACAATGGCTTCTTAACAGGCTTCACAGATTCCACAATATTTGCTTCAGATTCATCATCTGTTAGTCCTCTTTCAAATTTTCTCTTCTCTTTTCTTAGCTGCTTTTCATCTAATAAATCAAATTCACCACTGAGCGTACGTTTTCTTTTCTTTCCAGGAATTATTTCAAATCTCTGTCTTGTTCTTACAGTTTGATCATCACTCTCCATATTATCTTCCCCTAAAATTAAAACCTGTTTTTCTACATTTCGCTTCAAAGACCCCAGTGAATTTGTGCTTAACTCAGAACAAACTGAGTCAGTGTCACTAAACTTTGTGATGTCAATACTTGGCTTCCTTACAGCTTTGAAATTATCAACTATTTGACCGGCATCCTGTCTGAAAATTGTCTTTTCTTCTATCATGACTGGAGGAATTTTCACATTTTCTTCACATGTTTTCACATCTGCTTCTGTTGCTGATCCTGCAAACATTGGGTCTCTTTCAGATTTTTGAATATTTTCACCTTCAACTTTCTCTGAATTTTCGCAACTTTGTACACCCCCACTTGCATTAACAATATTTTCATTTGCTTTTTGATAAATGTTGCTCTCGCTGCTCATTTTCTGCATTAACTTACTTTGCAATTTTCTCCGGAGATCATTTGAAGGTAAATTCTCTATCTGGCTTCCAAGTCCAAGATCAGAAGTATGTGCTTTCAAAATTCTCCTTTTCCTTATCTTGTGCAGGAGGGTTTTTTCCTTTTTAAATTTTGCTGCTGATTTCACTGCTGACAGTTTCTTATAAAACACTGATGACTTAAATGGATCTCTTGGTTTAATATTTGATTCAAGTGACATATCGTTTCTAGCCTTGAACAATACTGATTCAATTGCTTCATCAACAGAACTTACAGGAAGCTGTACACCTGGGTCCATGAGAGTTTCCTTTTCCAATGAAACCGGATTTTCATCCTTTTCTGGAACAACACTATTTTCTTTAGAACTACTTGACATAGTTTCAACATTGTCAACAGCTTTTAGTAGAGTTGCTTTATTTTTTGCACCTGGTGGCCTTCCTGGTTTCCTTCTGACAGTAACTATACCTTGTAGTCCAAATTTTGCTTTTCCACTTGGTTTAACATTTTTTGCCCTTGTTACAAAGTTTGTTAACTGACCGTGATATTTTTTATTTTTTGCACCAGGAGGTCTCCCAGGACCTCTTTTTTCAGGGGGCATTCCATTTTCCTTACACTTATCTTTTTCGGACATTTCAGAATAAGTTCCTGTATTTTCATATTTTTCCAAGTTCATTACATTCTGACTACTTCCATCAGCCATAACGACTGGTTTGAGTTTTGGAAGTTTTGTCGTTCGTCTGTACCCTTTTGGCAATGAGCTTTTCATGACTTTTGAGCCGTATTTTTTCATATTAAATGATTTCATTTTATCACCTTTGCCAATGGACTTTAACTGATTCGTATTAAACTTTTTAATCTTTCTTGGACGTCCAGGTTTTCTTTTAACTGGAGGACTTGGATCCTCAGCATCAGAATCATATAACCCTTCCACTGACTCTACAGGTGGTTCAGCAAATAATACTGGAGGAGTTTCTTTTGGCCTGCCTTTTTTTCTTTTCACAGCGATGTTACAGGGTGTAAGTGGGTCGGGGCTTTTAAAATTGTCATCATCACCATTAGCCATCGCCTTTGATGATAAATCTAAGGACCTTGGCCGACGGCCTCTTTTCTTTTTCTCCTTGCCGGTACCTGAGGTATTTAATGCAGACAGACTTTTTCTATGTTTCACAGAATCCCCTGAACTACTCCTATTTTTCTTGTCTGTATTGGTTTTCCTCACTTTCTTTTCATCACTTTTATTTTCTACAGAAGATTCCCTTGAACTAGTTTGATCTGAAGAACTATCGTCCCTACTTTTCCTGTTAGTTTTTTGAGATTTTTGAAGAGCACTGTTTATTTGGTTTTTTCTTTCATTTGAATTTTCCCTAGAGCTAGAAGGTGTTCCAATGTTTGACCCTGACCCTTTGCCAGCTCCAAGTTTTTTGCTTTTTATCGACTCTTCATCAATGTGCAATGTTGTTGACATTTTCCATTTCTTTGGAGCACCTGAAAAACACGAGTTTAACACTTAAAAGGAACTTGTCTATAACCGGCAGTCTTATAACTTGTAAAAATGATTTACTTGCATTTAAGTTTGGCAAGACATATAGCTTAATATTATAATCTAGAAAACAAGAGCACCGCATTATATGCCAGAAGTGTGTTAACTCTATTAAGTACCTAAGCTTTAAATTTTGAATTTTTTTACCTTTGACCTAGTGACCCCAAAATCAATAGGGGTCATTCAATCAACGTGTGCAAACATTATATGAATTTTGAAGTCTCTATGACATATGGTTGAGTTACAGAGTGTAAATGATTCTAAATATTTAAATCACTGTGACCTTGACCTTTGACATTCTGAATTCAAAATGTATAGGGGTCATCCACTCAATGTGTGCAATCACAATTTAAAGTTTGAAGTCTCTATAACAAAGTCAAGTTACATGGTTGAAATGGTTTTAAATGTTAAGGTCTATGTGACCTCTACCTTTCAGCTACTGACCCTTAAATCAACAAGAAATCGGTAGAACCGATGGATGCTCCCCGAATAAATGCCAATTCCAAAAGGGGTATTGTTTAATATGTATTTTTTTAAAGTATGAAAAAGATGAAAAATAACAATGGGCAATAACTCCTAAATTATGCTAAATAGAGTTACGGTTCTTGCACGCTGCACTTCTCCTCATAGAGATCTATCTATCAATAAAGTTTCATGTTAATATCTCTTAAACTTTGTGAGATATGCCCCGGACAAAAAATAAGTATGAGAAATTTTAAACGGCAATAACTCAAAAATTAATAAAGCAAGAGCCATTGTTCTTGTGTACAGCACTGCTCATCAATGAGGTCTATCTACTTATAAAGTTTCAAGTTGATAACTCTTATACTTTGTGAGATATGCCCCTGACAAAAAATAAGTATGAGAAATTTCAAAGGGCAATAACTCAAAAAATAATAAAGCAAGAGTTATGGTTCTTGTGCACTGCACTGCTCCTTAATGAGATCTAACTACATATGAAGTTTGGTCTTGATATCTCTCATAGTTTTTGTGTTATGCTCCGGACAAAAGAATGACGGACCAATGGACATACGAACGGATTGGACGGAAGGACAGACGAAGCCGCAACTATATGCTTGCCCTTCTGGGAGCATAATTATCTCCAAGGGTTTTCAGGTTATACTCTGGACAAGATTTTTCTAAAAGGGGAGATAATTCAAAAACAGGGCAAAATAGAGTTATGGTTCTTTGGCACTGCACTCCGCGTCAATGCTGGCACTGCACTCCGCGTCAATGCCCTTTACTACTGTGTGCAGTTTAACAAATTATATCCAGGGGTTTTCAAGTTATGCTCCGGACAAAATAATGACGGACGGACGGACAGACAAAGCGGCAACTATATGCTCGCCCTTTGGGGAGCATAATAGGGGTCATCCACTCAATGTGGGCAATAATCATGTGAAGGTAAACGACTGTAGGCCAAAGAGTACTCAAATTGTCCTCCAGAAACCAAATTGCTAAAGGACAGACGGATGGACGGACGCCCTGGACCATAACATAAGATACCCCCTTCGGGCATATCAAGATATACAAGAGAACTGCTAGTTGTCCTCCCTTGCTGCCAACCCCCCCACCCCCCTCCGGCACACATATTCTAGAAAAGAAGCAATAATCATTATCTTCCATACTGTAGTTGCAAAAAACAAGTCAGTAGCTCAAGATAAAAGTCAAGGCAACATACAGGTCAAGGACAAAGTTAAATATAATTATGTATATAAAGATTCCTTAAAAATTTTTTGAGGGAATGAACTGTTCTTCTATACAACTCTATATAAATTAAGTGACCTCCTTGGGCAGGGTAAATTTTAGCTCTTGGGTGGTAATTAGAACAATCTTTGCAAAGGTCAACTATACAAATGCTTCATATTAGATGGCCTAAGATACTTGACAAGAACATTTTAAAAGATTTTGTATTTTACATACAAGGACCCTTTCGGGCACAGCCAATTTTGACATCAGGATATAATTTGAACAAACTTGGTGGAGGTCTACCAAACAATGCTACATACAAAATATCTAAGCACAAGAGTATACAGTTTATGGCACAAAGGTTTTCAAAGATCAAATATCATGTGGCCCATGACCTTTGATCTAATGACCTGAAAAACGATAGTCGTCATCTACTGATCATGACGAACAAACAAACTAAGTCTGACGAACCTGGACCCAAGTATTCCCTAGATATTTAGCAGAAAATGTTTTCATTTCAAGATTACTGTGACCTTGACCTACCACCTAATAACCCTAAAAACTAAAGGGGTCATCTACAGTAATTGTCATGACCAACCTAGCTATGAAGTTTTGAGGAGCTGGACCCAAGCATTCTATAGTAATTGATCAAAAACCATGTTAGGTGTGACTTTGACCTGGGGAGCTGAAAAACTATAGGCATGGCCAACCTACATAGTAAGTATGAACAACCTGGGACCATTCTATAGTTATTTATCGGAAACTGTCTTGCTATTCAAGGTCACTGTGACCTTGACCTTTGACCTGGTGACTGAAAAACAATAGGTGTCATCTAATGGTCATGACTAACCTACAAACTAAGTTTGAAAAACCTGGGACTAAGCGTTCTATAGTTATTGATCGAAAACCATTTCGCTTTTCAAGGTCACTTTGACCTTGAAATTTAACCTTATGACCTGTAACTAAAGGGGTCATCTAGCAGTCATGACCAACCTATATACCAAGTCTGAGAAAAGTGGGTCCAAGGCTTCTCAAGATATTGATCAGAAACGAAAATGTCTACCAACCGACTGATATTTGCTAAACAATGCATCGAAGATGAGGGGTATTATAAAACCAAGTGACCCCTGGAGCAGGACCATTAATAACCAAAGGGCATAATTTGAACAATTTTGGTAAAGGACCTCCAGGTGAACAAGTAAGCAAAATATCTAAGCTCTAGGCCTTGTCATTTCAGACAAGAAGATTTTCAAAGTTTTTCCTTTCTGCCACAGCAAACTGAATTCTGATAAAATTTAATTCTTTGAACCACTTTGGTAGAGCTTCATGCAAGGAACACCCTGTCAAGTTTATCAGCTTTAGGCTAGTTGTTTAGGAGAAGATATTGTTAAAAGGTTAAAATGAACTAGAGCTATCGCTGAATGCAATTAATACCCCCACTGATGTCCTTGATGGAGACAGGAATTACTTTTGTGGCAAAAAGAAACAAGTAAAAAGAAATTACCTCTTGTGAAAAGAAGACAACATTGTACAGATAATTGTATCAAGTAAGATTTTAAATCATCAAAACAAGTTTGAAACTGGTAAAATGAAAAGAAAACAAAACTATGTAAACATTTACTGGTCTGTGCCCAAATTTGAACTCAACCTGTATTTAATGATGTTACATAAAATTTGAGTACAAAATATAATCACATTCCACTGACTCCTTAAAGAGTTATCATCTGGGAACCAAGAAATGGACTGACCGACGGACCAACCAACCGACCAGCTCACTCTTATATACCCCCCTAAACTTTGTTTGTGGGGGTATAATGAAGCAAGCTGCACAATGCTCGCCAGCAGACACAGGGTAATCACAAATGCTCAGGCAAGCTAACTAGTTATCCCAAGAGTTATTTTGACCCTAGGGAATTAATTTGAACAATCTTTGCTTTAAAATGTTACATAATTACCAAATATCTTAAGTCTAGGGCCTATGGTTTCTAACAAGAGATTTTTCAAAGATTTTAAATTACAATGCATACACAAACAGGACCCCCATGGGCATAATTTGAACAATTTTGGGCAAGTACTTCAAGATGATGCTCCATGCACAATATCAAAGCCCTAGGCCTTGTGGTTTCACAGCAGACTGTCAAAGTTTCCCTTATATAAGCTTATGTTTAAGTGATCCCCAGGGCAGAGCCATAAATGATCCCTGGAGCAAAATTTGAACAACTTTTGTAGAGGTAAGCTAAACAATGCTACATATTATAGATTTGTGGTCTAGTGACTATCCCTTCTGACATGAAAGATTGTCAAAGGTTTTATATTTTACACAAATACCCTGTGGCCAGGTCAATTTTGTCCCCATAGGTATAACTTGAACAATCTTTGTACAGGACCTCTGTCTGATGCTGCATGCAAAATATCTAAGCCCTATGCACTGACCAGTGGGCATGGTGGTTCCAAGTTTTTCCATTCTATCTCTAAATAAAATAAACTGAGCCCCAGGAGAGGCCACAAATGAACCTAAGGGCATAATATGAACAATCTTTGCTAATGTTAGCACTATAATACTACATATTGAATATTTAATGTCTAGGGCCTTTGGGTTTTGACAAGAAGATTTTTAGGAATTTCATATCTTACAATTTTACAACAAGGCAGTCTGAAGGAGAGCTAAATCCCCTTCCCCAGCAGACATGAATATGTACTTCTTGACCTTTAACAAACCATGACCTTGATGTTGTGCCATGCATATTATAAGCACATAGTAATTATTTGTTCCAAGTTATTTAAAATCTTCCATAAAGTCAAAAAAATATGGAGAACATTTAACCTTGACCTTGGGGGTAGCAACCTGGATGTTGCGTTCTGCACATCATGTCATAGTGGTGATCATTTGTGCTAAGTAATTAAAAAACTTTTCATAAGCCAAGTTAGTAAGTTATAGAGCATACGTGAAATGTGGATATTTGACCTTTAACTGTGACCTCGACCTTGTGGGTAGCAACCCAATTATTGCACTCTGCACATTGTCTCATAATGGTGATCACTTGTGCCAAGTTATTTCAAATTTTTTTCAGCGGTTTAAAAGTTATGGAGTGGACATGAAATATAGACTTTAACACTTGACCTTTAAGTGTGACCTTGACCTTGGGGGTAGCAACCCAATAATTTCGCTGTGCACATCCTCTCATAATAATGATCACTTGTGCCAAGTTATTTCAAAATATTTTCAAGAGTTTAAAAGTTATGGAGCGGACACGGAAGTGTTACGGATGGACAGACGGACGGATGGATGCCATTCCTATAATCCCCTCCCCGCTTTGCAGAAGGGGATTAAAAATTGGATGACGCATCATGGGTCGGGGACAATTTTGACCTCAGGAGCATAATTTGAACAATCTTGGGAGGACCTTGAGCCGATGCTCCATGCAAAATATCTAACCCCTAGGCCTTTCCGTTTCAGTGAAGAAGACTTTCAAATTTTTTCCATTTTAAGCCTGTATCAAATCAAGTAATCCCTAAATGGGGCCATTCATGGGCATTATTTGAATAATCTTGGTAGAGGACCACTAGGTGAAATTGTTTTCCAAATATCTTAGTCCCAGCCATAGCAGTTTCAGACAAGAAGATTTTGAGATCTTCCCTATACAAGCCTATGTAAAATCATGTGGCCCCTGGGTTGGAGCCGATTTGGACCCCAAGGACCATGATATGAATGAACTTGGTAGATGGCCATTAGATGATGCCTCATACCAAATATCTCAACTCTAGCCCTTTGGTTTTGGAGAAGATTTTTTTAAAGTTTCTATCTTTAGCTCCTGTGACCCAGATTTGCAATGAACTTCAACCATTTGAACAAATCTGATCAAGCTTCATGCAGGTTGGCCAAAAGATGTCGTTTGAAACACTACTGATGAGACAGACAGATGACAGTGAATCCTGAAAGCTCACAAGCACAACTTGCTCAGGTGAGCTAAAAATAAAGTGTTTTATAATTCAAGAAACAGTGCTCATAACTTAAGACAACCTGGCATTATGGTGACGTGTTAATTAAACAGCTACAACTTTCTTTTCAAGAACATGATTGCATACCGTAACATAATATCATGAATAACAGCTGGCCTTGCATACATGACTTTCTTTGAATAGTATCCTCAAAGCTTTAACTAATGATACAACTGGAGATCTGTCCATAAGACACAGATGCCCCCACATTCCACTGTATTGTCACAAAAAATCCTGTACAATTACAGGTGCATTTAAAGTCTAAAAATGCTATTCTTTTAGCTTTATCAGGAGGCATAACTATGCCGATCTCCAATAAATTTGCTTCAAAATATCCAGTCGTGTAATTTCACATGTTGTCAACCCTTTTTAGAAAGGTTCATGGCTCTAGCAATTATATGTTTGGAGGTACATGCGACACAAGTCTAAAAATGCTATTCTTTGCTTAATAAGAGGGCATAAATCTGCTAATCTCTAATAATTTTGCATTAAAATACCTAGGTGTGTAAGTTCAAATGCTGACAACTATTCTTAGAAAGTTTCATGGCTCTAGCAGTTACACATTTCGAGTTACAACTTACAAGCAACACAAACTGGTCTGCATACTTTTCCCAATGGGTACAAAAGGTCGAAAAAAACCTTGTGTTGCTCTTACTGGATTTTATATATAACTGGAAAATATTTCAAGATATTAGAATCCTAGTGTTTTAGCATATGAATATGTGAATTAAAGGATGGGAGTGATGTACAGCCCACCCCCCGACCTTCCAGTGGACACTTTTATATTCCCATAAACCAAAGAATATAAATGTGTGGCAGAGGATGTTTTAAAAGTGTTAAGTTTTAACTTTTATTAAATTTCTGCAAAATTGTTTCAGTTTTAGCCATTGCTTAGAAACTTTTGTGGCGGTACATGTAAATGTCTAGTAAATGCAAATTTTACTATTTCATTACCTGTAGCAGGAACCCTATACATTAAACATATAGATTAAACTATCATCATTTTCCATAAGCCAACTGGCAAGCTTAAAAATTATTAAGCTAATAAACTGAATATAAATAAAATAGTGCAAAAATTATTTATTTAAGGTCTGTTAAGTAAAATAATGATTCATTCAAAACAGAATTTCCCCTGGGAAAGTTGTCTGTATCTACAAAAAACAAGAATATCTTCCAAAAAGTATTTTTCAAGTGCTTTTGTCTTCAGTGAACAATGTTGTCAACACTTCAAAAAGGGAAACTTGATTTTCATTATTTTCCTCGAACTATAAGTGTTCATTGTTTAAGAATGTTTTTAATATACCCATATTACTTGTTGAAACAAATGTTGACATGCAGTTTTTTTTTTCTGAACTGTTTTAGTGCATCATTTTTTATCCTTGTTGGGGGGGATGTCATAATTTGGAGTCTGAATATTTCAACAATTCTGAAGGGATAAAACATCTTAAACACAAGGGCAAATTTTAAAGATGGGGAAATCAGTACATGTTACTATTTTAACTTTTCAATAATTTTTATGCAAGAGCAAATCATTATGCAGAAAAGAAAATGATCATATGAATGATCATAATTGTTTTCACCATGTTACAAATCCTTCTGTTAACAGAACTGTTTCATAAGAAGAAGTGCAACTTTGTGTTGCTTAGTTTTCTCTTAAAAGAGGAAAATCTGTAATGAAACTTGAACTACATGGCAGCTTGGATGAATACAACTGATTATCAGACATCCACTCACCCAGTACAAAGACTTGAACCTATGACCTCAAAGACAGCCGTGTAGCAAGGATCGGACAGATTCAATCACATGGCCTGGTGATGAGGCTTGAGCCAATAACCATTAAGACAGGCATTAAACAAAAGTTTAGTCTCAAGATTCTGTACCCAGAGTCCTTATGTAAAAGGCAGTAATGTCAAATGTCGGATGATTAATTGTGTTGATGTACAAAAGGCTAGGTTTGATTCACAATATGCCTCACACACCTTATGGTACAGAATTTATTTTCACTGCAACTTACAGGGTGAAGAATATCATAATAAACAAGACAGCCATGACGGACCTGGATCGCTCACCAGAGTATTTTGGCTGTGGGACTGTGTTGAGCAAAGATCGGAAGCATATTTACAATTTCTGAATTAAAAATGTTTAAAGATCTTATATAATATTTCATATATCAATACAACATGCAGAGTGGGGCAAATTTTGATCCCAGGGATATTATTTGAACAAACTTAATACATATCCATTAAACAATGCTAGAAGAAGATTTTCAATTCTTTTCCTACACAACTTAATATAAAACAAGGGACCCCACGCCGGGTCCATTTTGACCCTAGGGAAATAATCTCAAGGTCTAGAGCTTACAGTTTCTGACGAAGAATTTCAAAGATTAAATATTTTACACATAGAGAAACCCTTGGCAGGGCTAGTTTAGACCCCAGGGATATAATTTGAACAAAAGCTTAAAAGCATACAATTTCAGATAAGGAGATTTCTAAAATTTTTCCTTCACAGCTCCATTTAAAACAAGTGAACCCCAGGACACAGTGAATTCCGAATCTAGGGAATTAATGAGGGACATTCCTGATAACAAATTATCTCCCTTACTCAGATAACATCAAAAGTAGACCAAATAGCACATTGGTCCTTTCAGTTGGAATCCTCTGACTTTATCCTTGTTTCTAACTGTGATGGTCTTGACTTTTAGTTGTGAAAATTGTCACTTATATATTAAATAAAAAGTTATGACTATCAAAGAACAAAGATAATAGTGTTAACAAAACATTGCTAAATTTATTGTGTAATCTGACTACTACTGATGCAAATAATTAGGTTTAATTATCACCATATCAAAAGAGAAAATAGCGATAAAAGCAGAGAAATCTAAATGGAAGGACCAAAGTAATATCAGAGAGTATTCAGGGTAGAAAATCAAATAATGTCCCCCACTGAAACAATCTTTGTAGAAGTCAGCTAAACAATGATACATACCTAATATCTAAGATCTGGAGCTTACCGTTTCTGACCAAAAAATTTTCAAAGAATAAATACTTAACACAAATCAGACTCCCGAGGCAGGGGCAATTTTGACACTTGAGACATAATCAGAAACAAGAGCACTGCTGGGCGGAGCATTATATGCCCAAAAGGTGTTTTTTTCTAAGTATGATGCATTTGTGATATAAGGGAGGAAACCTTGACTTTGAAATTTAATTATTTGCTTTAAATTTTGAATTTTTTGTTTTTGAATATTTCGATTTTTAACATTTTATATTTTTAATTTTAGAGTTTTATAGATCTGTATCATATTTGAATTTTAGGTTTTATAACTTGTATAGATGTCAGTCTTTCAGAAATTATAATGCTCATGCTGTGATGCATGGTTATCAAGTTATAGTGCAGAAATATTGATTGTTTAGTTGATTGTCGCCTTGACCTTTTTATGAACTCACCCCGAACACTGTAGGGGTCATGAAATCAATGATGGCAATCATCCTTAAAAGTCTGAAGTCTGTATGGGAAGTAGTTTCCAAGTTATACAGCAGAATTGCTTTTCAGTGTTTAGGTCACTGTGACCTTGACATCTGACCCACTGATCCTAAGATGTACAGGAGGCATTTTCTCAATGTAATCAATCATCATAGGAAGTTTGAGTTCTGTATGACAAATGGTTATAAAGTTTTACAGCGGAAATAGCTTTCAGTACTTAGGTTACTGTGACCTTGACCTTTGACCTACTGACCCCAAAATCAATAGGGTCATTAACTCAATGTGTGCAACCATTATATGAATTTTGATGTCTATGTGACAAATGGTTGTCAACTTACAGAGTGTAAATGATTCTAAACCTTTACCTTCCTGTGACCTTGACCTTTGACATACTGACCCTAAAATGTATACTAATCCACTCAATGTGTGCAATTACGATTTAAAGTTTGAAGTCTCTATAACAAATGACTGTCAAGTTACATGGTGGAAATAGTTTTCAATGTTAAGGTCACTGTGACCTTAGCCTTTGAGCTACTGACTCCATAATCAATAGGGGTCATCCACTTGGTAGAGATCTACTAGACAACATAACATACAAAATAACAAACCTTTAAGGCAAATGGTTTCAGACAAGAAGAAGTCTTTCCAATGTAAGCCTATGTAAAATCAAGTGACCCCTGGGATGTGCCATTAATGATCCCAGGAGCATTATCTGAACAATCTTAGTAGAGGACCTTGACATGATGCTCCATGCATAATATCTAAGCCCTAGGCCTTGTGGTTCCAGACAAGAGGATTACTGAAATCTTTCAGATAAAACCCCATATAAAATCCAATGACCCCTGGGTGGGTTTATTAATGACCCAAGGAGCATAATCTTGGCAGAGGACCTCTAGCTAAACCTGTACGCAAAATATCTAAGCTCTAGGCTTTTTTGTTTTCAGACAAGAAAATTTTCCAAAGGTTTTCTTTTCTGTTGCCATAGCAACCAGAGTTCTCAATGGAATTCGATTCTATAAACAAGGAACATCCCTTTTAAGTTTTATCAACTTTAAGCTAGCAGTGTAGGAGATTTTGATTAAAAGTAAAATCAATGATGCATGAAACTGGACAGGGTGATCACAGCCCACCATTTCAATTGAGGATTGACTAAAACAAGGGACACTTAAACCCCTTTCAGCTTTTTTCTTAATAAGTAAGTTACTGTAAATGACTAACAATATCCAGAATCTTCAGGTATAAGTATATGTTTTAAAGTAAGATATTTACAAGAATAAAAAAGATGCTCATTATCATAAATAACATCAAAGATACCCAAAATAATGGAAGAAACTGCCTTAGCCGTTACTGATTTTGCTTCCTACTGTTTGACCAACATTCTTCTCTTACAAAATTCCCTGACTTTTCCCCGACTTTTGCATATTTTTCAAATTTCCCTGACCAATTTCAAAATTTCCTGACTTTTCCCTGACCTTAAAAAAAAATCATTTTTCCCTGACTTTTCCCTGACCGTGGGAACTGTGTAATGCATATATACTCTTATAATTATTATGGTATCATTTTCCAAATAACGACTTCAATTTCACACCAAAACCGTTAATATATGAATATGGTTTTCATTTCAATTTAAAATGTTGCTTCCTGATACAAAAATTCACTTCAGTTTTTTGTTCTGAAAATTGAAGTGTTGAGATAAAACACAACAATTTTAGATTATGTATATTCCATAATGAAATACTGCTTATAAATACAGGCAGAAATTAAAATCTAATACTTTACAGGCCTTTAGTTAGTTGTTAGGTATAATCCTAGTTATGTCAATCAAATAACAAATGATTGTTTTCCATACTACACTATGTCTTAAGTAGCCGACCTTTGCCTTAGCCAGCTGACTATGCCAAATTGTCTTGGAAAGTTTAGTTTTGATGTACAGCTGAAAATAATTATTATGCAATTCTACATTATCTTTCAAAACTTACTTTACACCTAAATAGATCATTTCTTTCATGTTTCAAGTTTTTTTGGGGTGGGAGGGGGTGGTGGGTACTACCCCTTTTTTTGCCCTACAAGGGGTCAGGGCACTTCTCCTTACAGCCTTTATAGTAACAGATGTATGATAAAAATAAATCCACCATTTATATTTTTTCAAACACAAACACAACTTTTTTAAACAATTTTCAAGGATTTAAGATTGTAAAAGTAACCTTTCCAGCTTTTTGTCATCAGACTTATTACCGAATACTTAAAAAAAAGATTTCTTTTAACTGTTTCATTACAACAATAATAATAAATTCTGGAATTATTCAAGCTTTATATAATGAATATTTCATAAACTTAGCACTCATAAATTCACATGGAGATTGCCATAGCCTAAACAAATAAGGTTATAGAATAGTAAAAAAAATCTGTATTGAGATTACAAAAATATGTGAATGATGCACTGCATCTGATTTGCTATTTTGCATATTTTAAATTCTGTTCTAAAGAATGTTTCATTTGAAGTGTGCTCTTTTCTTTACCTGTGTATTTACATATATTTGACTTTATTTTCAAATAATCCATTTTGATTAAAAAATTACTTTACCCCTTACCCTGTTGAAGGTAACTGACTCTGCCTTTAATGACCAGTGTAGATCAAGATTAGCCTGCACATCCATGCAGTCTGATCATGGTCTGCACTATTCACCATTCAGTCGATAGATTTTTAGTAAGCACTCCCATAAACAGATGAGTCTGTCCAAACTGAAAGATGGACAAGTCCATTTCTTGCTAGTGACACACATCTTTGATTGATTCACCAGCTGTTGAGGTATCTTTAAATTGTATTTAAAATATGTGTATGCACACTTTATTACTAGATTTTCATACTGTTGAAAAAACAAAACCAAATATTGTAGAGTTTCATGACTTTTTTGGCAATCTTTGTATTGCCCATTCAATGGCCTAAGGTACCAGTCTGTCCTCTGTAAACAAAGGTACCAGTCTGTCCTCTGTAAACAAAGGTACCAGTCTGTCCTCTGCAAACAATGTGTTTTGGAGATATCTAAAATGTAGGTTTTGGGTTTTCATCATGTGAAGTCCTGATTTTAACAATTAAAGAAAGAACAAGAGAGTTATGACCAACACCAAAACTTTTTTAAGTAATTGGCAAAGCACATTGACTCAAACAGCCGAACCAATTTTGAACTTGCAGACCAATGTCTGTATAGGACTACTGGATAGTGTTACATATTCAATATCAATGCTTCAAAAATTGTAATTACTCGGATAGCACTTTTTTTTTAACAAGAGAATGATACTGGTATATTGTTCCTGCATTACTGAATCGAACCAATTTAATCATTTAATTTTTCCAGTTAACAGTTCAAATGCACTACAAACTAGGGGTGTTATGGAAAGCCAGTAGTGTACTTTGGTTTTTGCGAGACCATACTGTGGAATATACCCACATATTCTGCATTTTCAAAGAAATAGGTTTAAAAAAAATATATCTGCAGTAGGGGCATGCAAAAATGACCTGAATCTTGCTAGATTAAAGCCTAATTTTTAACACTGAACAAAAACAAAACTGTTAACTACAACACTGCCACCCAACAGTCTTCAACACTATGCCTTGTAATAATTTCATCCCTGCAATAGTGTTTTTTTTTTTCTATTTCTTTTCTGTCAGTTTCCCAATTTTTGTACTTGAGATTACAGTTCCAAAATACTGTATGTTACGAATGTGAAATTCCCAGAATGGACATGCCAGGGCCTCTTCCCAATCTAGGCTAAAGAAAGTCCTGGAATGATTGGATATGTGGCAAACATGAGCATGCAATTGCCTACTGTCAAAACAGACTTTTTTCCTCTGCATACCAATTTATTGTGACACACCACCTACCATCTAGTAAAGGGTGTTAAGTCACAATGTTTTTGGTAGTACTGTTAAGTACAATTATGTCTTGATGAATCTTTCTAAATAAACTTTTTTTTGGAACTAATGATTTCAATGCTTATTATTTTTTCAAGCCAAGCTGATAAGCATGCTGTAGCTAGCATAAGGCCATTCCAACAACTTTTAAACGACCCTCAGGGCAGACAATAATCTAAAGGGTACACACCTGGTCAAGGACTTCTGTGTTTACTAAGCAAATGTGGTTATAAGACAATCATTTTATAAAGTTTCTTCTTCTTAAAGGGGCTGTACTCCAGATTTGATGTAAAAATATTTTTTACATAAATTAAATATCTAGATGCTGTGACATTATAACAACATGATATTTTCCTTCAAAACTGATTATAAAAGTCAAAATTGATAAAAAAAATATATATATATATTAGCTTCAGCTTGATTTGAACTCTGGACCCTCATGTTAACAAAATTTTTCCAATGCTTTTACTGTCACCACTATCACTGCAACTGAAATAACAATTATTTACTTTAAATCTTATACGATATAGTTATACCATCGCGTTACGGTATAGCACTATGAAAAGAAAAAAATCAATATATAATTGTGATTATCTGACTTATTTCTCGTCAGTAAGTTAGTTTTTAAGCATTACTCATAAATATTACAAAAGAATACAAGAAAACTTTCGTTTTTTGTCATCTGGAGCACAGCCCCTTTAAGGAAAAACATTTGATTAATAGCAGGATCAGATACTTTGACGTCTCTCTCTCTATATATAGGAGAAACAGCTGATGTAACATGTATGTATCTCGACATTTTAGTTCAGGGCCTTATGTTCTGGATTAAATTTTAAAAATTCTGTATTTAAACATTTGGTAGTTATGTAACCCCCCATATGACCAAACACCCAATTAGTATGTTTGGCTAGGCATTATAAACCTAACATGAAAGCTCTACGTCTTGTCAGAGACAATCTGTTCTGAAGACTTTCAAAAAAAGACATTGCATATATGGTACAAGACTACAACACAATGTTACTTTATTCTTACCGAATTTAATCTCTCGGACATGAGCCCTTAGACATGATATTTTAAAAATTTATTTGTCTGAACCCTTAGCTACTAGAGTTCTTCATGAAAAAGAATTAATCTATATCCTTTGGAAGAGCAAGGAACAGTCCAGCTAAATAATATCAACTTTCGTCACACAGTGAAAGAGATGTTGTTCAAAGCTATGATTATAGACAGAAGACTCATGATGCATTTTTCACACGATAATGGACAAAGGGTGATCACAAAACTTCTTGACAGCAAGAATGTTACTGTCAATTACAGTTTAGATATACAGGCTATTTCATAGACAATAAAAGATTTTTCCGGCTAATTCCTGAAATTATGAAATGATAAAAGAAACCTTTAAAAACTGTCAAGCAATTTCACTGCTACAATACTGAACTTTATTCTAACATTAACTAACTAATTAACTAGCAAAGTCTTTTTGTAATTTGAATTCTAGCTAAACAGCTGCCAGGTGCAGGTCATTTTAAATGTTTTGCCACCTCGTAGAAACATAATGGTGTTTGATCCAACATGTCAGACCATGTGTATATACCATGATTGGTGGTTCCTGGGCCTATATTCATCTGCTTAAAACGGTGCTTTCAAATTATAATTAATTGGACCATAAGCTTGTTATAAATTATGTTTACAGATGGTGAAGAAATTGCAGGTTCCCTTTCTGATTTGGAAGACTTTTTAAAGTTTCAAACTTGTACAGATCCCTGTAACCCTTAATGCAAAATTGTACAAGAAACACCAAACAGGACCAAACCTTTATACAACACTTAACATTTTTAGATGATGCTTCATGTTCAATTTTGCAAATACACAGGTTATCACTTCCATCATCTATTTTCTCTCGGCTTTCCATTAAAATCATTTTGATTAAATTGGTAGTCTGTGACCCATTCTTTTAACAACAGGAAAAGTTATCTGAGCCATAAACAGAATAGCCTGAAATGTCAACATTAAAATATTCAAATATTATTATGATTCAATACAAAAACTATTCCACAAGTACTCATAAATATTATTTCAAGTAAAACCAAGTGCTATACCATGAATAATTTTGAGTGCCCACGAGATATTCATTATAAGTAAATCAAGATAAACCCTAAACTTCAATAAGAATTAGGTGAAACAGGTGTTCACTGCCTTATTTTTTACCTACCCTTTCGCCAAGTTGTCAAGTATGTCTGGCTTCGCTACGTATCATGAGCAGTCTTCACTCTAAGCTGCTTAGAAACTAAATAACTCTTTTATTCAAAGGCTACAAATAGTATTGTTCTGACAGTGAGACTGAAAATATACAATTTCGTTAAAGAATGTGTGCAAAAGGAACTCATTATACCTGTTTCATCTCTACTAATCTGTGAATAGAAGTTCATCAACGTATTGTGGTCCGCCGACTCTTGAGCCAGTTTCCTCGTTATCTTAGTTGACAAGGGAGGTATTGTCTTCTGTAATGACACAAAATAAAGAAATATAGTTTATATTATCTTCTACGGTAAACTCAAAAACAAAATACACCACTGGAGAAAACTACTCTTTGGTCACCAAAGAAACAACACTGCTGAAAAGTGTATTCTAGAAACTCTATGCATTACATAAAGTTAAGAAAACACTTCTAAAGTCTTTCAATAACATATACATCTACAAACTTGAAGACTCTAAAAATTACTTTAATATTAAAGAACCAATTCTTTCAATCAATAAAACTGAAGATTACTGGATTAAATTTCATATAAATTGAATACCTATTGGCAAATTTTATTTCTCATAAAAACTGACGAACATTTAGTTTAAACAATGATGTAAGCCTGTTAACAGTCTTTTGTCTTCAAAGATTACAAATCTTAATCATTATCTCAATTGTATACCTCTTTTGTTCTGGCAAAACTATTGCATAACTTAGGTATGAAGTTCAAAGCAAGTTTAACGGCATTAAATTCAAAGCAAGTATTATATCCAAGGAGAATTCACAGCTGATTTGCAGTATTTCATTGTATATTCTGAATTTCAGAATTCTTTTTGTTAGTCTGAACTTCCTAACAAATCCAGGTGAACCAGATCAAGCTAACAAAAAATCAAATGAAATACAATTAACAGGCATCATCACACCAGAATATCTGATGTAAAATACAATTATATTCTGTCGAGATGACCGAACATGTCTTGTATTTATATATGATCAATTACCTCAATCATTCTTAGTTTTCTTTTCATACATTTTCAAAAACATACGTACCTTGATATCCATTTTCTTTTTCAGTATGCCTTAATTCTAGATGGGTTTGGGTGTCACAATGGTAACACATGCATTTAACTTTTTTATGTATTCATTAGGAAATGTAAATGTATTTTTTGAGTATTCGCAGTTACACTGTACAATCCCATGGTACATATTCCCATGAATATATTATATACAATGTGTCAAATAAATGGCCCAAAAGAAACGCAGCTAAGTTATCTTAGTTATTCACAAATATTAAGATCTATTTATAGCACAAATACTTCTGCAACAAAATGTATACTGTGCAGTGTTTTTTTCTCAAGTTTACATTCACTGTCGAAGGGTAAACTAGAATTCTTTTGACATGTCAACAGAAATTCCGAGCACAATAATATATGACACAGAAGGGTTGCCAACACAAAATTTGATTCTAAAATTGAACTACATCATGCATTTGACTCCTATCAAAACAGCGTCAGTTTCTTGAAATATATATCTAACACTTTCAGAATGATATATTTTATTTTCAGTTCCAAGATAAACAACATAAACTGGAAATTACAAACAACTTTATTTCAGAGATATGTTTGGTCTAAAAATAGAAACCTGTAATAAAATTTCCTGAAAATAACATCAAAGTTATTAATATTTGAGAAGTATTTATATAATAACAGTTGTGATAACAATATTTATTACAGTGTAAGCAATCTGTTTTACTTACATTGTTTTAAATTAATGAACTTTGTCACATGATAACATTTAGTTATTACACATTTTAGTTCTTAGTAAATACTCCATAAGAGTTCTACAAATAAATGAAAAAATAAAAACATGGGGACTGCTTTATCAAACCTGACATCTTCTTATCTGCCAAACTACACCAGTGGTCTAGTCATTTATAAACACAGCATTGATACACACTGCGCTGTGCGATGTTTGTACATGTACCTTTAACTACTGAACGAGTACATGTTTATTAGGCCCTGGAAACGCATAACTAAAACACCGAAAGACACCCATAGCAAAATAAATCAATACACAAAAACTAATAAATACAAAAAAGGGCTTGAATAGTTCCAGACAAGCTACAGAATTTATGTGTTTGCTAAAATATAAATCCAGCAACGGTTAGAGTTTATTTCTTTGGCAAGACAATGAAAAATTATCCATTTTCCTCCTGTTTCACCCCGCTTGCATGCTTGACTACACACCTTCGGCTCGACAATATTTTTTGATAAAGTTGAACAAAGTTTAAATCATTCAAAATGCATATGATTCATTATTACATTTTAAATCAACTAGAAAAATATTTACCTGTCGATCCATTTTCCTAAATCGTTAAACAAAGCGATAAACAAGATGATATTTGTAAATTAATTGGTACACATCTCCGCGTTGTTTGGAGTGCCTCAACAAAATAATGGCGGTCACATTGACAAGGTTTTCGCGAGGTGTGACGTCATCAGAGCAATCTTCTAGATGCGCTAGAACACCACAAAATGGGCAATATCTTTGGGCTATTTTAGGAAAAATGTCCAAGAAAGTGTACTTACCCGAAACGAAGCATCTGGAAAAGCTGTTAAATCTTAAAATAAATCTTCCCAGCTAAAATATCATATAAACAACATGAATACTAAACCGTACAATGTGTTTAAACCAGATGAGGTTTAACTTTTGTCTCTGCCGTCCAATTATGTACTGATAAATAATAGTAGTATTTGGCTGTGCTGACAAACTTGCATGCATGTTAAAATGTCAAATGGGTTTCCAGCGATATAATGCAAACTACATATATAATCGGGTCAAACAAACGTGGGCCCGTTGTATGGCGCTTATACACACGTTTTAGAAAATACAAGACTCACAGCTAAGCTCGTTGGGTATATATATTTGTATTGACGGGTTATCAAGACGAAACTGAGACTGTACTGAAAAGAAACAATCTTTGTTTGTGAAATCAGTTGTTATGAATTTTTTTTGGTTTTGGTTTGGTTTTTGTTTTATTATACAATGTAAAGAAAGGCAGTATGATGAAACTGAAATTGATACTATATTTAGAATATTGTTGGTAGACCATGTTACTAAAAGATGCAAGTGCGGATGGAACACACATGACGAGTAATGCATTAGGTAAATCAAACGATATTTATTTGTATTCGTCTTCAATTAAGCCTTTTAAAATTAAATGTTTACATTTTAAATTCTTTGTTATGAGGACAAAGATCGAGACACAATGATGAGTTGAAGACTAAAAGGCCATTGTCATAGATTTTTATACGTGTTTTTACAACGTCAAGAGCTATTTAAAACGCACTCCTTGCAATGAATGGAGTTAACACTTTTATTTCTATATATTCAGCAAACAGTCCTGAAATACTATTCACGTAACGCTGCCTTGAATAACAACAACAACAAAAATTAGTAAGACTTCGTATACAAAGCTTCAAACAGATTGCAATTTTACAACAACTGAAAAGAACTAAAGAAATAACAGTTAAAAAAATAAAATTAATTTCCTTAAAATAGACACTTCTATAAAGCAGGTCAAGCGTTCTTTCGATGAAAGCAAAACGTGACCTATTTATGTAACACGTTAGCATAGGCAAACTGATATGGCATTACATCTCATGAACTTATCTTAAACGTATGGGGTTGAAATATTGAAGTATATTTACAGAAAGATATCTACAACATGCTGTTACACAATGTAAATTTCATTGGTGCAGCATGTTGAAGAACAGAAATATCTTTGCATATATGTAGATCTAATATTGTAATGGACCAAGTTACGATCAACTTCACGTAAATTGCAAATATGACTACATGAAAGCGCCTTTTGTGTATGCTTCCTTGCAAAATATATTCATATTAAATAATTCTTTCGTTTTAAACATTTTGTAAGTTTTTTTTTTCTTATGCAAAATGCATAATTGTGACAGAATTATTCTCTGAGAGCTACCTAGGTCCACATTTAGTTAAAACAGCAAACAAGTCACATGTCAATTCATGATGGTCTTGAGTTTTACCCCATCAGGAAAGTGTTTTACAAATAACAATTTATAATATGATTCATTTATGCAAGCACTGCAGCATTTAAATAACCAGCTGAAACTGAAAGATACATCGTATACTGAACTTTGTCAATTTAACTTTAGTCAATTTCTGTTACTACGACGTAAAAAGAAAGATACTATTCACACGAACGTTCACTTTCTTAAAAATCTAAGAGATGAATCATAAATTTGCATTTTCTATTACTGTAAATATCACTTTATTTTTCTCTTCATGATTGATATGAAAAATTTTAAACTTAGTGAACAGTAATTAAGTAAGGGTACATAAACTTGGTATATTGAAATTTTGTACATTCTAAAACAAAACAAATCTGTTCAATGCTCAGAGTTCAGACTTGTCCAGTTTCTAAAGTTTGCTTGTCGTTTGTTTATACGGAGAGAGTTCAGACTGGTCCAGTTTCTAAAGTTTGCTTGTCCTTTGTTTATACCGAGATATGACAACACTTGGCAGGCTTGATGGGAAACATGTTTCTATTTGTTGAAAGTTTTTATTTAGACTATTCCTGAATTGTTTTTTTTGTGTGAATAATGCAAAAAAGTATTGTTTACTTTCTTGAAAGGAATTCAAACGAGAACAGAACATATTTAGAAACTGAGAGAGAGAGAGAGAGAGAGAGAGAGAGAGAGCATGCGAGTTTCATTTTCTATTGGTTCAGCATTATTATATGTAGGCAATATCATTAAGAAGAAGAATTTATATTATAATGCTGGCAATATCATAAAAAAATAATTTTATAGAAGCACCCTTTTGAAATAATTTAAGCTCATACCAGGAGCATTTATTTTTCGTAGTATGGTTCATTAGTCAGACAGGTATTTAATCACCCGTATAGATGGTCGAAATTATTTGAATTTTTGTAGAATTACACTTTAGTGATCAGAAAGCAATCAATGGATATAATCAAAGGCATTTGACATTTTGTATTATTATCTTTGAATATCGATATCAGTTAATTGTTAAAACTTAGAACAGTAATTCACTTCAGCAGACAAACATTACGGAATGAAAGGCTACAAAGGTTCCACTTCCTTCCAGTTTATATTTCGTCACATTTCCACAATTTTCAGACTTTATACAAAGAAGACTTAGTTTATATTTCAGCACGGAGACTTACCTCAAACAATAAAAATAAAAGCATTCACAATATCATTATTGAAACACCAATAAAAATTACTCCTACACCTTAAACTCTTACAGAATAAAGAACTTATGTAGTAGAAACAGTAATTTATTAAGTACTCTCAATCAATCTACTTTTTTGTTTTGCCTACAGGATTTACTGTTAACATATGTGCATGTATAAAGTAAAATTGCACGAAAGGCCTGATCAATGAAATGTAGAAAACAGAACATATGTCTAGCATAAATCATTACTTTTATGGAAATAACAAATGCAATATACTCAACAACAAGCAACAATACATATGCATGATTCAGACAACTGATACTACGAGGAAAATCCTTATTTAATAAAAGGCGATAGAGCTACCAAGATGAAAAGGGTTACAATATTTGTTATAAAACTTACGTAAAAGCAGCTTTAAGGAAAAGTGTCTATTACTAAGTTTAGAAATTATCAATAAATCATGACTTAAAATGCCCAAGCTATTGATATCAAGTAAGTATTAGTAATGTACGCAAACAAAGTTCTTGAAAGTTCTTCAGACGTAAAGTGTACTGAAGCACAAACTACATTTTTGTACACATTTCCAATAAATGACGGGGAACTTTGATCAAACCGGATGTCTTGAAGTCCACATAAACTGTTGTATTGCTTTATTCGTTACTACGTTTCCAAAGGAGCTTGACTATAGTATTGCATCTATATATATATATATTAAACGAACTTGCAAACTCACTTTGTAATTTTGGACACTGGGTTTCATTTGTATGTATACCAAAGTACACCAAATTTTTAAGATATATATATATATAATTCAATATAAACATATTTTAAATATATATGTATAATTTAAGTTCAATCATGAATGCTGTATTTATGACCATTTAAAAAAACAACAACAAATAACAACTAACTCTACGGTTAACAAAAACAATGTACGATTAGCTTTATGGATTTTTTTCATATTGAATGGATTTATAGTTCTAATTTTGATAAAATACTGTCTGAATATTCATGTTTCTTTGCTAAGAGAGGCGTTTTGGCCTGTATATTTAGTATCCTTATAATGCATTTATTATTTTCTTCCTTATCTTTTTAAGATAATTCCAATTGAATGATATTACTCAAACACAAATGTCCTTTTAGATTTATTCATTAATTTCGGATACCATATGACAGATAGTTTATCACATATATCGCACTGTTAAGATACAAAAACAACAAACAATATTTGAAAAAATGATAAAAGAATGAGATAGCGCTAGTTAAATACAGTCTTTTATGTAAGGGTATGTGAAAATGCCAACAATTTAAAATTGCATGAAAAATTATTGATATCAAATGTATATAAGAATTCTTTAAGATTTGATATTCACCCATAAACATCAAACCGTTTAGTTATAACAACATTTTATGCATCGACAAGGAGTATGCCGTCTTTAAGTATAAGAGAAACAGGAATGCTACACATAACAAATCTTCCGTTCACAAAACAGTTAATTCAGGTGTCCCAAAATACATGTAAAATCTATTGTTGATCACTTTAGTAACACAAAGCCCCTTTTGAAATCACGCGACATACACAATGGAGTAGGTCACGGTTGTTAATTTAGTTTTATCCCGTAGTCGATCAAAGCATTTCAATATATTTGGCGTGTAATTTAACTTTGGGACAATTTCTTTACACTGCTGTAAGCTTACAATATAAAGATTTTTTATCATGTTACTTTTATGTCAGAAAAAAATGATGTTCATATTGTTAATATTTTATTAACTGTAAGTGTAACCGATAATAAACATACAATTAACAGGTCATCGGTCTTAAACAGTTCAGTACGTGATTTCTACCGTTATACTGTTGCTGTCATGCTACTTTGTAAAATGAATGCCTTTTTTTCGCAGTGATTTTATTTCAAAATGAGACGGAGACTAGTAAGTATATCCAAAAACCTTTCTTACCCAAACCTCGACACGGGAAGTTTTCATTATACCCACTGTTTAGTTGGTCACTATACATGGTAATTGTACTAGTTCAACAATGTTGTGACCTAATAACCAGGATAGTGTTGGTTCTTTGTGGAGAGAGGGGGTCGATGAACATATTTTATTATGTATAAGCATTAAAATATTACTGTTACACTTACTTAAAACATAACATCTGTCACATTCCTTCTCTGACATTGTCTTTTGCAGAAGTTGCTTTCAGAGGAAGGTCAGACTATCAAGAAAGAAAATGAAACTGTTTCTGGTCATAGCTATTTCCTTTATGGTGTGAACATTTTTCGCGACTCTTTTCGTATCACTCAACTTCATAGATAACATGAGAAGTCAAATGTTGTAAATCTGAATATTACAAACATTTGTTTTAGCTTTATGTGAAAATATATGCCCGGTATATACTTTTGCTAAATATGAAAAACATGTGTTGTGATAATTTATTTTCACTGGTATATGGGCTTGTGCATTTATGTATACACCGAAACTGATAGAGACATCTTATACAGTACTTCTTAAAATTGTGTTATCAAAAAGGATAACGTATGTTTACTATATTTCGTCTCAGTACATGTTTCATGATCCATAATGACAGCTGTGTTCCTGAAATAAACAAGTGAAACATATGTTACATTATGCCATGAATAATGAAAAAGTTTATCGCAATATTGATGATAGGGATGCAAAACGACGGAACAACAATATATATACGTTTGTAATGTAACTGAAAAAAGTTGTAATATATTTAAGCTTGCTTTCTTGCTCCGTAGGCAATCAACCCGAACATGACACTAGGTGAAAACCTGATTACGCTTGCTTGCTATCTCGTTAAACGCATTTTAAAACCAATCTCACCCACCTCATACCTTAAATGAGCAAATTGGCAGTTTCCTAAACAATAGCGAACTGGGACCTGATATTGTAACAAGCCAACACAAGTTTTAAAGAAAATTGATTAGCACGATAAATGTGTTTCATTTTTCTTTGGTCTAAAGATGGATATTTAATGTACTTGGATCAGTTAGGGATATTTGCTTATACTAAAAGTGTGTTAACTGGCAAAAGACACGTAATGCACACACTACGAATGTTTTGTCAGGCGTGACCGAGATATGTGATCTCACACAGGTGAATGACGTAATGACATGACGCCATCAAATTCTATGTAAAACTTTCTCTCTTGAGCTTAAATGATTATTTGGCTAATTCATAAGTTGCACAATTTGTGGAAAAGCAAGAGAAGAAAAAAAGAACTTGCATTTGGAATTCAATTGTACATTGCCGTGAACTAACCTTTTCAGGTTAAATAGATCAGATCTTGCTTGATAGTCAGAAACAATTTAATATTTAATTCATTATTCACGTTTTATTGTCTATAGGCAAGTTTTATACATCGAGTATATGCATCTTTATGGGGATCAAAGCAATAGAGAAACTTTCAAATAACTATTATTTAAAACTGCCTTTTAAATTGCAGTGAATCGACTTATTTTGTGGTGAATATTAATGTATTCAATATAATGAAATAAAATATAATTTTTACTTTCTTGTTTTATTGCTGTTTACGCTGCCCTACTATATTTGAATATATATGTTTAATTCTTTTCATCTAAATAAATACCAAAATGTAACAAAGTGTTACTTTCTGTAAAACTGTCTTTAATTGTTCTCTCACTGTAATCAAAACCTCTCAATGAAATAAAACAAGATTGATTAGTATATACAATGTATTATTTATCGTAAGATGTTACAGATGAAAAACATAAATAAAAACTGATTTTAGATAAAGGAACAACCCTTATAATATTTCATTAAGAATATCATATATTTAAAAAGAGTTCAAAAATCATAGAGCTAAATCAGACATAATACACGAAACCCGTCCATACTCAATATGATACACGGAACCCGTCCATACTCAATATGATACACGGAACCCGTCCATACTCAAAAACTAAAGTATTCTTTTTGATCTTAGATAGTTAAAAGTGTTTTGTTTTAGTTTTGATTGATTTCTTTTATCGCTGATATGAAATATTATCTTTTGTTCTGTTTAACTCAATGTATATCATGTACTTTAACACACGTTTGAAGCATGATAAACATCGGAAATGCCAACGCCATGCGATTGTTTAAGATACGTTTAAACCGCAACTTGCCTTTTTTTTCCTTTAAGTATATTCAAATTTGCTTTTCAAGAACATTTTCAACCTAAACTTTGCAAGAAAAGCATTTCTCCATGTCGTGGTTTGTAATTTATAACACGTTGACAGTCTTGTGCATCAGAGGTCATGTTCATAATATTTATGACGATAGAATATGACGTAATGAACATTTTCCTATACTTATGATTGAAAAAGTTACATTAACTAACTTAAAAATCTGTGATTATAATGCTTAGTTCTTAATAAACTAAGGCAAAGTACTACCATTTGTAGTCTAAACGTTTAAAGAATATAAGCTTTACTGTGAGATATTAATGCAATGGTAGTAAGTTATTTATATTCGTGAACTTGTGTTTTACACGAAGACGTTTTGTAAGACCATAGGCACAAAATGAGGTGATTTTTTTTTTGCCTTTTTATAAAATTAAAGCTAAAGCCGTTTATAAAGGGGTCCTAAGTAAAAAGTAATCAGTAAAGTCAAACATAGACTGACGTAATGAAAATTAAGTGTAGACCGAGGTTATAGAAGTCAAAAACAAATATAGATGATAACACTGTTTTTGTCACACTATTTAGTCAAAAATAAATATAGATAATAACAATGTTTTTGTCACACCATTTAGTCAAAAATAAATATAGATAATAACACTGTTTTTGTCCCACCACTCGTAAGTAATTGAAAAAATATCAACTAATTGAATGGAATAAGATGTTAATGTGATAGACAGCTTAAGCATTGCATACGATTACAATATTAAAACATATCTCAGGTATTTATTTGTTTCCCTCTACTAAATTCAAACTCATTTGAATAGAATATTCATATGTTTAATTGTACTAAAAATACGCACTATCGACCCCCGCCTTTAATTGCGCCGATCAATTTCAAAATCAGTGATTTATAACGCATGGGTGCTATTCGCTGATTGTCTTCATGTGCTGATGATAAAATTTGACCCGAAAATGACCTCTAAAATTGACTGCAAAAGCAAGATCGTTCGAGCGGCCGTTTCAGTGTTTTTCCAACGTTTTTCATTATGTCTACAAATAAATGCTTTATAAAGATTTCATACAATTATAGCAAATGCATGAACTTATTCGTTACATAACAAACGTTTTCAAAAATCTTAGCGCCTGGGCCTGATTTGTTTGGAATTGTTTATGACGGTATATTATGTAAAATTCTGCTTCTAACGGAAGTAAAACCGTACAGGAGAGCAAAAACTTTATACCGAAGCATGAGTTAAGACAAGTCTCAAAATATCAAATAAGAAAAATGGTAAATAGTTTTTTTTTGTACAAGGGATTACAAAATAAGTCCATCAAAATATTCAAATCAATAAATAAACGGCTGAATGATTTCACATCTCTTCAATCAAATTCGAAACTTAAATTTCTACGAACACTGCATTGTTGATATATATAATATTGTATGAGAAATATTTCCCAATTATACCGTGTCTGCTCATTTTTAGTTCTGATGTTCCCTCTATTAAAGTCACTGTTCTTTCATGTTTGAACTTTGTCCACGAATGCATAAACGTTTTGTTACAGTTCATTAAGGAATGGACTAAAACTTATTTCATATTATAGATGACCAGTTTTAGGGCACATATTAGTCATCCAGATATTTTGATGTCTCTATTTATTTTATATCTTTAAAACAGCAATAAAAGGTCATCAAATTCTTAGGAATATTTTGTCAGAATGTCTTCTTCAAAAGAGTGATACTTTTACTTTCAGCAGTATCACCCTGCTTTAACCTTGCTTCTGTCAGATCGACCTATCTTTATATCACAGTTTCTTTTTTGCATGTTTTTGGTGGTGTATTTATTTTATCTCTGAAAATTATCTATTTGTCCTTGCTCATAACAATGTACTGTATGTTTTTTTTTATTCCTGCACATGGCTCTTGCCTTGCTTTTCTTTTCGTTTTCTTAAATATATTTTAGCTTATCTATTTCTATACGTTCATGTCCTCGGTTTTGTTTCATTAGCGAATCATGTAGTCGGAGCTATGTAAGTAATATATCATTTGTCGCAAAAAGATGTAGAATAAGTTGTAACAATGCTATATTCTGTATAAATTAATATGACTTAGCATCATATTACAGCAATAAACAATAACGAGGATGTAATGCAAATGGTTGAGTTTCAATTTATTGACTTGCCTGAATGACGTGTATTGATTCTAATTTTCAGGATTTTGCAACATAATCACATAAAATGAAAGGCATCAATTTGTCGAGATATTCAAATAAAGCCGATTTTGTAATTTTTTCTGTGAGGCAAACGATTTCCTTTCTGACACCGTCGTTTTTTCTCATTTATATTATGAACTTGGTCGAATTTGATCACACGTACAGACAACGGTCAAAATAAAGTAGGAGTAAAATTGAAAAAGTGATAAACTGGGCTATTGTCCAAGTTTTGGAATTGCTCTTATCTGACAAGACCCTTGTAAACGTCTAAGAAATGATAACTTGTTAACTGACTGCAGTATGCACATAATTTGCAATGCAAATTCTAATCTAATTCTAAAATAAATTACATAAACCATAGGACATTTACTGAGCTAATACTGAACAAAATTACACAAACTACGTGGCGACTTCTGAACTAAGCCTAACCAAAATTACATGCATTGCTAGGCGAATTCACAACAAATACTGAAATAAATTATGCTTGTTAATGTTATTTGGCATACAAATCTATCCTGTTTCTCCTCAGTTAACATTCGAACAACAATAGTATTCCATGAAATTTACAACCAGAAAATGTTTACAGTTTTAAATCTGTTGCAGATCCCATGGTAGTCTATCGTGAATGAAGCAATATCAGCAGACAGGTTTAATATTGACAGCGACAAGTGCTTGAAATGAAACAGTTTCTCCGAAATTTGAGCTGCCTTGTTCGTTATCAGGATACGCACGTACTGATTTAATCATAAAATGCTCCCTACCAGCGGTAAGAGAAAGACCTTGAGGAAGTTTGTTATTGCTTTTACGAGGCAGTTATAAGACTTTGATGCATTCTAAGCTAAGAAACATCGACGGAAAAGCAAGCAGAAAAAAACTTCGATTATTGAAAATAAACCTGAAAGAAAAGACAAACAATAATTAGCAAGAAATATCTTTAAAAAAGAATATCAGCGTAGATACAGTACAAAAATAAAGCCCCGTAAGTGTATAGTTTTCGGAACTTGGCAAATAAGTAATCTATTGTGCTATTTCCATAACAGTAAAATGTTGTGTTTAATGCTAAAAGCGTCAGCATTATTTGCGATTAAATGAATTAGATATTTAGTCACACATTTTATATAATTACTTCATTTAGTATATTTTTTTCATGGTTAAAACGTTTTGATTTTATATTTGATTCACAGCTGTATTAAGGTTATTATTCCATTATGTTCCGATGCAATTAAACCAACTGTTACGAATTCTGCCCTAAAATTTCATAATAGCAGTACTTTTAACCAATGGCAAACTTTCTTCTTCTGCTTAAGATTTTGTATTTAACGATTTCGTTCGTAAAAATGTAGGTCAAAATCGATTTGAATACAGCTACGCCGAAAAACTAAAATGTAAATATAAAAGGCTTGTTGCAACTTCACCTTCAGACTTCAATAAAAATGTCTAAAACTTCGGATAAGATTTATTACATTAAATTTAGTGATATTATATCTGAAGAATATAATGTTATCATTTATATCTAAAACGTTTTATGATAAATGAAACAATATGATGATGCAGACAAGTCTAAAGTTTTCGCTACATCCGTAAGCGAAGTTATTTAAGATACTCAAACTGAAACATACAAATATGATATTTTCCTAGAAAGCAACTATTTTTTGAGAATTGTTGTACAATTCTGACGATAAAGCGTTTTCATATTTTTTGAAACTGAAGGGTTGTTTAGATTTTATTTAATAGCCAAAATGTGTTTTTCCTCAGAGGCGTAAAGAGATACCATGTGTCATCAGCAACAAAATCGAACAAATAAATGAATACTTATTTCGACGATTTTATTTATGGTTTCTGTCAGCTGAACAAACATAACAATTAAATCTTAGTTACTTTATATGTTTTGTCAATGACGACATTTCCCTAACGGAAGTGTACTTATGGAAAAATACTAGAGATTCTTCCTTGTGTTTTGTTTTATACCGGCTACAACATATCCAATAAATAAACGCCTGAGTAAATGTATAACGATAAACCCTGAGCTTAAACACGCGTTACATGTACTTCTTGCCTTTACAACTCATATCTTAACCACGCTTAATCTTTTCGAAAAGCGCCCGGAGCTAGAACAGTCGTGTACACTCATTTATCATGTGGTACAGTAACTTCCTCAATGCAAAATTTTATGAAACATGGTAACAGTTTGGTTATAACGTTTATTGATGATTTATGTAGAAAGTATAATATAAGTAGAAATATTTAAAAGACGAAGGGTTCAAATATTCATTAGTATTTTTATTTAGTTAAATTAATATCAGTCTTTGGATACTGGTACTGGGACTGGGACTGAAGTACGTACTGGAGCCCATTTGGCAACTACTGGTACTGGTACTGCATTACTTGGTGAAAATTTGGCAACTACTGGTACTGCAGTACTTGGTGAAAATTTGGCAACTACTGGTACTGGTACTGCAGTGCTTGGACAAAATGTGATACTGGTACTACAGTACTTCAGCAGTACTTCCGTTTTTCACACATGATTGTGAGATTTGTATGTTTCTTTCCAAAAAGACATTAGTTCTTATGAATTTTGAGAAAATTGGAACCGATAAAATTAAAATATTTATCATGTTAATTTAACATGACAAATTATCCTCATCTAACATATCATTGTCATGAAATATGCATTAGCTTTATTTCCATATCTGTTTTTCATGTCGCAGATAAAGAAATTACGCTAAGTAATGAAGCTAATTTTTATAAGTGCTAGGTCTATGATACAGCCTTGTCTGTCATGTAAACTTGTACCAACCTCGTTTATAGACAACTTTTAGCACATCAGATGTTCACTTGTTAAATTTGTTGAATAACAGTTCATTAATTATGTAAACTTAATATCAGATCCTTCTTATGAAAACGTACACATGTACTGCCTCGTGTGGGCTGTAAGTCAAATGGTGCAGTGTAATAATATAAATACTTGTGTGCCAGACAAAATCATTTTGTATTTCATGTTTTAAATTCGTGACTTGCTCGTATTAAAACCAAAAAATGCAAACTGATATAACGTCTAGATTCTATCTATCAAAACAGCATATACTATGTGTATAATGCATTTAATGCTCTTTTGTTGAACAAAACAAATGTCTAAACCACTTTGATAAAAATTCAGTCTCTAATCTTTTCACATATATGATAAACATATACTTGAGTTTTACATTGTTTAATTTTATGTAAAGTAGAAACATAGAAATAAATTTGAATGCACAGACAATGTTCCGTTTGACTTAAGGCGTACTCGTTTGAAACATTTTTTTGTAGATAATAGTTTTCTACTTCTCAGTACAGTTTCTGTAGACCAATGTCGTAATGTCCTCTAGTATATCTAAAAGAAACAAAATAAATCAAGAAATATCTGAATGCATAAACTGTTTTTCACTTGAAATGTGTATTATAGTGGCAGTAACATTTTTTTAAATGTGGAAGCCTGAAATTCGGTTTATTATCTAATTGCACGTGACTGCATGTTTATTGAAAGTATCGTGCATTATAAGCTGTTTTTGGCCACGTATTATTTTCAGAATTAAAATATTTAACAGGATGTCCCTATTACATAATTCTAATGCAGTTATTTGCATTGAATCATGAAATGACATTATATATCCAACTAAACTGATGGTTTACGTGTAATGTTTTATGTTTACCTTTTAGTTATATAAAAACAAGAATTGTTTACTTTTTTCAGTATTGCATACCATGCTTTAAAATGTAAAGTAATCTGACACGACTTAACTATTATTGAATGACCCAGTTTCTTTCCCACGTTCATAAAGAAGATGGGCACGGCTGATTGTACATGAAAGAAATCATGTTCGCTGTGATAACAAGCTCTATGTACACACGAATAAAAAAGTAAAATAATTTATCATTATGTCACATTGTACTGAACTACTTATTAATATGTGAAAAGCAGATATCTTCATTTTCATGCAAAACTTAACTTGTTCCTAAGAATATTTAAGCCTCACTGGCTTTAACTATTCATGGTTTGACCACTTTTTTTGCAGCAGAAAGTTTTAGTATATGCAAGTGAAGTAAAAAAAAAACAAAACAATCTGCAACGAAAAAAATGAGATAGATTATAAATTACTTTTTTACATATATTTAAGAACTGTTACCTGCTCCATATGGCAAAATCAGTTTCAGAAAGTAGAACAATAGATTAAGTGCTGAAACCATCCCTCACAAATAAAAAATAACGATTTTAGATAATTATCCCCATAATTGTAGTGAAGAGGTTGCAAAATACTCCAAATAAAGAAGCACATCGGTTCGGAAAGCGCGGTAAGTTACCGTTATATAGTTGCAGAGACAGGGCTTTTGCATGATATTTTCTTCTAGCATATGTTTAAGTAAATTGCAAACATGTCTCCAAATAGAGAGAGGGATTATGAAGGACACATTTTAGCAGCATATTTACAAATGAATCGCACACATGTTTATCAAACAGCTCGACTGATATATATATATAGTACATGTATCATAACCTGTTGTTGAATTATGCTGGCAGACAACACCAGATCTTAACATGCTGAAATATACACGCACAATGGCATGAAGACCTAACGAAGTGGATGTTTTACATTACAATTTGGTCAACTATGAGAACTTATATAAGAATGTATGTGCAACTATTTATAACTAAGTTATACCATGCGTATATTCTTCTGAAGACAAAAAGAAAACGAAATATACTATCTACTAACTTCTTTTCTCCTAAACTGGCTAAATCCTTAAGGTCTAATTAAAGCTGATGTCTTTTAATTGGAGTTATAACATATATACATAATCTAATAGGTAGCTGTTGAAATCAACAATGCTCGTATATTACCTTTTTTACATAATCATAAACTGTGCAAAACATTTTAAATGTGGATTAAATGTATGTTAGAAACACTGTTGTAGTGGGTTTTAATACAGTTGCTACTTATTTTTGCATTATATAAACATAGAGAGTAGATTATAACTGTTATGACTTCTTTTCTTTAGCCTGTTGATGTTATTTATTTGATTAATAGAACAATAGTAAAGCTTTTGTTGCTGATGCATTCCATGACATATCTTCCAATTCGAAAATAAATTCTCAAAACAGTTTGGTATTTGTTGTTTTTGTTGAAAATATGCCTGTTATCAATTTGAAAATGAATGTAGGTCATACACTATATACACAAGTAATCTATAATTTTTAAAATAATATATAAATATATATTAACAGTATTATGGCCAATGGCATTGTAATTATGAAACCTTAGATGAAATTGAAACCACATAGTTATGAACCAATATAAACGTAATATCGACTGATAATCATTTACATAGAATAAGTAAATCAGTCATATATGACACGTGCTATTTAATTGTGACTAGACTTTGGACTTTATGCAAATATGTAACTCTTCATGTATCTAATATGGAAACACACTGAAACAATTCATAAAGTATTTTGACTTTTAACAAAGATAAAGGCCAACCTTACTTGTTTTTTTTTAGCTGATACTTGCTGTTAAAATATATTTTCTACATTTGCTTACGGCAAAAAATGATTGTAGAACGAATATTTATAGTTAAAAAAACCGTATCGATAAGATTTATGATATAACATTATCGATACATTTCATAGAGCGTATAGTAAGATTTATTGTCTAATATTTGGCAAGTAGGATTGAGTCAGTACCCATATCAAAAGCAATTATAATCTACCAGTACATTAATTCTTTCTTCTTTTCGTTTTGAAACAATAACACTGTACAGAAGTCTATCATCTATACTATCTTTATACCAATATAACCGAATATAAGTTCCTATATAAGACAGGCTGAATGTTAATGTAAGCATCAACAAATGCTCGTCTACCCAAGATTTTATAAAACTGTAATTGTATATACTCTTTATATTATTCGTGGGCTACAAAACAACTATTGATATTATTGTAACAGGATGTTTAATGTGAAAAGTCTCTTTCCTTTGTATTTATTGAACCTCACGCACACACTTAAGGATATTGTTTAACAGGAAACTGGCTTTTTATGTATATCATTTTCTGGAGATACTTGATTACACAACATGAAACAAAATAACATCATTGAAAACTTTACACTGTTTTTTTCCACAAACAGGTTAATTGTAATAGTTATACATAAATGTTTTATATACACGAATCTTACGACGTTGTTACAATAGGGTTCATACATGATAAAACTGAGTCTTTTAATTTTGAAACTTCGTCTTTTAATCTTGCCCATTTAATAAAAAAGAAAAGTTTTGTACTGAATATTTGAAGAAGATTTACAATATATACTTTAAGTATAAATATTAAATAACTCAACGTTTCACTTAGGAACAGCTTTGGGAACTAACTATACAAGTACGTTTATCAATTCGATCGATTATTGAATAAAATCTATCTGTTTATTGCATCCGTAGTTTATCTGTGAAAATAGAAGCATATGCTTGCCTCACGACATTCTTACTAGGAGGGATCTCTATAAAACTAAATTCGTACACGTGTATGTTAACTGGCATTGATTTGAATAAAAGTAACAACAACAATGTTTATCTTTAAAATGAATGACCTTTCAATGATCTAAACATTTTCTTCACATTCATTTAAAAGCTAGAAAATTACAAATCAAAATACCATTAGAAATACAAACGAAATTTAAAGTGCATATTTGCATTTGTAAACTATAATTTCATGTATTGTCAAACCATATATAAACTCTGATTTTACGACATCCTCCTGCTTGAAACAAAATTGGTTCTCGTGCACAAATACAGTCTTTTTAAATAGCTTATTCAGAAGATTTTTTCCCCGGGAAACGTGAGACGTGGTAAAGATTAAAGAATGAGCATTGCTAATCATGTGGATGTTTGGCAATATGTTGCTATGACAATAAAAGACATTCGATTTCTTTTCAACAATTTTGATAACGACAGTATACTGTACTATCGTATTAATATACCTCTATATTGAATCGACTGAAACAAAAATACGTTATATTTTTTTTCAAATGTTAAATTCCAGAAAATGTTATTCACTTGTTTATAAATATGTTTATTAATATATCTTTCTATAAATGCAATATCAAATGATTTCATATTTACAGAAAACAAATATAACTTGTAAAGAGGAAAGAAGACAAAACTGCATATAAACATCACAGTTGGTCTAAAAAAAAAACAAAGCCGATGACGTAACAATCTATTATTAAACCCTATTTTAAATCATCACCTCGTTGTTTTAGGTATCTTTCGTATTTTAATATTACAACAGCAATAAGTCAAATCGGTCTGAATGACAAAGCTCTTAGTTTCTCATGAACGTTTATATGCTATTGTTATACCTTTCATCTCTTTATGTGCGGTCTCTTGTTTTAATAGCTCAGCGTTTCATAATTTTCATTTTTGAACATCTTTTCGAGAGTTTTGCCAATACGCCAATATTAACAGATAATGTTTGCCTGTTGTTTCATCGACTTAAAAACTGTTCTGTTTTGTTGTCAAAAGAAATATGAAGAACGCTTTGAAATCTGCGCTTGTATTTTCTGTTCACGTGTAATATCTTCATATTATTCCCCTATCTAGGGAGACCCAGTAATTTTAAAGACCCATATTTATGTATTGCAGTGGATAAACTGCTTTGAACTAACCTGGAAATGAAAATTAGTAAAGTTTAATGAATGTGTATACTTATAAAAATGCCAACACACACATTAGAAAACAGTTTGTTTCAGGGCTACACTTTCAAACATTTATACGTAGGTGCTTGCAATTCTCATTATTCAAATGTTAATAATTTACCTTGCCTTTCCTACTGTATCATGCTAATAATATCGTTTGCAAAGGGCTTTTCTGTTAAAATAAAGTCCTTTTCAGAACTGTTATTGCCAGTAAATTTCTGTACGCTTTACAAGTGTATATTGCCTGATGCATTAACCTTAACTTTACAGATTTCTCCACATCATTTTCAACAAACCTGAACTAATTATGTACTATCTTATCTCTCGATAAGCATCTTTGCGCAGACGTGTTTCTTTGAAAGATGGTTTTGCGCATCGTCTGCTTGTGATTTTCCAACCCAGTTTGAGAAAATGTGTTGGAGTTCCGACTTATAAGTGTAATAATTTGTTTGCTTTTGCTAACACACAATACAAAATGCATGCATACTTCCATATCGTTCTTTGCCTGAAGTTAGATACATAAATTGTGTTCATGTAAGCAAATTGCTGGATGTTTACAGTGAAGCAAAGGGTTGCAACGTCATTTTCCTAATGTTTTCCTAGTATTTAACAACTTCTTTTAATAATCAATGCTCTTTAAAACTGTCTTATGGTAAAGAAAACAAAATCAGTCATAACTAACTACTTAATGGCAAATGACCTTAGATTGCAGATCCTTGAAAATATTGCTTATCCGTGAATTATTGATATTCATATGCTGCTGTCTTGATATCGAATTTACAGCCGTGCACTTTAACAGGACGATGAATTGCGCCGTTTGTTTTAGGGTATTGCGTAATATAGTTTGCAAGATATTTAGAAATTGAAAACATGTTTTTTACTTTCAGACTGATTATTATCAAAGTATAATATATTTCGCTCATTTTATTATTAAGGCTTGTATGCGGGTTCGTCAGCTGTTTTGACAAACAAACGTTAGACATATATATGCAGGCAACATGTAATTGCATTCAACAATTTAATTAAGATTATAAAAAGAATTTCTGTTATGCTTCCCTTTTCACAAGTAGTTTTATGAGTATGAAAAGAAGGTTAAAAGCGCAGTCAGAACCCAACATTTTCAAACTTGTGAAGGATCTATTTATTTTACTTTGATTATACACAGCGTCATTGCCTTATCTTTTAGCGCAATAAACAGCTGCACTCTTTAATGTTGTCTAAGTCTATTTAAACAGCAATTTTACCCCGGCAGTTCTTTAAGACAAAGTGTTCAAAATGCAAAAAAAAAACAAAAACGCTATTCGCGTCACAAACTAGAAAAATTGGTAAAGCATTAGTACCGTTCTTTGCTTTGAAAAACATGTGTATAAATTATATCAGCGCAAGGAATGTAAATATATATTTCAGCAAGTCAAATATACAGTCTCTGACAGCTGGTATGATGAGTCACTCAACAGTTTTGATGTAAATGAAGGAAGCTCGGCTTTGACGGAAATAAAGAATCAAAATAAATAACTATGCCATGTTTTCAAGAATTTAGGTCAAGTCTATCTTTAAAAAAATTTTTAGTCGAATGTCTTTATATTTCTGCAGTCATCACAATGTCTGAACGATGTAAAATCACCGGCGTACAAATACCATGTATTCAAAGATTTTTGTATCATGCATACCAGTATCATACAATTATATAATGGTAAACCATTTCAGATTTTGTAAGATGTAAATAAGATAAGGACAAAATCAAATTAAGATATTTATGTCTGAAAATTATCAACTGAAATATTTAAGTGAAATTGATATTAACGCTATCGCATTGTCCCTGTTTTGAACGGGAACATATATAGAGGGGAAATATCTCAGATAGGAATACGTCACAACTTGTTTTGACCCTTAAACATTTTACATGTGTTTTTTTTTCTGTCGAGCACTGGTACGTTTTATAACTTTTATAACAATATTTAGTAAGTATCAGGTAACATTTTAGATATAGCTTTTATTTTGTTATCAATTCTGATCTGTTGTCAAATGCGTTAAGCTAAATTTAATCTTTTAAATTTATACCAGTAGATTGTCATAATCAAGCCAATACACGCCATAGTTAAAATGTAGGACAAAGTAAATTGTTGAGTGATCTTAAGCAGTTAAAAGAGATCATAAATCTATATATGATTGTTCATGTGCATATTTTATCTATCGATTTGAATGTTTAAAGTCTAGTCATTGCATTTAACCTTAAACACGCAGTTAAACCACGTGACAGCGTGTCAATTCTTAAAAGCAAATATAAATGAATTTGGTAATGCATAATGCAGTCGAAACATAAATATTCTCATGTCTATAATTTGAAATGCATGAAAAGAAATTATATTTCAAGATTACAAATATTTATATTGTCCTAAGAAAGCTAAAAAAAATAACAGCAGTAACTTTAAAATATTGATAGTACGTTCATTTAGGCATGAGTATTAAATTATATTCGAAAGGCCCCCTCCCCACCTCCCTCCATTACAAAAAAGAGTAACATTAATTTTCCTGACATAAGAATGAGCCATATATGAAGACATACACAAGCAGGTTTAATGTGAATATCATTTCAGGGGCGTTTTTATTGTGTCTTTTTAATTCAGTGTATCACTTTTTAGGGCAATGCAAAAGATAATAGTAATGTAGCAATGTTATGACGTGAAAAACCGTCAGACAATAGATATGATAAAACACTGTTTCTCAAAAAGGAAACAAAAACAGACATGGTAAATTGCTTAATAATAAATTACTAATATAGACTTAAGTTCACATTGACTTTGTGTAGTTGATTTCAAGCATATATCTAGCTGTGTCTATAGTTTTATTAAACTCTGTTTACTTGTGTAGATTGGTTGGCAGAAGGTCGCTCCTTGAAAAGGAAATTCCTAAAACGAATGCATCTCGGTTCCGCGATATTTCAGTACAAGCATTGTTTATCATGAGAAGACTGTAAGAACATGCATTCAAAGACCAGATAAGAAGATTCATACTTTTCATATCACCTTTGGTGAATATTTTAGGCATCTAAGCAAAACATATCTTTCCGAAAACAGTTGATACCATTCGGAATTGCTCTTATATTTTAACGCTCCTCGAACACACGTGCTAAAAAGTCTCTCAGCAGCTTTAAAGACCAAAAGGAAGTAAAGTTATGACACATATGAAATGAACAGACACATATATAATTTCCATTACATGTTAGTGACAGCATTTTGAAAAACATTTTGTTATAGGAAAAAATATTATTTTTATGTTGTGTGCACGAAACACAAAGAATATTAACACTTAGATATGTGGCTTGAAAAAAAACTTAGGCCAGAGATTTACCGTAGTGAAGACACGGAGCATTAAGGCTAATAACAATTAAATTTATATCATGAAAAACACGAAATATGTCTTCGCTTATATAAAAGATGAAATTGCACAATTGCTTGCCTAAACACGTATCTGTTTAGTCATTGCAGGTACTATTTTTAGAAATTGATATTATCATTTTCACATGTCAAAGAACGTGACATAACCGACGTATAATCGGATGTTGGATGATTTGCAAATATTGCGTATGAAAAATTTATTTGTACAAGCGATTGCATGGATGATTCGAACAATGTTTATAGGATTATAGAACATATTTTAAAGCGTCAGTATTAATTTAGACAAGTCCGGCATATAATGCATCACTTCCAAGTATTCATTATACTGACACGATATTGTTTACGTGTCGAAAGTAGAACTTCGAAATTCTAATTAAAAACATTATTACAGAATTACCACAAAAGATATATTAAATGGCTTGACACAAGGAATTACTATTCAAACTCGCATACACAAATAGGTTTTACTACGATCAATATTTTAATCAGTACAACAAACATATACAGCAGTGTATTGTATTATTCAAATTGTAACATGAACAGAATTGAACTGAGAATGAACTAAACAATAAAAAATACACACATAACTACATTTAAATTGTATTTGAAAATACTGTTTCACCAAGTGTTTAAACATTATATTTGTTTCAATGTTGAATGCTTGCCCATTATTGTACTGTATAAACGTATCAGGGAATTATCACTAAAACAATTGCACCTCTTCGGCGTTATATATTGAAGACTTTTGTATTTTACTTGAATCAACATAAACATATTTATGACCAAAACCTTTCCGAGAAAAAGAAACAAGTAGCAACAGTTTGTGCTCCGGAACTCAAAACATCATCTTTTTCATATTTAGAAGTCTGGTGTAACAACTGTCCCGCATTTGTTACTTTGTGGCATAAATGTCCCAATTTTATAACAAAGGACTAGCTAGCAAAAGTGTTGCTGCAATTTTGTTGGTCATTTATTTCCTTTACAAAAACAACAACAACAAAACAAAAACGCCCATGCACTTACCTTACTTGAAGTATAGATGGACACGTGTTTGTGCTATCTTTCAAAGTCTTACTACGTTGGGCATGACGGGGAGAAAAAAATGCTTCCAAGTATTTGGCATTTCATTAAAAAATCATTTAGGCGTTTGTCTTGGCAATGGATACGTTAAGTTATAGAGAAAAGTACATATGTATGTGCTCATTTTTGCACATTTAAGGACATCTAGGACTATTCTTTTTACTAATACATCCTGGCGAACACCTTTGCCTAACCAACATTTATTGATACACAGTCCTATTGTTTAAGAGACTGGCTTCACAATTAGGTATCAATCTAAACTATGAACTGAATATAGCATAACAATATACATGGGCTAGAGCCTAATTTACAAGTTCCTCTAACTCGTTGTTAGTCAGTCACCTTATAGGAGAGAAACTCAAACGTTCTTTTTTATTAGGCTCTCTAATTTGTTCGTTGAGCCTATTATTGAAACAGTGTCCAAAATTATTATTATTTTTATATCTCTGATTATTAAAGAAGCCATTTGTATCATGTTAAATAAGTTATCATTGTCCCATAATTACAGTATAATTGTTAACTGTTTTGTTCACATATAGGCGACAGACGGTAAATTTGAACACACTCGACCCAATCTGAAATTAAAGGATTGAATGTCTGTCTTATGAAGACAGGATAATAACAGTAATACAATACAAACAAAGTAAAATATTGATCATAAAATACATGTACTACATTGACTTTATATATTTGTGTTTGGGCCATATGCAATATCATATTGAATTGAATTGAATTGACTTATACACCACTTTTTACGCGTTCTGGTTTTTCTATATTTTTCGAGTTAGATATTATTATTTACTAAAACATATAATTAAGAAAAGATAGTGTACAGACTTGAACATCTTTAAGACTTACTTCATAGAACTGATGTCTCCAAGTATTCATCGAAGTAATGATAGGAAACAAAAATACTTCTAAGGGCTTAATAACACATTTAAAAAGTCCATAAAGTGACGACCAATGGGAAGACTAGCAAGGTTCCTTTATCCCAAACCAGTACCTCGGTCATGTTTTATAAGTGCTTTCAGGGTTTTTCTTGTACTCATGATTTTTGCTGTGATCTGATCTAGCATTTCACAATTGAGATTACATGTCAAGCATCATCAGTGTTATATGTTCTTCTATATATGCTCGTAGAAAACGGTTGGAGTGTAGTTGACCTAGAATTAAAAAGGATCAAAAGGAAAACAAGCCAATATTTTAAAAAAACTTCCTTAAAATTAAGTGATATATTATATATTGCCTATGAAAAATAATCTTTAGTTTAATGAAAAGGTATTAAACTGAACTTCAATTGCTGCTCTGTTGACGATTTTGCAATTATAGCATACATACGCTATTAATTGCCCAACGTCCTGGCATTTATGCTTTTATCATAAATACCATAGCATTTATGAATATATAATTTGTAATATTTAAAGTTTCGCATTGATTTATTCATCTCTTCTTTCTACTATCAAAAACTCAACTTTACCGAAAAGCATATGCCAAAAATATAACGTTTATTAAAATATCTACTTTGGGGAACTGAGGATTTTTAAAAAAATCTTTTATTTATTACATGTGTGAGGATATTCCACTATCACAGCTGTATTCACAATGTGAGATATCGAGTCTTTCTTTTTCAGTAAACGAATATCTCTTTAAACGAATTTTGTTTGAATGACATTGATATTTCCGATAGAAATATGTTAATGTAATTGATCCGTTTGGCGTTTTCCTTTGTTAGAAATTCAGACAATAGAGAATGACATTTTCAAACGAAAAATCAATACTTGGCAAGTTGGCAACCCATTCATTATCTCACTCACAGATGTTTCGTGCTTAAAGTTTTCAATCAATCCATTTTCCTCAATAAATATGAACACACTTATTTACCAGCTATTTAAGACAAATAACTGATGTGTATAGAAAGTGACTTACTCGGTTTAAATTACAAATTTAAAGACAACATAAATGTCAAAGAATACTTTAAGAGATAAATATAATCATTAAAGATTTAAGAAGTCGTAAATACTCTGACCGACTTTTGTATAATGCGAAAACATATTTATAAGGCAAATTTCAAAATACTAAACAGTATTCATCTTTATCAAAATGTCAAATGATTAACTCGTTTCAAAGTAGTATTCGTACAAAAAGCTTATAGAAATACCCTTTCGTTGAATTCGAAAAGAGGATTATGTTAAAAACCAATAGGCAGCTTATGAAATATTTAATCAAACATCACAGTAAAGAGTTAAGTGAGTAAGAAAAGAAGTTTTAATACTCATGTGATTAACCAAACCGACACCATTTCAAAACAGTATCCATCTTAAAATTAAAAAAAGTCTGAAATAGGTTCAATTGCATTTTATTGCAGTTTTGACCTGAGACAAGGAAAGGGTTTACCTTATTTATTTGTGGTTGATAGCATGCTTATTACACATTATAATCCGTGTCTCTTTAAGGCAACACACGTTACGTTTGTTTAAAAAAATGAATATACAAATTGTCAACTTTTCGAATTCTTTAAAACGCTGAATTTCGGTCGATCTGAAACGTATTATGAAAGCAAACTTTTAAAGACATTTCCCTGTTGTATCGCAAAATGCAAGGACTCGTCATTTATATATTTTTAACTGGTGTTCTTGTAGGTTGCAAGTATTTTCTGCAATCAAAAGCCATACGATAAACAACTATTTGTAATCTTTTGTTGGATAGATTTTAAAGTTGAAAGACTAATTGTGACATATTTTACACAACATTAATGCATTGCAATATTTATACATTCTATCCGGTGTAAGACATTTTTCTCTCAAAAGCTTGACGCAAAATTAAAGTAACTGGCGTTTCGCCTTTTATGCCAAACGGTGATTTACAGACATATGTTATTTGGTTTCAATAAAAGGTAAATACCTACAGCCAAAAACGGGGTAATAAGATCAAGAAAAATCTAGTTTTCCAGGTCATATTGTTTGAGAGCAGAAAGAAAGCCCCTTTAGACATAATTTCAGGTTTTACTCGAAACTTTAGATGGCGTTTCTATGCTATTTATTCACTTATGTCAAAATCTTTACAGGAATCTATTTTTAGATAAAATCGCTTCTCTTTAGTCTCAATGTTACTCCCTCACAAACATGATGAAATATTTATGATATAACGTATGTTATTTTTTCTTGAGAGAGAAAAGTAACGCTTCGAATATTAATTGACGAACAGTAATTTTGAAAGGCATTTAGCATTTTTGTGCTAATTTTATCTATTAATAATAAATTGAAACCAGTACAATACAAAAAACTTCTTTCAACTGAAAGAAAATATTTCCCTTACTAATAAAATGAAGTCACTTGCAAACGTTGAACATAGACAATTAATAATTGTGTAAGAGAGAACATATTTTAAACTTCCTTGCATAGAAAGCGACAGCCTTTTCATATAGTGAAACCATGAAAAATGGAAAGTGTTCAATCCCCAGAATGGAAAACATTTTTTTTCAAAATGCAAAACAGAGTCGTCTAATGATTGAAGAGACATGACAAAGTTCACAACTGTTCTCGTCTTTGTATAGAAGTATAGGTTTACTTAAAACAATGGATACAGAAAATAACTGAATGACTAGAGTTAAACCAAGTAAAAACACCCTGAAAATGGAACATGTATAAAACCTTGATGTTGTATTTGCATTTGTCCCGTGTAGTGAACAGAGGAAATTAACTGATATCAAAGGAAAAAAGTAAACAATGTATGAGAATAACAGTTTCATTTCGCATTTGCATGAAAAGAAAAACTGTTACCTATACATGCATACTGAAAAGCGACAATCAATGCTTGAACAGAAAGACAGGAAAGCAGTCACTGTGATATGTTTTATAGAAAGTCACGCTTTCCTATATAATGATATAAAAAAGTGAATAACTGTAAGAAGATGTATAAAACTTGTTTGTACTTGTACAGAAAAACTAACGGTTTCTAAGTTGTACTTGTACAGTAAACCTAACGGTTTCCAAGTTGTACTTGTACAGAAAACCTAACGGTTTCCAAGTTGTATTTGAACAGTAAACCTAACGGTTTCTAAGTTGTACTTGTCAGTAAACCTAACGGTTTCTAAGTTGTACTTTAACAGTAAACCTAACGGTTTCCAAGTTGTACTTGTACAGAAAACCTAATGGTTTCTAAGATGAACAAGGACAAAATGTGAGGGAACATCTAATACAGTTCTTATTAATACAACGTTTTCCCATATGTTGTACATTTGTGATGAATGCATGAATAAACATAGAAAAAATGTGTAGTGAAAACTGAACTGACATACATACAGGTTATAATGATGTTTAGTTTTTCGCCCGCGGCAAACAGCCAGCAGACAGCGCGCTGACTTGAAAGTTATAAAATACATCAAACCTGTCACTTACGCAAGGTTGTCTGAACATGATTTTGCCGTTTTATTTTGCTTATATTAGGATTTTATACAATTAAGCGCCTACATTTTATGAATAGATTATCTTTTTACATATCAGACAGTAACAAAACCACCATTTTGTCCCAGCATTTACAATTGTTTGGCTCCTCTTTGTTTTTTACGCATTAAATAACCTAATAGCATGCCAAAATAAACAAAGTTTGTAGTTTTAAACAAATATGACATGCTAGAAATAGGTAAATGAGACTCAAAAACAAAAAAAGTTTATCGAAATTAAGTTATAAATTAAGTTAATCTTAACTATTGACACAAAGCTTCAAGTATAATGCATTCCCCTGAATTAATTTAACATTTATAAACTGTACTCTGTGTCAACCAATAAGATTTTAATGTGTCGTTATCCGTTGAAAATGATTTTTGTCGCTCGTTATCTTTAATATGATAAAAGAACGGCACAAGCGTGCTCAGTAGTTCTGAAGTTAACATATGATTTTATAAAACAAAGTTGGATATTAATACATATTTGTCCTTAAATGTCTGAACCTCATTTTTATTTTTATTTTCATTTTTTTTCGTATTTATTCTTTAAAAAACCTCAACAAACAAACAAACAAAAGAAAAAAAAACCCAACAGCACAAGTTTCCTTCCCAATAGTTTTTACAGTTAACATTTTCTTTTTTTCTTTACAGCGAATCTATTGGTCTGAAGATAAAACAAGTTTATTTTCTCGGTCAATGGCATATGAACGCATTAGCTTTTAATTTAGCAGTGACTGAACGTCATGTTATTCAAAGGTCAATTTACGATCAGTTATTTAGGGTGGGAAAAACGTATTATATCGATTTCCAATTACTTTCTGAAAGATCTAGCGTTAAGACAAAATTTCAAATATAAAGTAGATAAGAGTAAATGTTTTTATTCGGTTTGGGTGTTTATAACGAGACAATTTAACATGATCAAATTAAACAGACAGTACTTCATGTTGAATTCAATCCTAACAGTTGAGTATAACAAATAAGTAAATTCTAATGTATATACTGGAAATTAAAAAGTTACAACAACGTTTTATTGCACTCTGCGTCAAATATACAATATTTGATTGACAGGCAGACGCTAGTAAATCCTAACGTAAATGCCGAAAACAAAAGAGTTTATTAAAACGAATGTTATACAATAACTTTTTATTGGCCTTTGAGTAAAATTTACAATGTTTTACGCGCACATTTATATTTGATACCAGACATTCGCGTAGGAAAGGACAGCATCATCCTTTAAGTCATATAACTTACAAAACCGTTACTTTCTAAAAAAAAACTTACGTTTTTAGACATAGGTATGATAATATTTAATTTTGCTTGAGTATGTTAGATATCCACACAATAGTTTCACTTTATTTTTCTTTGTTTTATTTCGAACCGAAAGTTTAAAAATTTGATGGGAAAATATAGGATTTATTATATTTGCTTTGAAGTCCACATTTGAAACATTTCTTGCGTCTTGTACTGAGTAACCAAGTAGTTTCCTGTTCTCTTATAACACATACTTATTGTTAAAATGTAAGACAAATAACAAATGTACTTACCATATTGAGACACTAGTAGAATTAACTGTTGAGCCAGATATTATATTATAAATACTCATACAATGACTCAGAGTGCTTAAAGAAAAGGCGTATTCATTTAGCAGATTTTAAAGTTATATTAGCATTCAAAGAAAAAGAGAACAGAGAGAGCTTATGTAAATTTGAATTGATATAAATGAAAAAAATCCCTGCAAAAATAATTCTAAATTTAATATCTGTATGGATGTATTTAAGAGTAAAATGATTGTTTTTCTAAGGGCCATTTTAACAACTAACATAACATTAAGGAATCAGCCATCACCTTCTCAGCTAAGAATGTCTGTAAACGAAGCAGTTCTTAAATGGCGTCATAATCAAGTCAGTCGGTAAGAAAGAAACTCAGTTTTACATGGATTTAGAATAACTAGAAGAACCATAGTATGCTCGAACTGGTTATATAAGCATAAAATTATTGTATCTGCAAGTTTATTTCTTTATTTCAGATAAACTTTTGTGAAGTAGAAAAAAACTAAAACACAGAAGACATATCTTATTGTTTCAAAGGTATTTTCTTTAAAAAATAGATCGGTTTGTTTCAAAATTTGACAAGCACCTGTACTTAAAATAAAACTTACAAACTTTTCTTAATTTTTTTAGACGCCAACCAGACTTGAATCAATTGGTCGAAAGCTAAAAAGCAATACATTCCAATAAACTATCAGAGATAAACAATTCAGCATTTTTTTAAATTATGCTGTCAACAGGATTCATCGAACGCTTTTCAGAAATGACAGTGTTTGGATCAGTGGTGGCCAACAACTTTAGTTCCACCGATAGCAGCAGCCTATATATTGTATAACAAACGTCTTGGCTTACTATCTGCAAATTTTAATTAAATGAAATACATTCATGGGAGACGAAACGTAATGGAAGGATCAATAAAAATACTTGTATCCATAGAAAAACCGTCGAAATAAAAGTTTAATGATATTCCCCGATTACGTGTTTTATTAGCATAGAAACTGTAAACCGAACCTGACAAGAGTAAATAGAAGATACTCCAAAATTTGTCCAAAATTTATGAAGACTTAATTTAATACTTATAGCAAAATTGCAAAAAAATATAGGATCAAGGCTAATGCCTGTCAAGTGAAAATGTTGAAAAATTTTACGTAATGACAATTAATCACTGTATCTTAAAATATTAGATATTACTTGTGGATTATAAAAGAAAATACTTAAATTAGACAAAACAATGTTCTCCGAGATGTGAATAAAACAGTTAAAGGTTTTAATATATCCGTTTAATTTGTTATTCAAAGGTTGAGGTTAGAAATGAGTCTTGTTTGAAGGGCAATCGACGATGTTCCGTACCAAATTCCAGAGCTTTTTTCTTGTTTCAGACCAGAAGAATTCTAAATATTTACTTCTACTGTACCCAACCAATTTTCATCAAATTTAACATTATTTAAACAAAGGAGGCAGAACTTTCTATGAAAAGGCTCCTGGCGAAGTTCCATCACATTTTATGGAGGAATACAGGAAGACAGGTAACAAATAACGGTTACTAGAAAAGCCTAAAGATTCTCCATGTCCGCTCTGTTCTCCGATAAATTAAGATGTAACTCTGTATGCATGTGTTTTAAAAGTGAAGACTGGGAGAAAGTAAAAAAAAGGAGAAGAAAATCTAGTGTTTTTAGAGATAAAAATCAGCATCTCGGAAACAATGTAGACTATCACCATTGAATTATATCAGTATCGGTGTTCAAATAATAAGCAAGAACATATGGCAAAAATGTTCTTATAAGCAATATTTCAAAGCGCTCAAAAATGTGATTGCTTTGCTCTTCAATTCCACACGATATACTGTCGAAATCAGAAAGTTGTAGATGACTTACAACATAATGCATTAGTTGTTGTTGTCATATATTTTAATTCAGGACGGAGAATGACTTCTTTTTCAATCATCGACTTACTGATTTGTCATAAGAAACAAAATATCTAATGATAATATATGGACAATATAAAACACTTCTACCAAGCCATTTAGAATAAATGAAAGGTATTAACTTCAAACCCACGCAACGTAGGTCTATCAAAGAAAAGCATTTCAAAATCACATTTTTCCTAGCACATTATGATATGAACTGCAACAATACAACCCCACTGTTTCTGACAAAAAGCAACAAAAATACACCAAACAATGTTAACTATTCAAATATAGTTACACACATTATAACCCCATACTCCTACCTCTTCAAGGTGAGTGGCAGAAATCTACGCACATTTCAAAATTTGTGAATAGGGCTTTAAATAAGCATAAATTATTTTAATCTGTGTACTCTTTTGAAGATTTGGACAAAATATCAAAGATGTTTACTCTGTAGTTCTGGAAAAAAGACTGAAAAGTATGATTCAATGTTAAATGAAAAGGCCTCTTGCCGACATACGACATGTGCACTATAATATATATTCTGCTTAAAACACAAACAAATACTAGCTTAAATAATTTCTACAATTCTGCTTATTTTATACGACTGAAGAACATTGACACTTGTGAGCATTTTAATTAATAACAATTATCATGTTATATGAGGAATATAAAATACAAGGCTGGTACCAATCACCTAGAAACGATACAGCAATTCCATTTTTGTTGACCATTTATATTACTTATTACTACGCCTTGGATTTGAAAACTCAGCCTACCTTTATCAATTCGAAAGGGATATAGTACATGCGAAGCGAAAAATTGTTCCCTAAATAAAGGTATTCATGATTCTTTTGTCACATGTAGAGTTTTTCTTAACATTCGGGAAATAAAGAGTTCTTATAAATATATTTGCTATCGCAAAAGCGCATCAGTTTTTCCTTATGTACATCTGACAAAAGAATTATCAGGACCAATGTGTAGGGCATAATTTTTCCGCTTCGCATGCACTATATACCATTTAAATTGATGAAGAAATGAAATACTTACAACAGTTTTCTCCTCCGACTCGAGGCAAAAAATGCTGCTTGCGACAGCCTAAATGACATTATTTACCACGTGGTATAGCCACACTGAAAATAGTTTTAAGTGATGAGTGTTGGTTAACATGTATCAGACGGTCAAGTTTATATATTTGGCCTGCTGAGGTTCTCTTTGCACTGAAATTATATTTCATATTTTTGAATACTTATTTCAAAGCTCTTGATAGGGAGTCGTTAACATTTTGGCATTAGAATTGCCCATTGGGTTGTTCTTGTTACTGTCAGTTCCAAATATTTCCTGGCTGTCTTACTCTAGTTTAACTGACGATAGTTGTGCACTTAGGTTTAACAAATTTATGATAGAAGCTCAATGTTCGTCAGTCGATCTTAGAAACGTGTAATTTGATTAAGATAACCTTGTTACACAGATTGACACGTATATCGCATGTTCAATAGTATGCATATGTGAAGCTTTCTCATTCCAGATTGATATGTTTGTTCATTTTTTTGCCGCACTTCATACAAAAAGTGATGCATTATCAACAGGTGCCTTCCATGAAATCAAATAACAAGACCATTGACCGGTTGTTTCTGTATATATACGCCTTAGAAAGCCACGTTTTAGGCATGCAGTGTCATTTGAAGTACTGCAAATTGACTAATTATTAACAGGTTTATTGTTGTTTCAAGACATGAAATGCATTTGTTTTTTTCCGGAGGATTTTGCTCCATACATCCATATTAATGCCTTATTGTCTGGTAAAATATCTTAAAATTGTTCAGAGGTTTTACTAATCCTTTGCTTTGCATTCAAGCATTCATTAACAAAACAACAATCGTAATAATATAACTGTAGTATCAGTTTTTCAACAACCTTAATGAAAAGGTACAAGGTTATGCGTAGTTCCTTTCCCTAAACAAAACAAAACTTGAGTCCTAGCACAATCAATTGAATTTAACCAACGAGTAAACTTTCGTTTGTTCCGATAAGAACAAAGGCCTTCTTATCTTTTGTCTAGACCAATATATATTTAATCAGCTTGCCTAGCAAGGCGTGTATGTTTTAAATTCTTCACTAGCTAAACCAAATTTCTCTTTCTTTCGACAATCATGTCAGCTAAGCGTGGTATTTTATACAATCAAGTAAAGTACACGCAAGTACACGTCACGAACAGTTTAAGCTGTTTATTATCAACCTCTATCGAATAGAATATGCGTAATTAGGTCGTCGCCTAGGAGACGTAGCTTTACATGAATGTAAATAGCGATTGTAGCGCTGTGTTATACACAGCTTTATATTCAAGGTTTATATTCACTGAATAATTTTGACGCGAGCTCTTTGTTTATTGAGATTTTCGTCTGCTAGAGTGGAACGATTGGTGTATAACTAATAACATTTGAGAATTTGATACTTTGGTTGAATCGTTCTTAACTAATATCGCTTAAATAATACGTAGGTTTTATAATACTTAAGATACTTGAAGAAAACTATCACTATGATAGATGTAAGACTGTACGCCTTGGTATATAAAATATAAGGGCGATTCAGTTATTTATGTACAAAAGAGCTTGTGTATTTTCCTGGCCAATTTCTGTTATAAATTTATTTTATCAAACCATAATGAAAGGTTCCTTAAACTTTGTTGTGGCTTTGTTGTGTTGTTTGAGGTTCATTTTATGAATTATTTTTCTTGCTCTGTTTATCTGCTTTGTTTCATGTGAAAATATAATCTTATTTGCATCTCTTAATTCCCGTTTGTCATTGATTTAACCATCTTAATTTATACAGATTTTAAAATAAACCTTTTGACATTTTATTTCTCCACGCTGACCAGTGGCGATGAAAAATGATATATAAGTGAAGTTTGTTTCACAAAGACTATGTCTGTTGTAATATGATGAATTACACTGTAGATTAAAAGCAAGCAACTAATTAGTCAACTTTTGGCATATGAATCACTGCGATTTGTTATTGCTATCTAAAACGTCTAAAAAATTACTATAATTTGTTTTATGAATAAACCAAATCCCATCTGAAGAAAACAACAAAGTATTTGTAAACTCTTGTCTGAAGAAAACAAGGAAGTATTATTTTGTAAATTGAAAAATGACAACTATTGTACGGCTTTTGCCAATCATTATTTGAACAAGGATATCTGACAACAACAAAAAAACTCACTCATTCAAAATTATTTAATCAAAGCACTGAAGGATCTGAAACTAAACAGATTGTGTTTTATTTCGTTCACGTTTTACTGTCGTCTTCGCTTTGGCGTGGCGTACGATAATTTGCTACAATTAATTGTATACAAATCTATTTATTACATTTTCCTTTGTTTTAACATTCCATGTAGACCTTTAAGTCAATAAGCCAAGTCTGACGTCCATATAGCTGTCACATTTGTTCAAATATTTATTTTCAGTCTTTCATTTATTCACTTTCGATAAATAAATTTTAAAATAGTAATACTAAGGAAATTGCTTACTGTATTTCAAAATGCTTCTATCGAATAGATTTCAAAAAATTGCTAGTCAGATGTTGTGTGTATACTTTCAAATTTTATTTCTGAACTATACTTTTTCGCTAACATTTAAAATACAGTATCTTTCTTTTTAAAAACTAGATTTGGTGTATGTTTTGTTGACTTCAATGTTTACCTCTTTGCTAGACATATTTAAGTTTTCCAGTGAAGGTTGAAAGTATCACCATGAAGTCATTGTCTTCTAGATGTCGTAGTTATAGTGGTCCAAATTGTCTGTGTTTTATTATCAGACAGTTTATTATTTAAAAAACGGATCAATTTACTAATGTTGAAAAAAGTCAATTTCACTTCTATAATAAGCAAATAGTATTTTTTTATCTTTTAAAACACTAGTGCATTTCGTTTTCTAATTATTATATATCATAATTAATTATCATATGTCTTTTAATTTTGTTTTCGTAAAACTTTTATTAATTTTAATTTATTAATTTTTATAACCGCAGTCGTCTCGTGCCAAAATTATCAATAATGGTTACTTTGCTTTCCTTTACAATTAATAAAGAATTACAATTGACAAAACAATTTTTCCTCATGTTCACAAAAAAGGAGAGAATTTTTTCTTCGAAGAATTTTCTTCTTCGCAAAGCAATTATTCAGAGAGTAAATAATGCTTCTTCGTATAAGTTTAGCGTATTACTCGAAACATCAACGGCGTTCATATTGTTTTTGAAGATTGTTACCTAAAACTGCATTTTTAATAATGAATTTATTAATTTGTGGAAATATTTTGTAAACATAAATAATATGTCACTTTATATTGTCAAGCCTATGTTGTGATACCTTAAACATATACTATATTTGGACTGATTCATAGATCCACGTTCTATTATCTGTCATGTCTATAGTTTTCGATCAGTCCTGAAGCCTAATCTAAATGCAATTATAAATGAATATACATATTATTTATTGTATTCAGTATCTTATCTGAACAGTGTGGTTCCTTCTAAAATTTATCGATTTTTATTATATGTGTATTTTTGCCGTAGTTTGTCAAATTTCATTCCATTTACCATATAAAAATGCTTTTAAATTTATTTCTAGAAATTTTAAACATTTTATTTCTTCTCCCATTTACAATTGACTTCTTTCAATGTCCCCCGCCACCCCGCCCCCTTGTGTTATGTTATAATATTAAGCCTTTAAATTCCCACACCAAGTTGAACAAAATTAGCAGTGCTTTTAACATTCTGTGGAAGTTTAAAATAAAGTGGCCTTTTGGTTTAATTTTTTCTTCAGTTGCCTGCAAGGTTTCTGTAGATTTTTATATCAGAATGCTAAATATTTTTTTGTTCTATTTATATCGACTTTCATTTTTCAAATAAGCTGATCGTCAATAGGTATACATATATTTCACTCTTTAAATGTGCCTCCGAACCTCATTACGCAAATGGAAACCTGAAAATAGGAGAGAACAATGTTTACTTGTCTACTTTTCTCAAAGAACCTGAAAGGAAATAAATGAACTTTATATTTTTTTTATTGTAATGCACACTCTTTCTTAAAATAAACATTTTTTTTCGAATAACACAATTTCAATGAATAAACCAATATCTTAAAAAATATCAAGGGATAGTAAAAAGTCCTTGGCTGTAGTCAAAAGACCTCAAGTCCATTACAGTAAGTGGTTTCATATCTCTCGATTCAATAAACAAAAGTGTATACAACATTCGTTTCAAGTTGTTTTGTATCTGCTAAGCTATTTCCTGTTTATCACTTTTCGACAATTGTGAGACTTCCGTTCGGTTTAGACGTCATATACTGATTTCCTGTTTATTTACACTTTTTCCCTACATTACTAATCAGGTGTTTCAAGTAAAGCTGGAGTGAAATGTGTCATAACATGTTGTAGGGAAAGTACTGTTAAATTTTTTACATTCTAAGGTCTGTTCACACACCAGTCATTTATGTATATAAATAAAACACAAATATCATATATAACGACTAAGTCAAATAAAAAATCAGACGTGGTAAATTGCAAAATGTTATCTTTGATCAAATTTGTATTAATTAATAAGCATTTATTTACTGCATAAGTGAATTGACTTAAAGCTTTCATAATATTTTTTTATATAAATACTGAACATTTTTATAGAACACCCAAAAAATAATTTTTCCAGCACGTAGTACTTGTCTGTCCTGCAAACTTAAAAATCAAGTTAGAAAGAAATAATTTTGCAGTCTCGAAAACAAAAATTATATAGCTTAAATGCAAAGTTAGAATAGATCCCAAATTACATCTGGTACAAACATTGACCACAGATTAACAAATCATTTGATAAATAGATAAAAACAAGAGCTGTCACTGGAAATTGACTTATGCCTCCGAAATGTAGCTTTGAAGTGAAACTGGTCTAAATATATAATTGAATATATGGAAAAGAGATCAAATGAACTGAAGGTAAATGGTAAAGTAATGTTTTTCTGCTTCAGAGTCTTATATGAAGTTTGAAGACATAATTATTCAATGAAATAGAAAGCTGTGAGTTTGCCTTGAATATGAACAATATTGTTTTATTCCCAACCCCTACTGATGTTATATGTATAATAAAATCCGCCAAGCAGTTTTGGACAAGATTTTAATATAGAAGTTTTAATAAAAAATAGCTAAGGGCTCATAACTCTGCCAAAAATAATCTTAGCAGAAACTCCTGCAGAAATGCATAACAAGGCTTGGTGACAAACATTCCTGTGAAGTTTCAATGAAATCCCCGAAGCGGTTTTGCAGAAGAAGTGTGGAGAAGATTTTAACATAGAAGTTATAGTAAAAAAGACTAAGTGCCCATAACTCTGCCAAAAATAATCTGAGCAGAATCTCCTGACGATATGCACAACTAAGCTCGGTGACAAACATTCCTGTGAAGTTTCAATGAAATCCTCCAAGCGGTTTTGGAGATGAAGTGTGGGAAAAACTTTAATATAGAAGTTAGTGTAAAAAATTACTAAGTGCCCATAACTCTGCCAAAAATAAATCGAGCAGAATTTCCAATGACGACATATACTACTATGCTTGGTGACAAACACACCTCTAAAGTTTCAATGAAATCCCTCAAGCGGTTTTGACAAGATTTTAGAGTAAAAAAATTTACTAAGTGCCCATTACTCTGCAAAAAATAAATCGAGCGGAATCTTCCGACGATATGCACAACTAGGCTTTGTGACAAACAGTCCTGTAAAGTTTCAATGAAATATCTCAAGCGGTTTTGGAGATGAAGCGAGGACAAGATTTTACATGACAGATGGACGGATGGACGCGATGGACAGACAGTGCGATTACTATATGCCTCCCTTCTGGGGCATAAAAGAGGGTCTGTACTAAGTGATTGTAAACACAAGAACTCCAGGATGTAATATTTATATTTAATATTGAGAAAGGGCTGTTTTCACCCCGAAAATACAAATGTCTGATGTGTTGGTACAGTTAGAAGGAATTTCTTTATTTTAAAGATATCTTTTAGTTTCAGTGCAAATAATGTGTCATTGTATGGTTTCATCTGAAGATTTAGTTTTGGAGCAAATAAAAAAATGAACACTAAATATTATGACATTGAAATGTAGTTTAAAGGATAAGACAATCGTTGTATTTCCCACATTGTAATCGATTTATTGTCTACAAATTGTGTAGAATTGTATTCGATTTATTGTCTACAAACTGTGAAGAACTTTACTATGCTGGTGATTATAAATCTGGCAATTTACAAATACACGAAATGTTAGAACATGAGGGTTATGATGGCCATTTATCGCTCACCGGAGAACCATTGTAGATATTGTTCGATTTTCCCTGGCTTCAACTTAAAAAATTAGAATGTAGATCAGTATGTCAAGGTTATGCTATTTTTCGAAATTATCCATGTATTTAAAATACCTTTTAATTAACCTTATTTATATGAGTAAATTAGGTCCGCTTAAGGAATATTTTTGGAAAATAACATTGAAACTTGGCCAGAGATTTCTGAGGAGAATATTTTCAAAGTTTCCATATAGTGGTAAAGTAAAAACTTGCCCACTGTCAAGTTTTTTGAAGAACCAGAATGGTTTGAAGGAACATGATAAAAGGCCACCACAGGAGCATTTCCATGAAATAATTTTAAAACTAGACCAAGAGTTTCTGAGGAGAAGATTTTTTATCAAGTTTTCCAAATACATGTAGAAACTGTAAAGGTGCCCTGCCGCCTATCAAGCTTTTTTTAATAAAGCATTACTTAAAGGAATTTGATGAAGGGCCATCTAAGGAGCATTTGTGTGACATTATTTTGTAATAGTGCAAGCGGTTTCTCAGAAGACGGTTTTCAAAATGTTCAAAAAAAAGTTAAAACAGTCCCGCCCTCTGTTGGCTATGTTCTTGAGGACCAACATAGCGTGAAGGAATCTGACTATAGGCCAAATGAGAAACATTTTTGCAAATTATTTTGAAATCGTGATAGCGGTTTCTGAGAAAATTTCAAAGTTTTACATATAGTCTTGTTGTAGAAAACAGGATCGACCCTCTGTATGCCATGTTTGGAAGGGAACAAAATGGTTTGAAATAATTTGATAAAGGGCCACCTAAGAAATATTTTAGTAAAATTATTTTCAAATCCTGCCAGCGGTTTCTAATGATTAACCATAAGGTCATACAATGAAAACAGGCCCAGTCCTCTGTAGACCATGTTTTTGAAGGGACAAAGATGACTTGAAGAAATTTGAATTATGGCCACCTGAGGAACATTTTTGTGAAATTACTTTGATATCAGGCTTGTGTTTGGTATGGAGAAGATTTTGAAAATCTACCAAATAGTCAAATAGTGAAAACAGACACAACTCTCTGTAAGCCATGTTTTTAAGGGATCCAAATGGCTTGAAGAAATTCGATAAAGGGCCATCTGAGGAACATTTTTGTCAAATTACTCTAAAATCAGCTGGATGTTGTCGAGGTGAAGTTTATCGAGAAGTCCTGTAGTGTAAACAGGCCCCGCCTTCCTTTTGTAGGCCAGTGTTTTTAGGAGACCAAAATGGCTTGAAGAAACTAGATAATGCGCCACCAAAGAAAACAAAATGTGAAATTATTTTGAAATTTAGGCAAGAAAGGACAAGATTTTTCAAATTTTCCCAAATGTGATATAGTGAAAAAAGGGTGAAAACAGGCCCGCTTGCTGTAGGCCATGCTTTAAAGGGACCAAACTGAGATGAAGGAATTTGAAAAAGGACCACCTTAGGACCATTTCGTAGAAATTCTTTTGAAATCAAGCTTTAAAATTAATGGACCAACACAAAGTATTTCCTTATAGTTGCCATAGCAACCACAGCTTTATATGGAACTTTTTTTTTATAGAATATGAAAATTGACCAACTGAGGAACATTTCAGTAGAATTTGAAATTAGCTCAGTTGTTTAGGAGGATATGTCGTTCGAAGGAAAATGTTGACACCTGACTACGGAAGTACTTCGTGCTCCGGTTAGCTTAAACGGATGATTCTAAGTTAAAAGACTCAGCCGAAGATACATTATTTATATCTTTACATACTTTACAATAAAGTTCGAAAACGAGGTGTAACTATTCTGCACGTCGTTATGGTTTAGGGAAAGAAAGAAGAATAAATATAGTAGAACAAAATAAACAAAATAAAACTTTAATTGTAAGCATGAAGACTATGGAGTTTCTAGTGATGTAAAGGTTTTATAAAGATTGTAAATATATTTTTTTTTACTAAGCTTTACAATGTAAATCTATACTTTTTCAGGTATCTTTAGGTTATAATAATAAGTCATTGATAAAACGTTTTCATCTCAGCAACAAACAAAAACTTGTTTGCATGTACCAATTACATTAAATTTCTGGTTTTTCGCCATCAGGCAATTTAAAAGTAAGTGTCACTTTAACTAGGTTAATGACAACAGATCTTAATACTTTTAATAAATTGAAATAACACGAAGTTCACAAATACAAGACAGGTATTCACAAAAATGAAATAAAATATTATAATCGCTTAAGATTTTATTTCCGTTAAACGGTCAAGTTGGGAGTGTATATAGTATCTAGTTGCTTATTTTTTTTACAATATAAAATACAAATTAAATAAAGTTTAATTTATGTTAAGTTTGTTTTTTTACACAGGAATTTGCCGCTTGCTTACTTAACCCATTTATGCCTAGCATCTACAAAAGTAGACATAGGCAAACAGTGCAGACCAAGATCAGACGCCACAAGTTGCGGCATCTGATCAGGGGCCTCACTGTTTGTCTAAAGGACATTCTTAACTAAATAAACATAAACCCGCAGAGTCAGAATGGATATTATCAAAGTATGAAGTAGCAGAGAGTAACACAAATGATACAACTACGTCTTCATTAAATCTGGCAATTCTATTCAAAAACCATTAAATAACTGTCGTATTTATATTAACAGTTGTCATAATAGAGATATTATACTCTTGATATTTCTATCAAAATGTTAACTGCTTATGGTTTAGAACGTCAATGTTATATTAGCAAAGAAACAAAAAAAAAAACAAAAACAAAAAACAAAAAAAATACATTAAACATGTTGAACTTGAAGCGCGCAAGTTACGTCTCTACGCTGAATAGAAATAATAGAATCGGTTAAGAATCGTATACACTACTAAATATTCATTTACTTTTACGAAGAGACATTCAAGTGTTTCTGATAAATAGTCTATTTCTTTATACTTAAACGACCTGCATAAAAATGTTAAAGCTTGAGATTTTCAATTCATGAATGATCACGAACGCAATTCATTTTATCGAAAAATTGCGATAACCTACAAAACAAGTACACTTTTGTGTACCTGTCACGGCTTTGTTGGCTGTGTAACTCGAGATCGTCATGGAGACGTTACTATTTATAACTCGCTGTTTATATTTCGGCTAAACGTTTGTATATAATGACCTAGGTATTGTAGATACGCATTTCCACAACATTGATTTGGATTGTATTAACAAAAGCAGATAGTATATCGACACTGTAATCATTTCTAAAGATACTTATTTATACCTTGAAAAGCTAAAACATTTTTGATTACTGATAAGATCGAAAAATAAACACTGTTATTCTTTAAACCTTATTGCTACTGAATAGTGTTTTGTTAACTTTTTACATGTTATACGAGGTATAGCAGATCTTGCTCCAGACGAATAAACATAGGGATATTTATTACCATCTGTAAATAGCATTTGCATCAAAAAGGAAATGAATCAAATGCGCCCTTTTAATAAAAATTCTTGATTGCCTTCTTAAACATTTCTCATATATTCCGTGTCTCTGTACTGAAGTAGAAATATCTTAGATTCGTGTTTAAGTAAAATTGTTCTTGTTTCTTTATTCTTATATTTCATTTTTTTTCACATTCTTTTAATCTAGATTGCATTTAAGATTCGGATATTTATAAATCCGACGGATTTTTGTTACCTTCAATGTACATGTTCAATTTTTATCTTCAGGAGAGTGTACATTCCGCTGAGTAAAGTGTTGAATGATAAAGCATTTTTATTGAAAATTCCGAAATAGAGAAGAACTAACAAGTTCGTATTGAAGTAATAGGTCATGATAAAGTATGCCTCCAATAAAAGAGTTTGAAACTGTAAGTTCATTCATTACTTGACCGAAAATGTCAGAGGGTAGAGTGGAGTCCCGTTTCCATCATTTCAAAACCATAAATCCGCTAGGAATCATTAGCTTAAACCAAGACAAATAAGTTTTTCTTTAGAGAGAGGTCCTTTCGCAAGATTTACTTACCAAAATGTTTAAAATAATGTCTGTTGTAAGGGATAAAAAGAATTGTAATTTACAGCAAAATAGCAGTATCATTATTCAATAAAAGGGCTATTTTTTCTTTACCGTTATCAGCTTTGGTAGCCAAAATATACACAGAAATAGAACAGAAAAAGAACAGACATTATACATTATATACATTTTTTCAACGGGACTGGTCATCGGTCTTCAACCTTGAAGAAAATGAGCTAGCCAATTGTCAATATTCAGTTCATACTTTTGAGCTAGAAACTAATACTTTTAAGAAATCTGCCGATTTTCTCAAACTTTCTACCGTGGCTACCAGTGGGAAACCCATGAAATGATAATTGCCATGATGAAAAACCTGACTACTTACACAAGACTTTGCATAATTATACCGTTATATACCTTACTTTGATGTAACCCTTCTTTTTCATTCCACAATTAATATAAACACGATGCTGCAAATCTAACCAAGACCAATATTGACCGAACTAGATTTTTGTTTTCCTATTTCCGATTATTACTCGTTAGTCTCTACCACAGCTGCAAAATAAAGCTGAAATTTCAACACTGAACCTCTGAGGGGCTATGGTCTTTCCTATGTTTTATATAGATCTATACAATTATGTAAGTATTTTAAATTTTGAAACAACAATTTCAGTTTTGATGAATTAGGCACTCAAGAACTTTTCAATATTTTAATCAAAGTACTGAGGGTGCCGATGTTCGAAGTTTTGATCAAAATATAAAATTAGGATGAGTAGGAACTCGTGAACTTTTCAATATTTTAATCAAAGCACTGAGGGTGCTGATGTGCGAAACTTTGCTCTAATATCAACTTATTTTGTTGTTCTATTGTTCACGTGGCGTCTAAGGTAGAGAACATGTTAAACAATCATTGGATCATTTCTATTCTTTAGTTAAAAATATTCAATTTCATGGGATCTCTAACAGTCATCCAAGATGCAAGTATTACATGAATAAAACTCTCTGCGTGACGTAAGCAATGCTAATCAAAAGTAGAGAATATGTGCTGCATTTGACCAGTTTGACTCTTTCTTCTTGAAAACTGCAAATCTATAAAGCTGGTATATAAGAAACTCCGATTATTTACTATGTCAACTTTCATAATGTTGAAAAAAAATTTATAACGAGACAGACACTTCCTGGGACAAATCAATGTTTACAAAAAAACAACTGATAGATCGATTGTCTTTGAATTCAAATTCATGTTTCTTGTAAAATGGTCACGAGTCGCACACGATTTTCATACTGTGTAATGTCGACCACGTTTTGTAAGTCCCCTCTAGAGATTAAAAGTCAAAACAGGTAAATAAAAATACTATGTAAGTATAACCAGAAAAATGAATGAGAAATTAAGTAATCAAATCCTCTCTACATCCAAAATATTACTTAAACGCTTATCGCTTAACAATGCTTATCTATCGTAGCGTTACCAGGTGACGTCGTGACTGGAACACACATGAGCAGGCTAGCAGACGATGAATGACGTATACCCTCAAATACCGATGACTTTGAATCACTGCGCTTCATTCTTAGAACATTAGACAGAACATTATTTCAAAAATAGATAATAAAAACAACTTTCTTTCAAACCACAGTAATAAGAAACGCATTGAATTTAGGTAAGTCCTAAATTGCTAAATGAAGCGAGCATTTGCTTGAGACCTCTGCTTGATTGAGAGAAATAAGCCTACAACTGAGTTTAAGATAGAGCCTAGAATACTTACCAAATGAGGAGTATATTGTTGTATCATCATCACCGGCTCATAAACCGTCGTTTTACGTGAAAGGTCATTTTGTATTGAAATACATTTATTATCTATTTTAGCATCAAATGCAAAACATTTATTTTACAGCTTTGTAAATGAAATAGACAACTTATAATATATTTATCGGGCACGCAACATTTCTTTCTTACCAGCTCGGGACATTTTACAGCTTAAATATTTGACTACGGCCCTAACCTTTTTTGTCTACATGGTGGAATTTGAACTTATTTATTATACGTCGTAAACAGCAGTATTCAGTAGTAACCGCATCCGGTGAAATCGAAAATAATAAAGAAACGTTTGTCTACATAAAGTTATAATACTGCCCAAAATCGTTATAAGAAATAAATCAAACAAGAACTCCAGAATGCTTAAAAATATTATCAACCCCCTATCTGCACGGTTATTTTTCATGTATGGCAAGATGTCCTTGTGATACATCAGGATTAAATTATCAAAAATATTTAATGACCCACCGGTCTTAAATTGCTTCGGACAATGCCGAACACACTTCGCTATTATCCGTGAAACGAGTCGTCAATGTCACATGATCAGTTCTGAATATTTGACGTAGACAATAATAATGGATCATTCGAAACGTGTATTTATTCAAAAAGATATAAAGACAAGAACGTTTTCGGAAGCGTAGTCGTCAAAACCTTACCAATATTGAGAAAAAGCTTTAAAAATTATAGTGGATGAAGTACGGCCAAAATACGTATCGGCACTGAATTTGTCAGGTGTTGTTTCTAAAAATAACTTATGTATGCAAATAAGCATCTTCCGACTAAATCCATTTGTTGGAATTTTTGAGGTTTCAGAAAATGAAAGTAGGTGCTTTTATATCCGCCGACATCCACAAAAATAGTTAAGTTACAAGTGAAAATAAACTGCAAATTTTCTTTTTAACAAGTTGTCGATGCATTGGCGCGAATATCTGCATACAATGACTATAATGTTATACTTTTGTTAATGGGCGGTATTATAACTTTAATAAAATATCAAATAAAATGTGAATTACTAACTACAATACATAAGCTACGCTAAGTCTATAGCTTAATGTGTACTAGATAAGAACAATTAGATCAAAGAAACACATCTTACGATTTTTTTAAGGATTTTAAGTATACTTATCTATATAGATGACGCAAGTGATCGAACTTATTGGTAAATAATTGAACTGATTGTAAATAAATCATAAATTCATGTCTTAAGTTGAATTCAAGCAAATCACATAAAAAGATTTTATTAGATTTAGAAGGTCGGAAACTGATAAGTCACTCTACGATAAACGCAATGGTTCTGACATTGGAACATATTATACTTTGAAAGGATTTACATTTCTGGATACCCCTTTTCTTTCTAAACTCTTCGTCAAATATAAGAAAAGATAAGCATTTACATTTAGAACTAATAAGCTAAACATATATTAAAAAACGTACCAAATAACATGAATGAGTGAATGTTGTAAAGGACAAATATATTAAATTTAAGATATCAACATAGTTGAATCACTGTTTACATTCAAAATCAATGAACACACCAAGTTTGAATCCAATATCTGCCACAATTACAAACAAGAGGGCCATGATAACCTTTTATCTCTTATATGAGAATCACTGTGGAAACTGTTCTTTTTTTTCTTGCTGTAAGTCCCAAAATACACATAGCTCAGTATATTATGTTTTCAAAATTGTCCATACGTTTTAATTTCTTTAAACAACAGAACTCGAACTAATATGATAAATTAAGGTGAAATGACTTAGAAACTTGAACAGGGGTTTCTGAGAAGAATATTTTGAAAGTTTTCCGTATGTCATATCGTGAAAAATTGCCCAACTACCATCAAACATTTTTAACGAACCATCATGGCTTCAATGAGTTTCATAAACGGCCACCACAGAAACATCTGAAGAATTATTTTAAAATTTGGCCAAGGATTTCTGACGAGAAGAGTTTTTTTTCCTCAATATATTTGTGTACTATTTGCTCTGCACCCTCTCAGCCAACCTATTATACAAACCAACAATACATAAATTGATAAAGGGCCAACTAAAAGCATTTGCGGGAACTTTAGAAATTCTTTAAGCGGTGTCTCAGAAGAAAGTTTTCAAAGTTTTTATCTATAGTTTGTATTTATAGGAATTTGATTGAGACTAAATATAAAACATATCTGTAAAATTATTTTGTAATCCTGTCAGTTGTTTCTTAAAAAGAAGATTTACAAAGTTATCCATACAGTCATATAGTGAAAACAGGCCCTCCCACTGTAGGCAGTGTTTTCAAGGGACCCAAATGTTTAAAGGGATTTGATACAGGGTCACCTAAGGAACATATTTTGTGAAATTATTCTGAAATCGAGCTCCGAGTTTGTGAAGAGAAGATTTTCAATGTTTTAAGGGACCCAAATGGTTTGAAGGAATTTGTTTAAAGCCACATACGAAATATTTCTTTAAAATTATCTTGAAATCGAGCCAGCAGGTTCTGGGAAGATTTTTCGAAGCTAACTATATTTTTTAAAACAGACATCTCCCTTTTAGGACCAGGTTTTTAGTGACCAAAATGGTTTGAAGGAATTTGCTAATAGGCCACCTAACGAGAATTTAGTTATTTTTTAATTTAAATCGGGCTAATGATTGCTGAGAAGATTTTCAAAATTTTCCATTTAGTCATTTAGTGAAAACAGACCCCCGCCTTCTTTAGGACATAATATTTAAGGAACACAAATGGCTTGAAGAAATTTGATAAAAGACAACATAAGAAACATTTCTTCAAAAGTATTTTTAAATCGTGCAAGCAGTTTCTGATAAGATTTTCGAAGTATAGTTAAAACATTCTGAAATCAGGCTGATGGTTTCTGAGAAGATTTTCAAAATTGTCCACAAAGTCATATAGTGAAACTGTCCCTGCCATCTGTAGGTAATGATTTTAAGGAAGGAATTTTAACAAAAGCCACCGAAGGAACATTTCTGTGAAATTATTTTGAAAACGAGCTCATGGTTTCTGAGAAGATTTTCAAAATGCTTTATAAAGTCATATAGTGAAAACAGGCCCCGTCCTTTGAAGGCAATGTTTTTAAGGGACCTAAATGGCTTGTAGGAATTTGATGAATGACCACCAAAAGAACATTTTATGAAGCTATTTTGAAAATGGGCAGATTGTTTCTCAGGAGAAGATTTTCAAAGGTTTTTCCTTTTGGTTGCCATGACAAACAGAGTTCTGAATTTACATTTACTGAATTTGGAAAAAAACAGACCAACTCAAGATCATTCCTTGTGAAGTTTAGTAAAATTAGTCCAGTGGTTTAGAAGGAGATGTCATTTGGGGAACATATTGACGAGAGACGACGGACAGTCATCAATCCTAACAGCTCAACTTTGAGGCCAGGTCAGCAAAAAAGACGGTTACATAGATATTTTATTTATCCAAACCAAACTTTTGTAGCGAGGGTGAAGTAAAGTAATCACTTCTGGTAAAATAATTCACAAAATGCATTGAAATGTAACTGAGTTTGTTCGTTAATTGTTTTCCCTCTGACCACTAACATCGACACTGATTTAAAGTTTTGAAAATTCAATCCAGTACTTTATCATCTTCGTGAAAAATTAAACGTGCAAAGAAAACTCTATAATCCAAACATGAACGTACACTTATTAACAGGCTTGACACAAATATCTTACTACTCGACGGTTATAAAAAATTGTATAGGCGTTGGTATGGCAAATAATGACGTCTCGATCATACCTGCTCGTCCAGTAGGGTAAATTTATGTATCAGAAGCATATGTGAAGAACGTTCGTATTCGCTGCATTACTTACTTCATCGTATCATTTCAAAACTTTTGACCTGGAAGAACCGAATTTTAAAATGATAGCAAGCAAAACTTTAAAATAAGCACAATTGAATAAAAAAGGTTTATTCCTTTGTTAGATCAAGATTACACGAAATATAGTTTCTAATTTTATGCGTGTAGATTTTGATGAGTCATTCTTAAAAGCTTGGCAAGGAAACCTTATAGTTTGCGGTTACAATTAGAGAAGAAAAACAAAATGTTCTAGATTGTGTGCTGTTTCTTAACATCTTAAAAAAGGCGGAACTTCTTGTATTCATTGACTTATCAAAATGTAGAGTATTTTTAAGTGTCACATTCTCGTTATAAATGGATGTTGCAATAAATAACTTTTATCTATATCTATATTTGTTTTTTACAAACAGGACAAGGTGTTTAGTGACGGTCATAGTTAAAATTCTTAATTTTAACCTTACATAGGTTAAATAAATTGAGAAGGCCTTTCTTTCAACCCTAAATAGGAGTCATGCCTGATTTCTTGATGAAAGTAAACTTACTACGAAATATTAATGAATTTGAAAAAGGACCACATGAGAAACATTAATGTTATGTTAAATTAAAATCTGCCAAATGGTTTAGGAGGAGATGTCGTTTGAAGCACAATGCTGACAAAGACGACGAACGAGGACAGACAATCACTTACCCTAACAGCCCATCCCTGAAGTAAGGTGCAATAAAAAGGCGGCTGTACAAGTATGTTTTTAAAGCAATGGTAAATTAAAGTAGTCGCTAGTGGTAAATGGATCCACAAAATGCTTGAAGTTGTAACAAGCTTTGTTGCTTATATCTTTTAAAGATTTTTTCCCTGTGACCACTTCTGACATCGATATTTATTTAAAAGTTTTGAAATCTCAAATCGAGTACGTCACCATCTTCGTGAAGAATTTGAACGTGTAAAGAAAACCGAATGTAGACTTTTCAACAAGGAAGTTGAAACTTTATACCTACGTAGGTATGACAAATAATGTAGTCTCGATCATACCTTCCTAAGTATAGGGTAAATATAAATCAGAAAAGAAAGATAAACTCTTGTTAGCTGCATTCCTAAGTTCATCGTATCAATTCAAAACTTTTGACATGAAAGAACTGAACTTTCAAATACACTTGAAGGAAAAAACTTTAAAGACATCAATGCTACTCGAAATAAGGTTCTTGATTTTATGCATGTAGAGAATGATAAGTCATCCTTAAAAGATAAGCAAATGTGGTTTACGCTAATGGTTTTCGATTACAATTTGTAGATAAATGGTCTATTCTGTGTACAGTTTCTTAACATCTTACAAATGGCTGCATTGACTTTATCATTGAAATGCTACTTCCTTATTACAAATGTATGTTATAATGATGACTTTTATCTGCAGTGTATATTTGTTCTTTACACGTGCACATCTACGAACAGGACAGGTTGTTAAGCGATGTTCAAAGTTACATTCCTTAAATAATCTAACAAGCTTAAACAAAATGAGTAATGCTTTCTTTCGAACTAGCAGATATAGGGCTTATGTCTGATTTCTTGGTAGGAGAAAACTTAACTGAAACAAGTGAATATGAATAATAATCACAGCCATTACAGTTCATTATACATACTTGAAAACTGACTCCAAATAAGGCAAAGACGTTTAAAATTACAGTAACTACTTTAATAGTAGGCATAATTCTCAAAATATTCTGCTCATAACTCACCCCCTTTTTTGTTATCACTGTACTGCAGATGGGCTAAAAGAAAGATTTATTTTCTTAACGTTGTCTGTTGTCTAGACACTCCTACAAAATAACATACTTAGTAAATAATAAAAAAATCGCTCATGGAGATCTTGTTTTTGAATATTAAATTAAATCAGTATCTGTATTCGTATAATGTGAGGGTCAGTCAGAAAAATTATCCGCCTGTTCAAATAATTATAACTCATATTTCTCCTAATATAAAAATAAATACACGGAAAATATCATAATATTACATTAAAACTTATTAATTTTCAAACAATAAATTTTATCATTTTATATGTTTGATAATGTGATTTCTTAAGTTTTGTGCATCACTTATGGAACACATTCATTGATGTAATTTTCGATATATCACCATATATCTGATGCTACAGGGACTTCTTCTATACATTGCACGTCAGTAAAGCCGCGTAAAAAGTTCAACGTCAGATGTCAATGAATAATGTGCCGTCATCACATTCTGAGATATGTACAGACGAAACTTTGATAACCGTCGACCTTTTTTTCATTAGTTCGTTTGTTGTGTTCTATCTTCAGCCTGAGTGTAGTACCAATGATTTTGCTGTTTATCTTCGTTTAAATGCCAAGCTTCGCGGTCGAAGATTTGCTACTGTCGATGAATTGTGTTCATCAGGATTTAAGTAGAAACGTCTGAACCCGAGTGGTGCAAAACGGTATTTACTTCATTAGCACATTCATCGTACATGCATGCATGTGAATGGAGTGTATTTTGAAAACAAAGTCGATATTGTGATACTGACATATGCATATTCTTCAATACGAAATGTCGGCTAAAGTGTTAAGTGGAATAGACCCCCCCCCCCCCCCCCAATTTATGCTATGTCTTGCATGTTTTGTTATAGTTTTGTACATATATGCAAATAAATACTAAATGTAATTGGATTATTATTTTCACGGCCTATAGGTTCTGTTGGTATTGTTAAGCATTTACTTTTTTATGCTACATTATATCTTTATCTTATTTCCACGAAGGGATACTTATTTTCATATGGTAGTATTGTCAGGATAAAGAGAAATGCACTTATCTTAATGAAAGCAGCTAGCGTTACTGATACATGGATCCATAAATCAACGGAAATGAATAGACGAACGTATATTAAAGCAACTATAAAAACATGTTTCGTGCTGAATTTGAGCAAAAGAAGATTACAAATGTATCAAAGAAACTCTTAAATTTACGAGTTTATTTGCTTAGAATTTTATTTGTCCGGTAACATTTGTATGACTGCCTCATTTTTCTGGCTTTGTAGAGAACATTAGAGGAATCTTTGAAATCTGTTCGTAAAAGCTGTTTCTCTTTCTTAACTGAACCATTAAGATTTATTTTAAGATAATTACTGAAGTAATTGGGAGTAACAATGAAAATATGTGAACCGTAAAAATGTTTGATTTTATCATTAATCTGCGAAAGGAATATTGCGTTTTATTGCCTTCTTCTAAACAAAAGATAGGCTTTCTTGTCTTCACGGGCTTCATAAATTAATTGAAATATTAATATTTTAGGAGTAGAGACACATCGTACACTATAATAGAGTGTATTATCTAAGATCTTTCAATTTATACTTACCTTCGCCATGGGTAAACTTACTAGACATTTTTGCAAGATGTATTTGAACTACCTTCAAACTAAATACTTATCTGATGAACAAAATGAAACCTGAAAAGTAATATGCAACATATAAAGACATGGTAACATTTTTGGGTTATTAGTCATTTTTCTGTACTTAATTAGTTAACTAACGATTGATGCGATATGACTATATCATATAAATATATTATACAAAACAAATCAGTCATCCTAACATAAGAAAGATAATGCTATATTAGTAACCATATTAGTACTTGAAGTTGTTTCATTCATATAACTCTTAACAGTCTTGGTTCAACTGGCTTTTGAATATTTAACACTTTTTCTACACTGCTATTTTGCTACCTTGAGTTTCATTTTAGAAAATGAAATCGTGTTACAAAATAGTTTTTTTAAGGAGACAATGTGAATCATCCGGGAGATCGGCATAGGAATGCTCCACATAAATGTTCATTCAAGTAATGTAAGTGGTTGAAGTGACTCTGAAAATTAAATATAAATCCAATTGCACTTATGTGTATTCTTAGACAATCTTACCAATCTTTTTATTTAGATATACTTCATCATAAAAAGATCTCTCTACTTTTAATCAACATGATGTCTAAATATTCACTGGTTTTCAGCTTTCATCATCACTGTTATACAAACGAATTATTTTGAACCCCAACTACGACCATCAAATGAGAAAAAAACAGCTGGTTATTTTTATTTTTATCATTTTGTGTGTGTGTGGAGGGAGTGTTGTTGTTGTTGTTGTTTTTACTGTTATATACTTAATAAGATATTGATTGAAAATATGAAAATTTTAACTGCAACATGGGTGGTCAGATTGGTCAATTGTTTTAAAGTGTGTGATAGTTAACTTTTAGGTTTATATGATTACCAATATGAATTTGTTTCATTTATAGAATCTTGTCCTGAAAACCATCTTGCTTAGCCATGTTGAGTTACATTAGAAGAAAATCAAGGACAGTTACATTTTTGCTTAAAGTTCGAGAAACTAGCCTAAGAAATCTTACATTGAATACTTCTTTTATTCAAATATTTTTTTTTATTTATATTTTCCATATTTGTTCGCATAATGAAAACCGAATTGCGACTGATTATTATCAATAGAAGTGTTTATAGAAATAGTATCTGTTATATTTTCTAAAATATGGATCAGGGACGTTATATGATAAATAAAATCTAAGATGTTCCTCTTATTCTAAAATATAGATCAGGGACGTTATATGATATATAAAGTCTAAGATGTTCCTCTTATTCTAAAATATGGATCAGGGACGTTATATGATATATAAAAAAATCTAAGATGTTCCTCTTATTCTAAAATATGGATCAGGGACGTTTTATGTTGTATAAAATCTAAGATGTTCCTCTTATTATAAAATATGGATCAGGGACGTTATATGATATATAAAATCTAAGATGTTCCTCTTATTCTAAAATATGGATCAGGGACGTTATATGATACATAAAATCTAAGATGTTCCTCTTATTCTAAAATATGGATCAGGGACGTTATATGATATATAAAATCTAAGATGTTCCTCTTATTCTAAAATATGGATCAGGGACGTTATATGATAAATAAAATCTAAGATGTTCCTCTTATTCAGCAACATTGAAATATAGTTCCTTCAATTATAATACCATTACTACAGACTACTACTAAGAATATTGGTCGCAATTATTAATATACGAAATTGATGGGGTAAAAACATAAGCATTCATAGTTCAAATTCTTATGCTGATAGTGATTCCGTTTTCTCTTTTTATTATATTTTATTTATAATTATATTATTATGTTATTTTGTATTAATGACATATATGTATATAAAATCATATATGAATTCAGAAAAGAGTATAACTGAACAAATTTTGATTTCTTTATTTCACATTAGGACATTATATATAATTAAAGAAAAGAAATATTTTCGACTGAATTATTACAGAAAAAATTTACAACAAACCAAATAAATTAGGCAAGACTAAAAAGCTGCTCTTTGAAAAGGTAAGCTAAAAACATCTTATTTATGATATGTGCTAATTTCATTTTATCATATTAATCGTAACAGAAAAATCTCATAAAAATAAAATGAAAACATGAAAATTAAAACTAAAATAACGAGAAGTGTTTCATGATACTTTCCCACGTACTTTACGTTGTATGAGTCACGTAGTGAGTACACCGTGTCATAATGATTATTCAAAAAAGAATTTGCCAATTGTGGAAAACAAACAGTTTTGAACAATTCTGTTGTATGCAACTAAAGTACTTATATATGGACATATCAAGCTGACATTTTCTCTAAGGACATAGCCTTTTAATATTTGCGAAAATTGGCAGAAATCAGTAGAATGATCGGAGAGTTCTGTTCTAAATGAGAAAACTAAAAAGAGACAAGTAAAACTCCCGAAAATTTTGTGCGCTTGATTCTTCCGTAAAATAATTTTGTTATTCTTACATTTTAATTTAATGCAACTCTTTACTGATTTGGTAGATCATGGGTGTCACCCAGAAAACTGTGTTTTTGCCTTAAAAATTATAAAAAGTGTAGCCATTTATGTATATTTACTTATAAACATGATTCTTTAAAATATATTCACAACGACCCATTCATGTAGTTATCGTCTTGAAAAAACATATGCCATAATAAATACCTACACCAGATTCTTAATTTTTTGTTAACACATCCAATAAAGTATTTGGTAGCTCTAAAAAGACACTCCATAAGACTACATTCTGGGCGCATGTCCGTAACATTTAATTCTGGGCACTAAAGAGCACTAAAAGAACTCCCAGGGTGTCAGCAGTCCCCAATGAGTGATACAGTGACCTAGATGCTAGTCAGAAGACTAAAATGTGAAGAAATTGGTACATTCTGTGGAAATTACAGCATCACAGTCACAATTTCAAAATTTTTGAACACTATGAAAATTTTCACAATGGCATGTGGAGGACTTCGGAAGAAGCACTCTCTGAGAGAACATATTCTCAGTTGTACACAAAGCTAATTACACACCATGTCAAACAAATGCCAATAAGAAGCATTCAAAAGCAAGCATGTTTGGTGTAATTGAGATTTTTTATTACATGTACTTAAAGTTCGTGCTCACACCGGCTCCCATCCAGTGAACAAATCTTTCAACTGGTTGTTGTGACATTATGTAAGCTAGAATCGTATCATCTTCTGAATAATAAACATTATTTTTCAAATGAACAATGCATTAGATGGGATAAACAAATGCTAACAATATGTTGGTTTTTCCTATTCAGGTCTGGTTTATGTAGCGTTCTATATTGACATTAAACCGATTGTGTACTTTGGATTTTGGAAAATGTCCAAAAACAAACGCAGTGTTTGTTAATATCCTAAAACTAGGAGTGTTATGTAGGCTAGTTACGCTCGTTCAATATTCACTTCGTGCTGTTATTTCAATGTCTAGGCTTAATTAGGCGTAAAGGTAGTGGAAAATATTTCCGTCTCATGAATTGCATTTAAAGCTATAACTATGTTGCATAAATATTGCCATAGGCATATGCTAGTACATGATGTAAAAAAAACTACAAAAATAAATACTATTTGTATAAGATTAAGCTATTCATATCATTTTAATCAGTTGAGTTTTGTAAATAATACATCTTCTGCCAACGGTTCTCTTAGTTGTTCTGTATTTTTTCCTACTAAACAGAAAAAATTAAGCAAACTGAAATAAACGTAACAACGCATTCTAAAATAATAATAGTAATAATTATATTAAAACATTTTTCCATTATATTCTTTTAATATGATATGTGACTGAACAATCATTAATTTCTTTTTCTTGATTTTAGAAAAGCAATTAGGAGACAGTATACCTTTTAAAGCGAGATTCTTTTTCAAAACAGTTTGATTTTTTAAACAACTGTTCTTGGGCAACGATTTGGTAGATAGAAAAAGTATTGTATTAAAAATAAGACGAAAATAATGAGGACGAATGTTTTCTAAAATAAAATCAATATATATATTTTTTATATTATATAACAGTATTATTCAATCATCCACAATCTTTTGTTACTCTACTAATGTCTCTGGATTTTTATATGATATACATGATTAATACTTCTTATAAATTCAATATTTATTTTTAGTGAAACATATACACTAAAACAAAAGCACCCGTTTGGAGAAGCATCCGGTTAAGACGGGTTATCTATATTTGGAAACAGAGACCTACACAGTGGTTGTTGTCTTTTTTTTTGCATGACTGCATTTTGTGATGACAGCTGCATTGTCATGGTTCAGTGCAATATAAGTGTATTTGTTTGGTGTTTTATGTTGCTTTCAATAATATTCCAGTCATTTTGTAATTGGTAAAAGAAAATGGACATTAAATGGTCGTTTTAAAGCGAAACAAAGTAAAATATATATTATACAAAAATGTATGTAATTGTCGGTCAGTGGAATTTCGTCAGCTTATGTTTACAATCTGTAGGAAGTTGCAAACGTAAAGAATTTTAAACCACTTAATTCTTCCAAATGTAGAAGGAATAAAACATTTCTGTTCTATATTTTAACACAAAACTTGATTTTGGCAAGTTTTAAAATCGGAAATGCATGACTGATTTTTAGCCCGTGGAAGTCATGACCGGTTTTCAAAAGTAGATTCACACTGAAATTGACTATTTATTTTTTTGTAAAATCGTCCAGTTTCCGTAGTGCAGGGGTATCCATTTTGTAGGGCTGAATAATATAGAGATAAAAGTGGGACCAACCGATTTAGCCGATTTACAGGAGGATTTACACTTTTGATATCTTAATTATTTTTGTGCGATTCATAAAATACATGTTTCAGGATGAAAAACGAATTTGGTATTGTATAACAGTACATCGTATGTGCATCTTAGTCATTGCTAGAATACCGTCTGTTTCCATCCACAATCTGGGAATTTGCCATCTAAGTTGTGATTCTAAGTAGTTTATGAGTTTTTTTTCTCAGGTGCTGCTTTCAGTTTAACCTTAACGTAATAGTACTTATATAATCTTCTGTTTACGGACCACGTGATGTTATTAGTTGTATAACATAAAATTTACGAAATTGACATAGCTTTTAGATAAATGTGTAGGTTTAAATGACAAAATTTATCAAAAACAGCAGCTTTAGGAAAACCATGAATTTACATCCTTTTAAAGTAATATCGCTTGGTAAGATTTATATAGCTTCATGCAATCTTTGTCGTAAGCAACATTTTTATACATTTACAGCTTGAAATAAGTGCACATTTTGAAAAACATAGTTTGATGCAACAATGTATCATATATCAAATATACATCCATGATAGGGCACAAAGATTCTAGAAGATAACACTGATACAATATTCAAAAGTCGTAAAGAGCTTTTCGGTGTAAATTTGCATAAATTTATTGGTGCAGACCTTGTATCAGGGTGTTATTTATAGGATTTTGCCATATAAATGAGCTATTAATGAATTCAAATCCGGTTTCAAACATTTCGAGATAACAGTCCTAACTATTAGGGATTTTTAAACTTAAAGCTTCTCTTTCATCTATAAGAATGTTCTTACACGTACATATTTCATAAGGTGTTGCCTTATTGTATATACATTAATAATTTAGAATCAAGTTTAAAATTTTACATCACAAACAATCAAATACCTTCAAAGTTTTAAATATTTTAATGATTTAGAATCAATATTTAAATTTTACAACAAAAACAATAAAATAGCTTTAAATTTTAAAGACTTATTGTTTCTCTATAAAACGTTTCTTTCGTGTTTAAAAATATAAAACTTGATTGAACATTGTCTTGTCACTGTCCGTATCTTCACAGCATGTTAAATGTCAAATGAGTGCATGTTTTGTTTTTCTTGCGAATACTGTAAGGGGAATGTAATGTAAAGTAGTTTCTCGTCGTTAATATTTAACTAATGGGAAGTTGGCAGTAGCAGTACGCATTAGCAGTTGGCAGTAGAAATTAAATCAAACGTGTAGTTGGCAGTAGCGGTAACAGCAGTAACAGTAAAGAAAACGTGAAATTGCAGTAGCAGTAGCAGTAGGCAAAACAAGAAGTTGGCAGTAGCAGTAACAGCAGTAGCAGTAAGCAAAACGTAAAGTTGCCAGTAGCAGTAACAGCAGTAGCAGTAGACAAAACGTGAAGTTGGCAGAAGCAGGAACAGATGTAGCAGAAGGAAACTCTGAAAGTCTGCGAGTGTTTGAAACAGTCACAGACTGGTGCAATCGAACCGGGAGGGTCCCTAGACTTTTCAGACCAAAAAGTCTGCGAGAGTGTCAGAAACAGTTGCAGACCGGTTAAATCGACCCGAAAGGGTCTCTAGACCTTAAAAATGAGATTTTCCTGATTGGTACCAAAATTCTTGAAAGTCTGTGAGAGTGTCAGAAACAGTCGCAGACCGGTCAAATCGACCCGGAAGGGTCTCTAGACCTTAAAAATGACATTTTCCCGATTGGCACCAAAATCCCTGAAAGTCTGCGAGAGTGTCAGAAACATTCGCAGACCAGTAAAATCGACTCGGGAGGGTCCTTAGACATCAAAAATGATATTTTTTTCCGATTTGCACCAAATTCATGAAAGTCTGCAAGTGTCTCAGAAACAGTAGCAGACCTACGCAATAGACTCGGGAGGGTATGTTGATGTTAAAACATGTTTTATTTTCATTGAGACTTTCCAGTCTTTTAAGACTTTCCTACTGCTACTGCCAACTTCAAGTTTTGTCTACTGCTACTGCTGTTACTGCTACTGCCAGCTTCACGTTTTCTTTACTGCTACTGCTGTTACTGCTACTGCCATCTTCACGTTTTCTTTACTGCTACTGCTGTTACTGCTACTGCCATCTTCACGTTTTCTTTACTACTACTGCTGTTACTGCTACTGCAATTTCACGTTTTGCCTACTGCTGCTGCTGTTACTGCTACTGCCAACTTCACGTTTCGCCTACTGCTACTGCTGTTACTGCTACTTCTTCCAACTTCACATTTTTCTATTGCTGCGTACTGCTAATGCTCACTTTCTATACATAAATATTTTAGATTCTTATAGAAAATAGTAAAAGGCCCAGCTTCATTTATATGATAAAACAGACTAAATAATAAAATTTACTTTTGTGTTACAATGTGTTAATATTCCCTTTATTCAGAGAGCCAAATAGAACAAATCTGCGGGAAACAACAACAATTTCACAGCACACACCAACGGTTTTGTGATACATCACGTCGGTGGTCACGAGATGTTAAGCATAACTTAAACGTTGAACGTTAGGTTAAACATAAGAAACGTTCAGTGTCTGCATTAAATTTTGATGCTCGTTAGAAAAACAGTTGTAACACATGTGTGAAAACCAGTTAGTATATCTTATCACTGCATCAGTATCTTTAAGAGACTTTCTAAGAATATCTTTTATTCATTAAAATGATTACAAGAACGCATTTAGGCTTTGGCTTTGTGAATATCTGTGGAGATTTCAATGTCATTTTGTGTTTCGATCCTGTAGTAATTACATTTATAAGCAGTATCTGGTAAGTTAAATGACCAAAAATATTTCAGAATATTTTTTGTCAACACTACCAATATAAAAACAGTTTCTAGACACTGTTTTAACAATGGTTTGATTATTTTCATCATAATCATGTCCTCTAAACAAATAACTGACTTTAGAATAACAACAAATGTACAATGGTACTACAGACAGGCTATAAAAATAAAAATTGAATTTACAGAATATGATAAAGCGAATAGTTTCATTGTTATTCAAATAGAATCACAAATGCTCTTCATTTTTAGTTTTGATGTTGTTTCGTTACCACTGAGATGACACTTAAAAAAACAATATATATAACTTATCAAAACAGAAACTAAATTATTTTTAAACATACCGACCCAAAAAAGTACTGTCAGTGAAAAGTAGTTTGATCCGTGGGTATTTGTATATGACAGACTACGCAAAGAATATCGGACTAGTAAATACTTCTATATGACAGACTACGAAAAGTATATCGGACGAGTGAGTACTTCTATATGACAGACTACGCAAAGAATATCGGACGAGTGAGTACTTCTATATGACAGACTACGCAAAGTATATCGGACGAGTGAGTACTTCTATATGACAGATTACGCAAAGTATATCGGACGAGTGAGTACTTGTATATGACAGACTACGCAAAGGATATCGGACGAGTGAGTACTTGTATATGGCAGACTACGCAAGGGATATCGGAAGAGTGAGTACTTGTATATGATAGATATCGGACGAGTGAATACTTGTATATGATAGACTACGCAAAGAATATCGGACGAGTAAATACTTGTATATGACAGACTACGCAAAGAATATCGGACGAGTGAGTACTTGTATATGACAGACTACGCAAAGAATATCGGACGAGTGAGTACTTGTTTTTGACAGACTTCGCAAAGAATATCGGACGAGTGAGTACTTGTATACGACAGACTACGCAACGACAGACTACGCAAAGGATATCGGACGAGTGAGTACTTGTATATGATAGGTTACGCAAAGAATATCGGACAATTGAGTACTTGTATACGACAGACTGCGAAAATGATGTAGTATATTCTTAGAGATTCCTCGGGAAACGTAGAGAGATATATAATGTTGTTATTCTAAACTTGTAACTTGCAAATGTTTTATACGCTTTACCGCATAAAAGCCAACATTAGTCACAGTAAAAGTCACATCGATTATATGTCTTTGACTATGAAAGCAAACTATTTCTCTGACTTGAAGAATGTTTATCCTTTAGATATAAGCTAATGATACAAGATGTTTTAACAGTTTAACCTTGAAAAATTTATTATACATAAAATTGTAATGTAAGACCATTTCTGACTGGCTGTTTTCATCGTTCTTGACTGCTACATTTTTTTTTACTTTAGGAAACTTATGCGTCAATTATAAAATAACTCCGCCCTTCTCCATATGAAATATGTCACGGTTTGTTTTATGGTCCAAGGCAACATGGATAAATTAACATACCCGGCTTTCATGCCTTAAGTCAAGAGTATAAAACACATTAAAGTTATTATTAGTTTTCTGCGCAACATTGTTTGTTCAGACATGATAAAGAGCATTATTTGTAGTAATTTGTGTAAAAATGAACTTAATTGAATTGCTAGTTCGATAGTAAATTATTACAAAGCTAATATTAATTGGAACGGCTACTCTATATTATTTTAATGCTATTTATAACATTGTTAAACAATTACTTTAAAACAATTTTCGGTGCTCAAACAGCAGTCAATATAAAAAACTGAAATATTTTTCTTTTGAAAGAGTACTAGGTAGATATTTGACAGTTATTATGTATTTTGTAGAAATACGGCGGTATACATTGTAACATTCGAGATATGACGAGAAAGGGCATTTATGTTATTGATGGTAATAGGAAACACAACTAAACAGCAACATTTTATAATGGTTACATAACTGTGATGAGTCCATTTTCAGTTAAAGGGTTTGTTGTATAAATTTTCAATTTTATTCTATTTAGGGAGGAAATTTCTTTATGTAAAGAGTAAAGAACCTTATCAGACGCCGCATTTTGCGACGTCTGATCAGGGTCTGTATTGTTTGCCTACTTCTACTTTTGTAGACGCTAGAAATTAATGGGTTAAAAGAAATCCGGACGTTCGGTTCTATTTTTTAAAGTTGACTTATAAATGAACATTTTTTACTCAAAAGAAGCTGTTGCCATTATTGCAATAAAAAATAATTTGATATTATTATAATATTTCAGTAAATCTAAGATGTTCACTCATGAATTTTCAACAATCTTTGGTTTACGTGATTAATTTTAAGACACTTGACTGGTTAGATGGCCTACTTTAATGTTTGTTAGCTAATGTTACTTTAATAGATTTACTACCAATCGGCATTGTTTTCTTAAAACTATCGAAATTTTGTCATCACCTTGTGTGGATCTGTAATGCTGACAACACACGCCTGCGTAATATTGAATCAATAGTTTTAAGAATTTGAACAATTTGTTTTCTTTTTAGGCTAGACCTTGTTCAAAGTCTACTAAAGAATATTTATGGTACATATCCATAATTCCTTGAGAAACAAATTTGAGAATGTCACTTTGCTACGTATAATTTCTTAATTACGTAACAAACATAACATTTTGTTCAGTACCGTGTTACGTTTGCTCCAGATGTAAGATAACCAATTATTTTAACAAGATAATTTTCACAAGATAATTTTCATTGTTTTTGTACTTTACATCCGTTGATCAGACAGTATCAATCGGTTCAAATCAAACGGTTCTCTTAATATATAAACTTAACACTGAACAGCTGAACTCTTTATGACCTAAAACATCATAGTGCATTAGTCTTACTTAGTGCATAACCTTCATGTAAAACAAGGTGTAAAACAGATGTATAAGAACAAGCTATTTTGTTTTTCAAGTAGGAATAATGATATTTATACAAAAAGCTTCAGTTCTGTAGAGTTTCTATAAAAATTAAATTGAAACCGCCCTGAAACAAAAGCAGTTGCCGAGTATTTTAGTATCTGTGTTTGTTACAAGGGCCATGATGGTTCATATTGCTTAAGTGAGTAAAAATATTAAAATGACTGGTACATCTGACAAAGGGCATGGAGACAAAATTGATCACAATCGTGGTAGATGTTCATTAGGCAAATCTTCATGCAAAATTTCATATGTCTCGGGTTTGGTTTTAAACGATAAAAGTTTTAGAGATTTTCCTTTCTGTACCCATATAAGACGTGACGTGCCAGAACCTTAAGCCTTACTTCCTTTTACAAAAAAAAATGTCTTGTATCATCTGACCTATGGGTGTAAAGGCTTGCCAAATTACAGAACTCTAGGCCTTGTAGTTTCATACAAGAATATTTTTATTTTTTTCCTAGGTGCTTCTATGTAAAGCATATAACCTCTGGGACTTTGCCAAAAGTGACACACCAGTGACATGATCTGAACAAACTTTTTAAAGCTACACACCAAAATTCAGGGTTCTCGGCTCCTGGTTTTAAACAAGAATTTTTTCTTGAAATTTTTCATTCTTGTTGATATAGCAACAAAAGTTCTGCAAAACATAGACAAATTTTTAGAGCTCATCCTTGCAAAGATCGACATCGAACTTGACTAGGTGGTGATTTATTTAGAATTAAAAGTTTACGAACACATGGCGATCACAGAAGTTACCTTGAGGACATTGCACTCAGACGAGCCAAAACATACTAAGTCTATTCTTCAATTCTTTGTACTTGTCTGTACTGAATTAGTCTTTTATAATTACAAACTTGTTTTGTGTTAGATTTTAGTGTTAGGCAATAATTTCCTTATTCTCAAAAAGGAGCAATGCAGAATGGAACAATAAGGGCAATCAGTCTTTAAAATGCTCGGCTTTGAGTGTACGAAAAAATGGAAAAAAGCATATCAGGAAAGACCACAGTCAATAAACACAGCCTCCCTACTTAGTCAAAACGTAGAGGAAAAGATAGCATAAATCCATTTATAGATCAATTAAAAAAGGGACCTACAAACAATTCACGAAAATGAGGACCCGAGGGGAAACTGCCCTGGAACGGTCAGTGACAAAACATTCAAGGTTGACTTCTGTCATTTTTTGGTCGTTCGTTTGGAACACTGACCCTGCAATCTTTTTAAATCGGTCACTGTCCTCTTGACTTAGGAAATAGATTTTAAGGTATTAGATTCCTAATACCCAACCTCCGCTCTGAAGAGTATTCAGTTCCATTAATTTGTGTAGGATTGAGACATTTTCACTGATAGGCATGGGTTCAAACCCCACTGAAGCAATTTTTTTCTTTATTTTTTGGCAGTTTTACATTGTTTTGGTTTTACAACAATAACTTTTATAGAATTTAAATTCAATTTCTTTCATTTTAAATATATTTCAATTGTAACAAAGCTTTTCAACATGGTAAATCGACGAAAATTTGAATATCTGCGATTTCAGTTATAAATTTCTCCAATAGACGGTAAAAGTATTTGATACTTTGCCATTTTGTTAAGAAATGTACATGAATAAAAATAATTATACTTAATTTGTAGCCCCGAAGATTTATGTTGAAGTTTACATTGATAACTTTCCTCATAATGAAGTGGGTGGGGGTAAATTTGTACTATGTTTATTATCATATTTCGTTTCTTTTCACTTTTGGCTTTTCATTTAATTTGTTTTTTGTCAGCAGTCAGAAGGTCTTCATAAAATAAATGATTACATACCAAGTAACAGTTATTTTTTTATATTCAGTCTTAGAAAAAACATTGTGTTTCTCTATACCTTATAAACCCAGTAAGTCGGGTGAGGTTTGAAGTGAATAGTAGTCATTTCTTGAAACCCACACGGTAAAGGTGTCTTATGTTGTCTATATTTTGTCCTAGGATAGTATTTTGCTTAAAAACAAGGTCAGTTTAATGAGGGCTAACAAAATGTTTATTGGTATTCTAATACCTTAAATTTGAGTGTTGTACCGTGGAATATATAGTACGGTGTCGATTTCAGACGCGTAATAATTTAATCACAAAGGCCGTAGGCCTGAGTGATTACATATTTACGCATATGAACGAGATCATCTGCTTTGTGTTTTGGAAACATTTTCGCCCGGTCGAATCATTAGTAAATACTGTGTAAAAGTTAGAAGTTTTCGAATTCATGGGTTATGAAAATAATATATTCAAATCTTTGTGTTCTAGTTATTGTCTAATTTGACTTTCGCAGTTTCTAGAAAATCTTTTGTTCAAACTCATTAATACATTTTTTATCTAAAACAGTGTTTGTTCAACGTGTTTTACAGTTTATACACATTTGAAACAGTATTATAATCAGGCTACTGTTTTATTGCAATAGCCTTATATTTATTTCTGCATTTTTTTGCAAATTTTCATAACATCATAACAAATTTAATCTAACAACTGTCTTTGTCTTAATCAATGTTATCATTTGTGTTTCAGTGCTATTGCTTATTGTGTGAAAACAGAAAAAAAATAATGTGAGTGTGTCGAGTTCGGTGTTACGAAGTACTTTGTTATTTATAAGTTTGTACTTACATAAGCATGCATAAAATTATGTGCATGTAATGACTGTTTTGCTGATAATTTAGAAATAGTTATGAACTTATGAATAGTCGTTTATAATATAAATAGACGTGAAATGTGATATGAATCGTAAATCTTTAAGAGAAGCGCTCAGTTGTAAAAAATAAAAATAAAATATTAGGCATTTAGGCCATCTGTTTATTTTGAAACAGATCTCTCAAACTGTTCAATGATATAGCTAGTTTTTAGTTAATAATCAAAAAACCAGTAGAACCGGGTTATACTCCCCGAAGAGATCTCATTAGTAGCATTTAGAACTTATGAAATGTAATTTATTGTGATGACGGTAATCCAAATGGAACTGAATTAAATAATAAGTACATAAATGGATGACACGACTTTTTAAGCAAAATTTATGAGCATTATTTTAATTAGTTCATATAATGACATATTCCATTGTTAATACATATTTGTTTTAAAATAAATTATTGCCTTTATATATAATCTATGATAGAAAATTATGTACACAAATCAATCTGAACAGTAACTATACCTTAACCATTAGGCTCAAAATCTATTATGTAGGGTGCAAGAGTTATATTCCAGACAAAAACATGGATGAAAAAGGGCAAAACCTCCTAATTATACAACAGAGAGAAACGGTTCATATGCAATGCACTTCTTTTCAGCGAGGTCTATCCACCTAGGAAGTTTTATGTGATACCTCTTTATAATATTTGAGTTTTGTGCTGGACAAAAAATAAGGTATGACAATTAACAAAGGGCAATAACTAAAACAATACACAAAGGACAAATCACGTTTTTATGCACTGTACTTCTACACAATGAGCTATATTAACCTAGCAAGTTTCATATTGATACCTTTTACAGTCTTTGAGTTTTTCGCCGGATAGAAATATGATTAACATTGGGCAATAACTCAAAAATAACACAATAAAGGCAACTCCTCGCACTTTTCCTTATTTACTCTTGAAGTGCCGCGTGACGGTTCTTGTGCACTGCACTATTCTTTTAAAAATCTATCTACCTATGAAGTAGCCAGTTGATAGCTGTTATAATGTAAAGAGACGTTCCGGACAAAAATTAAGTGTGAAAAATCAACAAAGGGCAATAACTCCAAAATTATGAAAAGTAGAACAACACTATTATGCACTGCACTTTTCCTTCATAAGATCGATCCAACTATGAAATATCAAGTTGATAGCTTTAAATTAAAAAAAGTTATGCTCCGGAAAAAATAAGTATAAAAAATCAACAAAAGGCAATTGCTCCAAAACGACCAGGTGCAGAGTAATGGTTCTTGTGCACTGCACTTTTCTACAGTAACATCTACCCAACTGTGAAGTTTCATGTTGAAATCATTATTAGTGTTTGAGGTATGGTCTGGACAAAAAGCGTGACGGACGGACGCCGGATGAACAAAGCGGCAACTATTTGCTACGGGGAGCATAATAAAAGTATATTTATAAAATGTTATTGTTTTTCCTTGTTCTCTATTTATCTGGCGTTTGATGAAATGTTCTATTTTCAGTTACAATTGCCTAATTAAAACATAGAATGAATAGCATAAAACAGTTTTTCAGCTGTGAAACTTATCCCTATACGTATATATCATTCTTTGACATTACATCATAATAAACTGTTCACATTTATTGACTGAAGCACTGGGCTTACTGTAGGTACCGCCGGCATGAACATGGAGTGTAAACTCGAAGCTGTTGGGTGTCTTTTAAGTTGTATGCTATTAATACAACTGCCACAGATTTTCTCATTTTGTATATGTTATCTATACAATTGCCACGGACATTCTCATTTTGTATATGTTATCTATACAATTCCAGCGGAGTTTGTTATTTTGTGTATGTTATCTATCCAATTTTAACAGAATTTCTTATTTTGTGTATTGTATCTATACAACTGATAAGGAGTTTCTTATATAAATGTATATTATTTATACAATTGCAACGCAGTTTCATATTTTGTGTATGTTATCTATTCAATTGCCTTTGTGTTTGCTTTCTGTACAATTGCCATGGTATCAATAGATATAATTACCACTGATAAAGCTTCGGATGCCAGAAAAGCATGCAATAGTTCGTATAATTGGAATATTTTATGAATTTCCCAGCACTCGATACAGAGTTAAACCGTTATCATCTTAAGTGATATGCAATTTCAAGCACTATCGACAAAAATAGGAAGCAAATTAACTGACAAAGATCAAACAAAGTACATATTTCCAAACTTACCTCAAAGGATTTAAAAATATTAGAAACATCAAAAACAATGTTCTCAGTTACAAATAATTCTGTAGTATGCTTCCTTAGAGAAATATTGATATACATTTTAATTTACAGATTTACTGAAATATGTATTATTAGAAATGGGTGAATAAGAAAAATGTTGTAACTTCCAAAAGCAGAATATAAAATAAAATAAAAGAAGTGCGTTCATTACTTTTTCAGATAAATCCTTCTTATTTTGTTATTACATTGTTGAAATTCATCTTTTTTATTATTAATCAAACGATGGTACGTTTTTTGAAATCAAAATGTTGCGAAATAATAATAAATTGTACTTATAAAACAAATAGATTGATATTTATGGAAAAGAATGTTTACTTTAAGTCCTTAATGTGACTGCTTAGTGAGTGTTCTCTCGTCATGAACCAACCATAATCCATTTGAGTTTCTGTAAAGTAAAAACATTTTATCATACATTTTCATGATTTGTAAACAATCATTTCCATATCTGTCACATGAGGAAAGTTTATAAACAGAAAATATTAGCTGGGCTTACCAGCAATTCTGACAAATGTGTTGTTCTAAATCTAAAGTTAACTTCCAAGTATTCAAAATCAGTGTACAGACTATTCCAAGTTGATTTGTTCGGTCAGATTATTAAATAGTGCGTTCCAAAAATTGCAGTTTCTACTAAAATGAATGCGTACATTCCCCAATCTCTCCCCTAACCTTGACACTTTTCTGAGATGTGTGCATATGTATTTCTCTGTGAAACATGACTGAAATACTATGTTACGAATCGGACTTTGTACGACTATACTGCACTGTATACTTAAATAACTGTAAGAAGTTCTGAGTTAAAAAAGGTATTTTCTGTTCTGTTCCTTTCAGCAAAGATCTTGGCACTATCTGGAGCAAACATTTTCATAAATTAGTTTACCCAACTGCAAAAAACAATGTATTGGTAATCGGTGAAGTATCTTAGAATAAGCAAACTGTTGCTCTAGATGGGAATCCACATTTTAGTTATATAGTAAGTAAGTAAGTATTTTTTTTATTATAGTGACTTGTGTTACATATATCTGTAAAAATATGTAAACAGTACATAGAAACAATCAAACACCCCATGGGCCTATAAGTCACCAGTACATAAAACAAATTACCAAATACCACATGACAAATCAAATCAAATAAATAAATATAACATCTACAATAATGGCAAAAGCCAGGTGAATTGACACAAAAGAATTAAATAACAATTATACAACCGATCAATAAATCTTTCAGCGGTATAAATTACCACGTCTAACTAGAATTGCTTTAGACAGAAATTTTGATGTCTTTCGGGTGTAATCATTTAATAGGATGCTTAACTTATTTTCTTCTGTGCTTATATATGCTATAAGCTTGATCTGACAAGTACTTGAACACATATAAAATGACTGGTTCCCTAGCAATATCATGTTGTTTTTTTCATTATTTAAGCACCAACGTGTGAAATTATTGTTATCGGCTATATCAGTCAAGACTTTTAATCAATTCCTCTTTAGACCAGGAATTACCAAGGAAGTAAAATGCCACAGCTTACAATTTGTGCTTATATTATAGTTGTTTGTAAATGTAAGGTATAGCTTCATGTGTTAAACTTGTAGAGAATGGTTCGTGCTATTCTTACCTCAACTGTCACAATGGTATCTTTTTGTTATAGAGTTGTAAGAATTGAATATTTTGTGTTGGTTGGAAAACCAAAGAAATGAAAAATAAATGTACCTAAAACAATTTCGGACGTTGTAATGTTTGAGAATTTAGTGAAAACGTATCGAAATTGAAGTCTATATCACGTAATTACCGTGGTGTTAACTTGTTCAGTTAATCTAAATAGTTTTCATGCTCAACCGCCATATTATAGCGATATGCAGTTGTTTGAAATGCCCCCGTCTCTCCAATTGCACTACCTGTACATGTTCAAATATTTTTCTTTCCTTTTCAGATCTCATCTGATTCGACCACAGTGTCTTCTTTAGTGTTGTCATCTCCACGAGACGTATCAAACAGCCTGTTCTAATGTTTTATATGTTTGTTAATTGGGAAATAGTAATTTCCCGACGTAAGCAAAATAATTAACAATGAAAACGGTTTACAATATATATTGCCTCGAGCACGTTTAGTACACTTTTATTATCATCTTGGTTTTGATATCACTCTTTGTTATGTTCAAGTAAAAGTACCTAATCATCGTCTATACTTAAACATAATTTGATAATTATGATTGTGACGTCATGAAGCATCAAAGTTCAGTTTTTACTGGATTGCATGAATATAAAACTTAATCTGACTTTTCAAAAAGTTCGTTTCTGTCATTCTTAATTACATTTTGACTACGTAAGTTGTGTATGTTGATTTTTTTTGTTGTGTAATAGCCATTCAACAAATTGAATATTTTAGTACATCATGCACGAGGGTGACATTAGTTATATATTTACTGTATGACTTTTCAAATATATGAGATTGATATTTGCGTGAGTGTCATAGCAGAAATTACTTTAAATACGATTTTGAGTATATCGTTTGTAATATGTACGGAATCGTTCTCTATCAAAGGACAAATAAATTGCTTTGAAAAACTGTTTGAATAGTTTAAATGAGAAAATCAAAAAATTCAGTACCAATTTAACATCACTAAAATAAACCCTTTCGTTTGTATGTGAACTTATTTTATGACGAATTAAATCTTATGAAGTTATTTCAACTTTTGTGTTTCTTGCACATTAAAGCTACACTGACATTTTGCTTCATTATATAGCTGTTTCAGTAAAAACTTGTAAAGGTTTGAAGGATAGTAATGGATCATTTATATAACTGTTTTATTGTCTTTTCAAGCTTTTGAAAAAAATAACCTCGATATTTTTTTTTATTTTTTTCTCTTATGAAACCGCTAGAAGCAGCTTATCCTGGAAAACTGTTGTAAGTTTTATGTTAATGGTTATTTAATACTTGTAATAAAATTGTAACGTTATTAGTTTTCTTATTTCATATTATATCAATTCGAAATTGCATGTTTAGGATAGGGAAAATTTGGAATGTACAGAAATTATTTTTATTTTACAGGTGTTAAGTTCAATCGCAAAATATTTTTGTCTCAGCAGTATTGCTTACAAAATACCTTAGTACAATGCGTGTAAATGGTATGAAAATTACGATTAGAAATCTAAACTCCCTAAGAAATTCCTTTAGGCTACTTTCTTCAATCCTCAAAATGACTGCTGTAATACATGTTTGTATTTGGGCTTTATTTCTAGCTGATTAGAATTTATATGTTAAAATGTATATCTATGTTTATAATGTGTATACGTCCATATTGTATTGAATTTAATATTGATTTTAATACTAAATTCTTCATTTTTTAGTATACGAACTTCATGAGGAAATTAATTTTCAAGTCTTCAGAAAGGTCCTTAGTAACAACCACTTTCTATAATATAAAGGAAATCCTGAGAGTCATCATTATTAAATGAGTTGCAAGAAAGTTACATGAAATGAAACCTAATGCAAAACCTGGAATACAAAATGTTTGACAGGCAAATGCGAAACGTAACAAAGTGAGCGAACAAATAATCAGGAATTTTCTCCACGGTTTCGTAAAAGATCTGTTTTCTTTAACGAGATAGATGAAATCTAAATTATATTAGTGCTAAAGTAAATCCCAGTTCAATTATTGAGAAACCCGAAGACCTTCAATCATGTCTGATTTGCTTTTAAATTGCAGTAACCGGGGAGCTATAGGTATTTCAATACACTCATTACAAACGCCAGTATCAAGCAAAAACAATAATGAAATACAATCGAGCAACGTATATATAGACCAGAACTGTGATATAGCTTTCGGATTTTAGTTCATTATTATTCTTTATATATTTTAACCTGTCTTCAGAATTCATACAAAGCTGTCGGACAATCTATTTTTGTTGTAATCAATTTGTCAGATGAAAATAATTCGCAAAGTAATTGATCAAGTATCGCCTCATCTATCTCTAAAATAAAGGTTATATTAATAAAAGATATTTTGAGGAAAAAGGAAATATTTTATATCAATAACAGTGACACTCTAGGCGTCTGCAAAAACAGTGAGCTATATCGCTATAGGCAATAAAATATTCTCTATTTCTAATCCTTTGCATCTTGTCTAAACCTTTGCACCAATATTAAAAGATATCAAATCCAACCCTCGAGAAATTAGATTTATCAATTTCACTTTTATAAATGTCAAGTTTTGATAAACAATTATAAGAAACTGAACTGTTGTGTTGTTTTACTTTTTGTTTGTCTGTGAAGGACTTGAACATACTAAAATAACTGAACATAAAAAATCCGTTTTGTGAAAAATAGGAATGTCTATTTAATTCGAAGAATTGCTTTAAAATATCGTGACATAGATGCAAAAGTAGAATAAACAAGACTCTGTCACAGACAGTATATCTCCGCCGATCAGTGCTTGTCTGAAGAAAGGATAAAATCAGTAATAGGTTTTTCAAAGAATAACTTTGTGGTTATCGTCTTGATAAAAAATGCCCGGGAAAAATGTTATTCTTTATACATAGTGAATGACTATTCAGGGGACACAACTTTATGTTAAATGGGCTGACCAAGACATGCCAATGATATGCGCATCTACTTTTGGTATTGATGCTTCCCATAAAGTTTCGTTGAAATCCAGTAAGAAGTTGCCGAGAAATAGAGCGGAATCGAATGTTACTCTGTGTATATACTGCATAGCTAATCAAGAGCCATAAGTCTGTGTTGAAGGGTCCACTCGGAACATGCCGAGGATATGTGTATTTCCTCCTTTTGGTATTGAAAGTTCCTACAAGGTTACTTTAAATCCAGTCAGTAGTTGCCAAGAAATAGCGCGGAAACGAAATTCGGACGAGCGGACGGAAGGGCGAATGAAGGACGGACAGACGGACAACGCCAAAACAATATCCCCCTTCCGATTCCATCGGCGGGGGATAATAAGTTCCAAAAAAATCATCATTAAACGTCTGAAAAGCAGATGTTATTTCAGCTGTATTTTTGAACAAGAGAAGTTCTAATAACGATAGGCCCGGTATTCCAAAGAAGCACGGTAGAATGTATTGAAAGAAATATTTTTGTAGTAATAATAGCTACCATCACAATATGTTTTTATTCCTTGATTCAAAAGTTTTCCTGTGCAAAATTAAATTACATTATTTGGTACGTAGACTGATTTATATTTAAGACAAAATACTGACGAAAGTCTGAAATTTAGAGTTTGGGTTGCCTGTTCTTTTAGAAAAGAAACAATGACGTAACCCTTCTACAAAATATGCGTCACATGACAAATACATATACTTTTGACATTGAGAAAGTCAAAATTTTGAACAAATCAAAAACACACAGAAATACAAATCATTAAAACCTTTATTTCTCATACTAGATAAAGAATTTTAGTGACAGATGTCAGAAAAAAAAAACCTAATCTTATACAACCAGATAGTCTCGTCGGATTTATTATACACACTGGTTTCAATAAAAAATTCTTCAATCAACATGATGGTGACAGTAGCATTCTAGAACATTAATGTCAAAACAAATGTTTCCTTTGGTGAAAATAAAAAATGGAAATTCAAAATGAAATTTAAGACAACAAATTCACAAAATTGAGACAGAGATAACAGATATCACCAACAACATGTGTAGGTCTGATAGCTGACAAACGATACGATTTAGAACATATTTGCATTGCAAGTTGTTACCATGAGTGATATCAAATGTTATATTTAGACAAAATTTGCTCTTCAAATCGTTATGACCTTGCTAAAGTATTATTTAAATGTTATTTTATCTCGTATCATTAGAAGACCTGAACTACAGTTAAATTATATCATAATAGATTATGAGGAAAAAGAGATAAATGCTATATTGAAATGGATATAACTGGTTGATAAAAACAATGCCAGTGCGAATTGTCCTAATGCTAGTTTATTTTGCACGAATGGTCGCTAAGTTTGCCCATAACATTGATTGAAAACAGAAAAGGGCATGCAAACCCATTTAATAAAGTTATCGCAATTTTAAGTGATTGTTGTGACCATAATTATCGAGCCGATAAGTCGTATATTAAAAAAAGCAGACTTAAATTATTATCCGTGTTACAAGAAACCGGATAGTTGATGTGCTGGCGTAAACTTGAAGCTAGTTGCCTTCAGATAAAACATAATATTGGCTTCAAAATGAAGCATATTTGACAGACAGACCAACAAGACACATAAACGAACGTGAAATATTGATAACTAAAGATTCTAAGATAAAATGTGTAACTTGGTATATGAAACTGTTGGGAATCAGATAGAATTAAGAAAGAGCTGTTTTCCAGAATACTGTAAACTTCTATCACCTTGTAAAGGCCTTCTTTTTGTTTAAACGTGAAGTTGTCGCATGATAATTTGTCACATTAAATTGAAGGACACAGAAAGAAAGGTAGCAATATTTTCTTAACAGTAAATCTTGCTGTACATAATAAACCAAGACGTGTTTTGTTTTTAGATCGATCATTAAGACATCGCCTCTTAATCAGTTTGAATTTACACCATATCAAATATAAGCATTTTAAATACTGTTTGACAATGTTAATGAAATTCAAATTGATGTCAAAGATATTCTGAAAGTGACAGTCATAAATGTCACTATAATTAAACAGTAATGTACCGTGTACGTCCTGAACCAGCGACATTTATTAGCTCAATACAAATGTCGTTACTTATTACTCAGTTGACATTTACAGAGCCATTCCTGTCATGGCTTAAAGGCTAATTACATACAAAGCGGAGTTTATACAGCATGCAACACGGCAAACACAAATAATTCTGCATGACAGAAAAGAAATGAACATGAGTAATGAAGCCAACCCAGTGTTTCTGACATTATTACTTATAATCAGACAATTATAAAGCTTTCAATGAAGGAAAATACTTCCGCCTGCACTATATATACACGACAACAAAAATAAAAATGTTTAGAAGTACCAAACAGTTAAATATGATTTACAGAACAGAGTTATGACAGTTTTAAAAGTATTAACCATGTTATGTATCTATACTCATATCAGAATTTTGATAGTTAATTTTATGTGTGAGGTGAGTAAGGAGAGGTTGGTAGGTCACAGAGTAAACATTGGTAAACAAAAAAAAATAATTTTGTTTCATCCGATACCCTGAAATATTTGCTGCATACTTTATTTTTAAAAGAAATTGAATTAAAAACGTCAGGCACAATGTTAACTATTGTTTCGCTATTTTTTTTCTAATGCATAAAAACTCTTGTAATGTTACTGCATTTTGTTTCCATCTTATAATTCCTATAGTAATTTTCCTGTTTTAATTCTAAATAAAAACTGAACTTAGGATTTCTCTGATAATATATATATAAATTTATTTTTTTTAGATTACTCGAATTATCTGGGGTTTTTTGTTTTTGTTTTAGAAATTGTAAAATATTCAGAATTTTCATCGTCAAAGTATTTTATTTTATTTCAGTTACTTAGTATTTTGAAACCTGTCATTCTGTCTATCTATTATCAAAATGGAAGATAAATATGAATGTACACTGCATCATTCCAAATTTTAATAAATATTAAGACGTTATTTTTTCCTATCATTCAAACTTTCAAATAATATCGGAATACTAATTAAGTTTTGACCATTCGTATTTTTATTAAAAGAGTAAAACACGCCATTTCGAAAATATATCTAAATGTTTTTGTACGTTCAATTCCTGCTAAACAAATCGACCATTTTCGTTTCCATTGCAAAACAAGTAACTGTAGGACATAAATGCCATAGAAGAAATATATAGAAGAGCAAATATATTTTTAAAAGGGGTTGATAGTTTAACTAAATAATGGTTTGCTATTCTGACATGTTCAGGTGATAGTTTATGTATATAATTATGTAACTGCATTTAATAGTCTAAAAGCAATAGTTATAGAAATATTTATATATATTATATATTTTGAGTCCACGATAAATGTTTTTCTAATAAAATATAAGATTAGATAAAAAGTTATGTTTTAATGTCATCGATATCCACACTATCTTCGTCTATGACACATACAGTTTTTCCGCCGTTTAAGCTAACCTTATAATGTGCGTAAGGTGATCCCAATTCCATGGGTCTTTGTCCGGCATCTTTCGTTATATTGGCTTAAACAATATCACTTCCTATAACTTAGTGTAGAAATTTTGCTGTGATGCCTCTTGCAAAAAGCTCTGCCGAAATTGCTAGAAAAATTTCATTCCATTAAGAGCTCTGGTTGCTATGGCAACAAGAAAGGAAAAATGAAAATCTTCTTGTCTGAACCCACAAGACAAAGATTTCAAAAATCAAATATGGAACATTATCTATTAGGCTTTCCCAAAAATGTCATTCCCTTAGAGACATTTATTTGCTCTCCCCCTGGGTGTTAGCTATTTTACGGAATTATGGAATTCTATTCTTTTATGGAATTCTTAGTGCCTTAAGAGCTTTACATGGATTGCTGGATCATGTTTTCCCTTTAATTGTCATTTGCCAAACGATATGTCGGAGAATGTTAAAAAAAATCTTCCTTGAGATCTAGTATGTGGTATTGTTGAGTTTAATCATACCACCGGGGTCATTTTTTGGCCCATCCACTCGTTTTTAAATAATTCTTTTTGTCTGAAACAAAAACGTCCCTGGCTTTCGTCATTGCCATGTGGCATTAAGAGTACTCACATCTTGAAGTTTAGATATGGCTCTGCTGCCGCATCCCAACCCTTGTACATATATGAACTATTAAAAAAATCGTCTTGTCTTAAAACGTACATTGATCTTTGGTAATGTCAAATGGGGTATTACGTTTTCATGCAAAATTTACAAAAAATGTTCCCGTTAGTAGTTTATCTCAATTGTTTTTTAGTCATTAGTGGCCCTCTTGTTTTCTGTAGATGTGTTAAAATCATTAAAAGTAAATCATTTAAACAGAATTATTTTATGAAAAAATGCAAGCTGTAAAAACCGCTAACGGGTTTGTAGAATTAAGAAATGGGCACAAACCTATTATTTTTCATATTTCATGCAATAAAACTGAGTTAACTTGAAAACAACATACTCCTAAGATTAATATAGTAATAATCTTCCGTTGTATATTAAACCCGAGTTATCAGAAATTGTGAGTATCATGGAGATCACTTGTTTTATCATCGCAAAGACTCAGACCAGCATGTGAATTAAACTGTCCTGAATTATTGATGATATTTCTTTATTTTTAAACATTTGCACCGCGAAGCTTCATGGTTGAAATTACAACAAAAAATCATCCGATATGCTGATCTCTTAGCATTAATGAAACAAAAAAAGTTAAAATTGACACAAAAAACTTTTTCTGGCCAATAATCTTTGGAAAAACGCCAGCTACAACTATTCAAAAAGGACCCCATGTCAAATATAATCTTAGCGACATACAGTAATCCAGAATAAATGTCTCAAAGTTAAATTTTGACAGGTATTTCAATACATATATACAGTATATAATAAAATACCCATACAAAATTATTTGACAAATTCGTTTCCTGTTTCGAAAATAGAACACGTAGAGTTAACACGATCAGTCTTAAATATTTAATGACATGACAAACACTTTATGAGGCAGAGCTTGTCGTAAAATTGCAGAATTTGTCGGAAACACTTTAATATTTCCATATCGTTTTTTATTATGACCATGTAAAACAATGGCCTTGGCGTGATGGCTTTTGACATATCAAATGATTTTCTGAGACATGCTGTAAGACTAACAACTTTGTCAGTCAAAAGACAAACATTTGTTCTCTAGTTTCTCTGTCCAGGTGCTTGAAGATACTCCCGGTCAGTCAATTTCAGTTGATATATAACCGAAAAAATTTGTCTAAAACAACAGAGCGTGTAGTCTGCTTAGAAGAAATGTCTGTTGGTTTCGCTTACATTCTCTTCTTACAGAGTACAGTGATTGTAAGACATTAATTAATGCTCGAGATAAAAAGAAGTTTCGTCACGTTCAGGACTACAATCAAGATCCCACTAATGACCATTAACTGCTATAACACAGGATTACTCAATAGTCAAGATACTTTATCATTTTAGACACAACAAATAAATCAACAGCAGTAAACTGACAATAAAATAAGCTATCGGCGAATGAATTAAATACTTTTCATATTTTTTTTGTTGATCATGTTTGTACTCATGTATGAAAAACCTCACTGTAAAGAATGTTTACATTTAACAACGCTCGATGTTTATGTCGAAACCTTTAAAAGAATGCAAAATCTAATTTTGATAGCAAAACAAAGTAGGCAATTTAAGACGCGAGATAAAACTACAAGATAAACGACTACTTGGCGCCATGAAAAAGCGATAAAACATCTCTTATGACATAAACTTAACTACTTCAACATTTTATCTTGTTATAATTTAAACATCATGTCTTCTTACAAAACATTCGTACAGAGTATAAATCTAATATATGCAGTTGGTTTTCAGTATAAAGGACGTTTTAAGGCTTGCTTATCCACAAACATATTGATTAGTTTTACTTGTACGATGTACATGAATATTGACGCAGCTTAAATATCCCTATTGACATTTTCAAACAAAGCAGTAAAGCTTTTGCTGTATACGAAATCAATATAAGCATTTCTATATACGACGGCACAATGATCATGAATAACTGTTTATACTAATACTTGTCTACAATATAACTAAGTACATATATATATTGTACGAAGTGGGAATGTGGTACAAACATGTGTCTGACCTAAATGTTTACTGATTAAGCTTGAATCTTCATAAATGTTTGCCTTGGGTCAAACAGCGGGCGTCTTAGATAAACGGAATACAAAACAAAGGTGGCAATCAATAACATAGAACAAATGTGATTTATATATATCAAGTAACATATTCAATATCAACAAGAATGCAATGCTCTTTTAAAGATAGTATACACTTACATATTTAAACATTTCTTATATGTGTGATATGTAACACTGTTTCCCGTTTCAAATATTCTGATAAAAATAGTTTAGGGTAAACCGTAAATGTTCATTTCAGTACTAACTTTGTGATTCATAATTTTTTACTCTTTATACACAATTTTGTTTAACGTCGTTTTATTGTTGTAAGTTTAATGACACTTAATGTCTAGAAAGATTTGTTTTATACTTCGCTTTTTCAATGTTAAAATACATCGGCAGCTAAGGTAATGTTTTTTAGACTGCCCTGCCAGATCTAAGGTCATACAGCTAAAAACCTTTGTTTTTTATGCCATTGTTTTAAAAATTAATAAAAATAACTATTCTGTCTCAGTGATGCTGTACCAGTTGGTGTTAAAGTGGAAAAAATAAAGCAGTGCGTGACAACGTAAAGTCACCCTTACCATCACAATCATGATCATCATTAACGTGATTAATAAATAATTTGCAACAAAAATAGGACTATCATCAATACAGTAATCATCACCATAATCATCATGGTCTGACAACATCAACAAATAATTTGCAACATTAACAACTAAGAGACCAGGAAAACTAAGTCGGTACTGATTGGTATAAAAAATAAATACACCATAACAATAATAAAATTCAAATTAGAATGAAGCAAAACATTATTCGCCCTCATTTATGGACTGTATTACATTGAATATAGTGTGATATTCACCATTTGGTCGTACTATTGACCGAGGTGATATATATAACCATCTAACTATATTATTTGCATAGGTGTTTTATTATGTGCTTTACTCATAAATCTTTAAACAACTATTAAGGACTGAACTATCAGGTTGGTAGGTTTTTCTTGTTTGTCTTTGCCGTTTGCTACAATACTCCATCTTGTTTTATTTCGAGTGTGCGGAAACCTATTTTGATCTTTTTATATCATGTTTGAGTGGAAATACAAACCATAGCGAGACTGATTCCAAAAACTAAATGCAATCAAAATTTATTTAGTCAAATGATAAATTCCTGAACGAAAGTTGACGTAATGCAAATCTTTCTGCATCCTTCATTTTGGTGAGCATAGGAAGATTTTTCGGCTGTAAACACGACTACAGCCGAAAGACAAATGTACGTTTGAATGACAAAGACCCTCCATTGTATTTATTTATAGATCACATTGTACTATTTTCTCGACATAATAATATTCAGAATCATCCTAACGACTATGTTGTGTATGATATGCGTGCTAGTATATATACGTGAACTAAATGTCATCTGAACTTAGTCTAGATTACGATAATTTTCCTGTTTATCGAGGAAATTGTATTGGCATCAAAACTGAATTTAAGTGATGTCAAATATGTATAAAGTCTTTTTTATACGCCTATGTTTCTAGTTGTCAAGTATATATGGTGTGCTTTTCAATATTTTAGTAATGTCCTTTTTAAAATACGTATTCGATGTAATGTAACAATTAACCTAAAAATGGAATATATAAAAAAAAATATGTTAAAATCGATGACAGTTGTAATGCATGTGCACATACCAGCTTGATGGCGCAGGTGGTTGGTAAAAACACATGCGATTTGCATTCTTCTAAGTTTTGATTATATATGTAAATATCTGAATGTGTTGAATAGGAATAATTATGCTTGGCATTTTTAAATCATGAACCAATCTTGGAAGATGTCTCAGTTGTATATTTTTTTTAATTTACTTTTTAACATTTTGACTGTCATTATTGCCATGAAAAATATATATATGTAATGTATAAATGCAGTGGGTTGCATGTTGCGTATGTTCAAACAAAGATATCAGAAACGGGATATTATCACTAAAGACATTACAAAAATATGTAATGTATGCAAATAGGAAATGACAAGTGACCACCATACTTTTCTCATGATGTTATATCAAATATTTTAACATTTCGATGACCCTTTTCCAATAAAAATGATATTTAAATTCAACAAAACACGTAAGAACTATTTAGAGACGTTGGTATGGTATGTTGGTATATATATGTATTATTTGGTATGTATTATTTTGAAACTGAGGAAACCTTTAATAAGTGAATTTATTAAAAGTATTATTTGTTTTGATTGCCACGAATTCAGCAATGATATTCTGATGAGTTGTGATTCACTTATGATTTAGGTACATTTATTATATGTGTTTATTTAATTTTACATGTACTCTCTTTTTCATGCCTAAGCAAATTCATGATATTGCTATGATTGTTGCAAAGAATTTAAGAAATGACTGCAGAAAATTAAATCTTGCACAAGACCTATATATATTAATAAAAGACTGAATTAGATTCAAGCTTTATTATTTTTCATTTGTTAATAAAATGGGAAATTGGTAACGAAGCCAAGTAGCCTGTAAAAGAAAGAAAGAAAAAAAAGAACGTATGTTTTTGGCGAACTAATGTAAATTATCTTTTGGTGGAGCAAAACAAAAATAAATGTGTAAAAGGTTTCATTAGAACAATGAAAATGCAACGTAGTAATTATAAAAATACTCATTGATAAGTCTCGTCAAAACCTTATATCTATTAAATATTATAAGTAAATAGAAGTGTCCTAGAACTCTTCGGAAGACAATAAGGTCGTGAGATGTTTTCGAACATCTCCCATATGAAACAAGATTTCTGAAACATATTTTTAACATGACAAATAGATTGGCCTCAACGTAAAACAAAACATTTAAATACGAAACGATATATTTAAAACTGTTGTATCTTTTAGTTATTTTAACAGTTTTCAATGACGCTCATTGTTTTTATGTTTATTTTCAGTGTTTTTTTATGACAGAAAAGGAACAAATGCACATCTTTGCTCATTTCAATTATTTAAATGAAATAAAACAAAAAAGGAAAAAAATAAAATGTTAAAAGTGTCTTACCATAATTAGAGTACCTAAAAATTGTATTCAAATGGCAGATAAATTCTGGTGTAATTGACTGCAATACAACAAAACATTTATAATTTACTAATTAAAGGTTAAAAATAACGGTGAAATGAAATAACAATGAAACTAATTCTTAATATGAAGGAAATGCTGATTTAATTCTTAACTTTACAGGCTAAAATAGCCATTACTAAATACTGTTTTATCATTTGCCACAAATATAATGGCATTCGTTCTTTAACAGATTAAGAGCAAGTCATGAATCAGTGTATCAAAAGAAGCCTATTAAAAGAAATTTCCATGACAACAAAAGTATCAGAAGCATGACAGAAAAAGCTGAGTTTTAAAGAAAAATAGTTTCTTCAAACAATTATAAATGATTAAATTTACTGTGCTTTGAACAGAATATATTATTACTGAATCATGGCACTTTTATTTATACCTGGATATACGCATAAATAAACTACCTAGCATAACTGGGTAACGAAGGATATCTCCAGTCTGCTTTGCTATATCAAAACAGATTCTACAGGCTACATGTAAATGAGTATTAATGATAAAGTTGTCTGTCCTCACTGAAAATGGTGTATTTTCAAACACATCACTTGAAAATTATCTAGGAAGAGTAGAAGTTAAAATGATACTACTTCGGCCAAAGAAATATAATTGAATCACATCTTTTTTTAATACGTCCTAACATGCCAAGGCTATATTATACCCTATCGTCCTATTGGGAAATAATGCATCAGCAACTTCCTCGCTGCACAATACGAATACAATTATATGTAGGATGCGAGTCAATAACAAAACAACCTTTACCAAGGATAAAACCAAAACAAGTAAAATTCTGCGACCAACCCATCTTTAAACATATCTGAATCTTCAAAGACATTATTTCATGTAATCTGAACAAATAAAGTGTACGCTGAGCACCACACAAGAAAACATTCCAAAAACAACTCTGAAGACTTAGGGAAACCGTGTTTATTAAATCAATATTGTCATACTGAAGCTAAGCTAACGATTTTTTACAGCCTGTCCAAAGCATTTGGAACATTAGCAAGTTATGAAACCGTTGTTTGTCGTAACAAATGAATTTAACCTTGAGCTCTCAACCAAATATCTATTATGTTTCTTTGTATCGTTGAGAGTTAATCAATAAATTGTATTTTCGTAACTGACTCATATTTACAATGTGGGTGTAAAATATGTTTGTTCAATGTGACAAAAATGATAAAAAAAAGATATGTGCATCCAGTGTCATTAAGTCGTAAATAAAAATAAACTAAGTAACAAAGTAGAAACATAAATAAATTGACTTTGTATTCAAAACTTTTTAACAAAATTAGCTAAGAGCGCCATAATGGCATATAATGGCCCCTCTATCGTTCAGATGAGAACCACTGTAGATATCGTTCGATTTTCCCTTCCTGTAACTTCGAAATCAATATGTCAAGGTTAAAATATGTTTTCAAAATTGTTTAAAATTTCTTTTAACCAAGATAAATCAAACAAATAAGATAAAGGTCCACCAAAGGAATTTTTCTGTGAGAGAGCTTTAGGATTTCTGAGAAGATTTTTAAGGTTTTCAAATAGTTGAAATTGAAAGTTACCCGAGTACTGCTAAGTGCTTTAACAAACCAACATGGCTTCGAGATAAGGGCCAGCGCAGGAACACTTTTGTGAAATTATTTTGGGTCAAGTGTGTCTGAGGAGAATTTCAGTGTTGTATACTAAAATTTGCCCTGCTCCCTGTCAGCCAAATTATTTTACAAAATAACATTTGTCAAAGGAATATGATTCAGAGCTGTATGTGGGAGCGTTTGTGGGAAATTATTTTGGAATTGTCCAATGTAGATTTTCAAAGTTTTCTATATAGTTGTATTTTGAAAAGTTCCCTCGCCCCCGTCAGCCTAGTTTTTTTAAAAAAAACAACATGGCGTGAATGTATTTGAATGAGGGCCACATAAGAAAAAAAATCTGTAAAAATGTTTTGAAATCTTGCCAGCGAGTTCTAAGGAGATCTACAGTTTACCATACAGTCAGATAGTGAAAACACGCCCGCCGTCTGAATGCCAAGTTTTAATGGACCCAATAGGGCCAACTAAGAAACATTTTTGTGAAATTTTTAAATCGCGTTGGTGGTTTCTGAGAAGATTTTTTTAAAGTGCTCCATATAGTCATGCAGTGGAAACAGGCCGTGCCCTCGGTAGACAATTTTTAAGGGCCCATATGAATTGAAGGAATTTGATAAAGAACCACCTAAGAAACACTTTTATGACATTATTTCAAATCAGGCCGGTGGTTTCTGAAAAAGATTTTTTTTTCAAAGAGTTTCCTTGTAGTTGCCATGGCAGCTATTTAATTAAAAAAAAAGACTTACTGAGGAATATTCCTGTGAAGTTTGGTTAATATTGGCCTAGTGGTTTAGGATAAGATGTTGTTTTGAAGGAAAATGTTGACGACGGTAAGTCACAGATCATAACAGCTCACTATTGAGCACTGCTCAGGTGAGGTAAAAATGAAAATTGTGGAAGAAAGTATTGAGAAAAAGTATTATAAAACATCAACAACTATTTTCAAAAGATCTTAAATATTCCTCGTCCTGTTGCAAATGGCAAGAGGCATTTTACAGTATATTAAACAGAAAATGACCACCAAGATCATGAAATAAAAAGTGTCCAGTTTTCTTAGATTTTTGATATGTATTTTAGGGATTGACACAAAAAAGACAGTACAGACTTTAAAGGGATATATAGGCAAAAGTTTTATGCTTTCTTTAACGTTTCGTCAATCAATATACTAAAAATGTGCTCGAAATAAATACAATAATCAGTCCCACTTACCCTAACCATAACCCTAAATCCTCTATTTAAATGAAAAACCGGGTGGTTTTCTAACTTGACCTACGTGGGTCTAGATAGAAAATTTAGATTTCGCGCTAAATATTGCAGTGAATGATTGGAGGGTTGAAGTACCTGTCACGTGATCTACGGCAAAAAGCAACCCAAGAGAAACGACGATTGGCTGTTTTGTCTCGTGATCTATCGCGTTTTACTTCCAGTTAAAGAACGTTCAGATATTTACGTTCAAGCCCGCATTTCACTTTATTTATATGGACAAACATACTTGGAGTTTAAAGTTCTTCATATTGAACATGATTTGAGCAAATAATATCAGTTTTAATTTTTTGGCATTCATTTGCCTGTGTATTCCTTTAAGATAGAAAGCAATTTTTAATTATAAAAAAAAGTCTGCTGAAACAATTCATTCTAGAGACAGCTTTTAAATGCAGTTGATGCCTTAGAAGAAATGTTGGTAATGTATGAGAGTGTCAGATATATCTAGAAATAAATGTAAGCCTGAATAAGTGAGAAAAGGATAGTACTAAATTAACGTTATTACATCCAAGTCACAAGCTGGTCGTTAAACGAAACAATTTCGATATCATATCGCATAAATGAAAGGTTCTTCAAAGGAGAATATAAAATGAGGCTTGACATAAAAGACTTTCTTTCGCTGAAGACAAGTGCAAATATTGACATAACAAATATTTGTCCCTATTCATTCCAAAGAAATTCATTGACAATCTCAAACTTTTCTGGTGGAGCAATTTTTTCTAGAACCATTTAACCATTACAAATTACAACGTCTTTTATTTAGAAAACAAATGTTAATAGATATTTTGCAAAAGGACGTTCAAGTTAAGGGAATAGACGCTGACCTGGATTAACAGAAAATGAAAGACAGAACACAATCTGCAAGTGGAGTCCAAAACGCGCGTCGGAACCTTACATCAAGACATATAAATAACACTTTATCACTCTGTAGAGCGGAAAATAAGGCTACAATATTGCATTTTAGCAGCTAACAATAATGAAATGAGATAATTCGATGATTTACGCATTAAAAGATGACATAGAAATAACAATTGATAGTTTTTGGCAGATTTTCTTTCGTATTACTTTTCAAGCACCCTTAGAGCGCTTAAAAATGTCTATTCAACGTTAAAAATCAGATGAACTTATTGTCTGGCAAATCGAAAATGCTCAAAAAAAAGAAAAAAATATATAAAAGTATTTAAAAAATATCAAAAGATCATGATGTGTCATTCTTCACTAAAATTTATTACCACAATAAATCATAGAAAAGGTTAAATAAGAAATATATAGTAATCATAAATAATAAAATGGTATAAGTTTTTATTTTTATGAAAAAGTTTAGCAATGAGTCATAGCAAAATGTATAAAATTGCGTTTCACTGATGAAAATACATGCCATAACTTGTTAATTTTTATATTCATCTTCAAATATAATGTCAGCTGAAATAGGCTTGTTTAAACTTGTTGATATTGTTGCTGATGAGGAAGAGGATGTAGCTTTTGCCTACTTAACCTGAACACGTAAAGGAAGCAGGCATTCAAGTGATTTTGGTCTACATCCATCTGTAACGAATACAATATGTTAGACGCAAATTCACCAACTGAAGAAGGAAATTTGTAATTGATTAAAAGTATTGACGTTATGAAATTTTTGGGCATAATTTGTAGTTGTTACTTTAATAACCTCTGAAAATAATTCAATAATAATAACATAAATACAGTCGTGAATTAAATATCAAAACGTTCAAACCATGAAAAATTATTCTAAATGGAAAAAAATATACAATTATTATAACTAAATTTTATTTTATCTTACTGAAGAAGATATTGGCACTTTAAGCATTAAACTCAACTTTTTTGTTTATAGTCTAAAGTGTTAACGGATTACTGCACGCGTTAAATGTTCGCCAAGGTCCGAAAACTACACTCTTATGGGGGCATTAATTTGCACTGTATCCAGGCCGATCATCTGTTTAAAAATATTTCTTGTTTGTTTTTGTTGTTGTTGTTGTTTCTTTTTTGGCTTTTACATATAGATTAATTGAATCATTCCTCTTAGCCATTTTGGTTGCTGAGATATGTATATATTAAAAGGATACACAGGCAAATAAATGCCCAAAAAATTATAATTGATATTATTTGCTCAAATCACGTTCAATATGAAGAACTTTAAATTCTCAGTATGGATATTGTTTAGCAGAAAGTAAAACGTAAACGGAATCACCGAGTTATTTTTAAATAGGTCACCTGACAAAAGCAACCAATCGTCGTTTCTCTTGGGTTGCTTTTGGCCGTAAATCACGTGACAGGTACTTCAGCCGTCCAATCATTCACAGCAAAATTCAGCGCGAAATCTAAATTTTCTATCTAGACCCACGTGGGTCAAGTTAGGACACCACCCGGTTTTTCATTTAAAAAGAGGAAATTTTTGTTACTGGGACTGATCGTTGTATATATTTCGATCACATTTATATTATATAGATTGAAGAAACGAGAAAGAAAGCATAACGCTTTTGCCTGTATATCCCTTTAAAGGTTAAAAGTCATGTAGAATAATAACTCTTTATATTTCGTTCACTGACTTCTTTCAAAATATTTGCACTTGCTGTAAAAGTTTAACTATCCTTTCTTGGTCGATTGTCAATCGATCCAGCGTTACAAAGGGCATCGAACTTATTACAAATCACCTATCAGCTGCATAATATTCTACCTACCACCACAACAAAAAGTTCTATCGAATAACATTTTCTTACTTAGAAGTTCTGTAGATATTACCTGATTCAATATCTTGGTTACTCACATGGTTTGAGATAAAGTTGTTTTATATTTTCTATTTTTTTCAATTTTCTGCCTGAAGTTCTATGTAGCGCAGTGATACAAAGTCATTGTTATTTTTAGAATAAACGTTATTCATCGTCTGCTAGCCTACTCATGTGTGTTCCGGTTATGACCTGGCCTAGTCAGGCAAGGATTCAGTTTGATTAGAGAGCAAACAGCGTTTTTATTTAATATTTTGGATGTCGAAAACAGCAACTGTTTTGCTTTGATTTGATTTATTCTTATAATTTATCTGGTTATACTAACTTAGCATTTTTATCTATCAAAATGAGGCTGAGTTTGCAGTGTACAAAAATTGTGTGCGGCACGACAATCTTTAATTAATGTGAATCCAAAGACACTTGGTCTATAAGTTTTGGTAAACTCTGATTCATTTGTGCCGAGCATTTGTGGTGTCTGTATTTAGAAGTTTTGGTTAGAACTTTTTCTTGTAGGCGTTTGTTTGCTGATTTTTTCTAAAGCTTACAACGAGGAAATCGGTGAGAGATGACAAGTTTTATGATACATAGAAGGAAAACGAAAATGATCAATACGGCCTGTACGACTTTAAATGCCTTTTGTTTTTTAAACGACAAATGAAAGACATATAAACAAAGGGCAGTTTTCAATTTATGATAAGGCTAGATCAAGAATAGCAACAGGTGCGTGACCAATTAAAGGGTTTATGTGAATCATGTTTTCTTAACTAAAGTCAGTTTCGTTTGTTTACTGAAGCTATTCCGGTGCCCTTTGATGTTAACATCAGTGGGTTTTTTTTGTAATAAAGTTATGCGTCTAACAGATATGATTCCACGTTTGTTTGCTATGGCGGATACTGGAGCTAGAATGCCCTTTGTGAATATTCTACAATAATTAACTGAAATTTGACCTTGACAAGACTTGTCTCACATCAAATAATTATCATTCAGTTGTATATGTATGGATCTGCTTTTACATAAAAAATATGATAAGCTTTTCTATGGTGACTAACATTAATAAAAGGTGTATCGAAAAGAATTTTCCTTTATATCATAAGATAATCGGTTTTCTACACCGAACTCTAAAAACGAACGTATTACCACTTACGTACTTGAATTTTTGCCATCGTAAATATTTTAGCAATGAAGTGCACAAAAGTTGTGTGAATAATGACGTCTTGCTTTGTTTGTTGTTGTTGTAAAATATTTTTGTCTCACAACTTACATGTGCAATGAAAGGATAATATATTTTTATGTGTGACTGATCATAAATTGTAATGTGTAAACATATTTTTGAGATGTAACAAAAACTTAACATCACGTAAATGTAGCATAGCATTAACTGATAATTGACCAGTCGATTTGAAATGTTTCTTCGCCAAAACAGGATATAAAAATCAGGGACAATAAAATCTACGATTGAATACTTGTAACAGTCGTTTAAACAGCAACAATTGCCATTTTCGGTACGTTTACGATGTTAATAGTATACTTTTGTCCCATTACGAATAGGTTTTAAAGTTTCCGAAACAATCATCCTCTTTTGTTACTCAATCGGCTTAAAACTGTCGTGTGTAAGTTAAGAAAACATAAATGTATTTGCATATTAAATCTTTGACGTTGTACACTCCAGACACTTAAGATAAGTAAAGGAATTTCATTCATGGGAATTTTACAATATAATATAACAGTACATGAAGTTAAATTCATTGGACCGTAATATCATTTGTCCACATTTAACAAAATAATTGAAAATGATATTCAAGAACATTGATCTTTTTCTGTACGGAAAATTGCCAGTATTATATTCCTATATGTACAATTGGAGCGGGGTAAGTATGTAATTCTATGTTTTGATTGGCTGTTAGAAGATCCGATTAATGCCGAAGCATTACGTATTTGTACGATGCACTACCCGTTGAATCAATTTGCGAAGTTTTGTTATTCCGGAAATCCTCGGACATAATCACGTGACTGTCTGGTAATATTGTGTAGGAACATTGAATGTTATTGTTTTGAAATCTATTAATAGTAACAAGTAACTGATAAGAGATACAGGTAACTTTTTGAAGGTTGCCAAAAATATGGCGGTTGATAAAAATGCAAAACATAGTAATTTTGTAATTACAGTTACAAAGTCATTTTTATCAAACAATTCAATATCTTATACCATTTAAAAGGTCTGTAAACTCATATTTTACATATTTAAAAAATAATTGTCGAAACTGTTTACTTTCTTGTTTGTAAATGGTTAAACTTAGTGCATCTTAGCTGCTAGAAAAATGCTGAAAAAATGCTGGTATAAATTAGTTTAGTTTTCTTTTTTAAACGGAAAAATTCAAAATCTGCTAATATTTTCAAAATATGGATTTAAAAAGCTTTCAAATAATGTAAAATGTTACAATGTTTATGTTTAATGTTTTCAAATAATAAAATTCGGCTCGCAAAGAAAACAGATATCTAAACTTAAAAATTCTGTCTGGTTCCCGGTCGTACATTGCTACGACAGTGACTATAACTCACCTGGTCTTTAATATGTTGAATTATATCAAAGTAATCAAAGCATGGTCATAGTTTATTATCATAATTGATATTACAAGTATATTTGTTATTCTACTCAAGCATGTTTGTTATTATGTTCAAGCATGTTATTCCATGAAATTCATGTTATTTTGTTACTAAACAAAACAAACAATGTTTCAGTATCATAATTATCACCATTAACATCAAGCGATATATGGAAATAAAGGGTTGAACAAATATGCTGTTGTTGTTCTTCAAAAAAATGTGCATGACCTTAGTTATAATTTGTCTGAACAGACAGGTCTTCAATTTAAAGATATATATTAACTTTCTTTTTATTAGCATCTGCAAACAAAATAGAGTACTGTAGCTTAAGGTGCCTTAAAAATATAGTAAAATACCGTACACTCAAATGGACTCAATGTTATAAATGACTTTGTGATATTTCATCATCATATTAGCTGGAAGTGTTATATACTAAACAAGATTGTTTTCTACAGAAGATCATTGGCGTAGAAACAGCAATAAATTAATGTCCCATAAGTGTTATAGGTTCGGACATTGATGCCTTTTGCCATTGGCCATTTTTGAGTAATGCTGTTATGTACATTATTAATACATTTTGATAATTGCTTGATTATTCACATGATACTGCGTACCAATGGGTAATAAAGCAATGTTTCAGTTACATATTTACCTCTACGTAAATGTATAAATGTAGCTTTTTCCATTTGTCTCCAGGACTATTTTCGTTATTCTTAATACTATCATTTGCAAAACAGTTGTCTAGCATCTTTTGCTATAACTTCTGTTTGTTGCAATAAATTTAGAAACCGATGCATACAACAATTAGCTGTTTCTTTCTCTCTCTTTGAGTAGGCTTATTAAATGCAATATATGCCCCTAAGAATTCGCACAATACAGAGATTAAAATTTCATCTTGATACGTGGTTTTACTGGTATTATCGGTCATTCACCTTGTTGCTAAGTATAAAAAAGAGAATTAAGTTTTGATAAAGTCCTTCTAAGTTGCCAAGGTCATTTCTGTGTAATAAATGTTATTTTGTAGCAGGCAAATCTTATCACTCGCGTGATATTTTTAACTTGATTTATTCTTTGTTTTCCTACCATGTAGATGATTTATTGATTGTTATGCTAATATCTTAACATGTAAACTATAAACTAGACGATAAGTGAAATCTCAAATTGATTATTACACTGGATTTTTATGGTTCTTGAGGAGAGCTATTTGGTGTGTCTGTATGACTTGCTTAATAACAAACAGTAGTTTAAGCCTTCTGTGTCTGCTGCAAGTTAATTAAATATAAGTAACACAATTAAGATTATAATTAATATAATTCGCTTGTATCATCGTTTAAAGAGTCGCATTAATAAGAACAGTGTGCATTCTTGTTGATTTGCGTTTGAATACCAAATACATATTAAACATTTTCCATCTATTCAAAAGCTTTTGAGAACAGGCATTGTATGTCAGGCTTCTGATTAAATATCTATATTGACAATACTAATATTATTTTTTCCAGTAAAGGGCCTTATAGCTCTAATGAATAAAGCAGATAAAACTTTTTTTATTATGTCCAAGGTGGTTTTTGTATCCTTCGCGTTATAAAAAGTCTGAATGCATAGTTATTGTAAAGCAATAATTAAAGCTGTTTATGCATTCCTTATATTAAAAAAGATAGTTTCGCCTCAACGCGTTGCTTATACACTGATATCAGTCTAGATGTACTTCTGACAATTGCTTTTGTATAAGTTTTACATTTAAATGCTTACGTAAAATACAGGTTACAGTTCGTCCTTTTTTCTATAAGAAACTGTTCAAAGGATCACGAAAAACTAACTTGATTTAACATCAAGGTAAAAGATAAACAATAGGTAGTATAATTGAATGAATTGAAGAGAATCTGTCCTAATGCTGTTTAAAATCAAAGAAATATTACTTTAAGTTTCACCACTACGGAAAAACACCCACTGCTTACCTAAAGAAGTAACATGAAATCTAGACCCATCAGGATTTTCTCTAAAATAAAACGACGTTTCCAATCATCGTCAGTTATTAAACTTCAGAGCCTAATGAAATGAAATTTTCACACAGTAGGTACTTGCAATAAATGAACTTTAAATGTAGGTAAGTTCTGTAGTTTGGCGCAGCTGTCAAACCAAAGGTTTGCCCTTCTGTCGAGACCAATCGGATATGTTGCCAGAAAACATGAAATTATTCCAAATGAATATTTACAATAATTTATTAGGTCAAAAATTGTAATCTGAGTAGGAAAAGTTCTAGTACCATTTGAAAAGCTTAATATGATTGGAGACTTTAGATTACTTTGAATAAGAATATTTATATATTATTTCGATCAGTGCTAGGGTTGCTATAGTCTTCAAAAGAATTGTCAACTTTATGTTGGTAATTGTAAACCAGTTTAAACTCTGAGTTTTCTTTACAAAATTAAAGATTTTGAAAGAGTTATCTTGTCATATCATTTCACATGTGAAATAATTAACCTGTTGTACGGATTTCAGTCAGACTTTAGGGGAGACTTTCCATCGATAAAAGTCTTATACATTTATCAACTTACTTAAGGTTTAAAATGGACACTAATTATCTAGGCCTGATTTTAATGGATTTTCAAAAAACCATTTGATACCACGGACCATGCTGTACCCCCTATGAAAATTTAAGCAGTTGGTCTTAGATGACACTATTTTTTTCTGTTTCGATCATATCTATTATTATGTAGTTATATATTTTAGATATTACTAGATAATACTAGATATTATAAGATATTATAACGTCACATGTCTGTGGTTGTCAAACACAAGCTTTTTCTTTGCATATGGTCCAGTATTCTTGTAATAGGAGGAGACAGGCTCTTCATTGAAAAAGAATTGACAGTACGACTGGAGTCTATAAATTAACAGTTTATCCGTACGTCTACGTAAAACTAATTTTGTCTTGTTTGGGTGTAGAAAACGTCCTAGGATGAATTCCTGTCAGAGATATACATATAATGGCATAATATTTAGTCAACATATTTTGCGTAACATTAAAATTCATGTACAGAAACTTCTCATCTTTCACACAATGAAACTTCTGGCAATAGCTCTTGGTCAGAGCCATTTTAACCCGTTGTCATTGACTTGTTCATTTAGGTATCATGACCGTAACACATATCTGAAATATCGAAATTCTTACCTGTGATTATTTGCTAATGTCTCTCTATGTAAACACCGTCATCTGATAAGGCTACAAATGAAAAAAAAAAAGATTAATGTCTCTTTGTATAAGATATTGTTATGTTTTCGTTGTATATTGTTAGTAATGTTGTACTATGTTGTATTGTACATATACTAAACGCATGTTATCTATTTAATAATTATATGGCTATGATAGACTTTCTTAGACTATGATGAAATCTAATACAATAACCCATAAGTAACTACGTGTGTATTTTTAAAAAGCTGTCCGAAAACAGAGTATCTAGTTAATCTAATCTGGTCCACACTATCTCAGTGGTGATTTACGGAGATGTTGAAACAAGATGTTTTAAGATATTTTTGTCACAAATTAAGCTGATCCTTCGCATTTGAATGAACATAAATAAATAAATATATAAATTATATATTTATATAATGAAGCATTTATGTTTTATATAACTATTTTCATAAATATGTTTTTTGCATTTTATAATTACAAAGCTATCATGAATACATGACGTCAGCCAATGTACTTTCATTTAATCAGATAAAATGAAGAAAGAAAATGTTACCATGCCACTTGAAAACATGGTACAAGCTTATTTCATAAAACTTTAATTTTGTAAAGAGAATGTCAGCACTGAAACAGCAAATAAATAATTAATAGCAATGATGCTGATATCGAACTGTTCCCGTTTTCAATCATGTCTTCATTTTTTTCTTGTTCTGTTCCACTGCTCTGCAAACAAGAGTTCTGAATTAAAACAAGTGTATTATTGATAATACTGATTAGATCGCAGTTTTACCTGACGAATTCGCATAAAATAAATGACACAATATTACATATTTGTCGAGGGAAATTCCCCCTAAAATGTTTAAGCATTCTTGGTTATTAATATTGTTATTACATTCGTGTATTGAGTTTAGATTTATGGCATTTTTTTTAAATGGCTCTTGTTGTCGAAACTATCAAAACTGCATATGGTATGCGTTGTGCCTGTACAATAGTTAAGAGAAGATAACAACCGATACACTTTAAAAGAAATGCGAGAAGTGAAAAGCATCTTCTGAAGCAGGTAACATAAACTATTCATTCCCTAAGATTTATACTTGAACATTAAATATAATTTAAAATCTTTATTAAAAGCAGCTGACTGTGTAAATGCAAATGACATAATTAAAATTAAACTGCAATAATCTTAACAACCTTTATATCAAACCGTTGGGCTGTAAACAATAACTTGCACTGCGTTCAGTAATACAGAGCAAAATTGCTGCATAACACTAGAGAGATGAAACTGCATTTATGTACAAACATAACTAAAAGGTGGTTCGTCCTATGTACACAAATTTTATCGCCCCGAAGAAGCAAAACTTTATAAATATGTTGTGTAGTTTTTGTCAACCGATATAACTAAAACGTTTGAAAACTCTTGTAGACGGTAGTTTTCAACTGCAAAGCAGTATTGACTCGCTTAGTAATGTATTTGTACATGTTAAATTGTTACCCACTCACGCAATCTGGCACTGGAAAACATGTTTCTTATTGATGTGTCTAGTAGCAACATCTGGTGAGAATAAATCGATATTAGCTTTAGAGAAGGGCGGTCTCCATGGTAACTGCACTAAATTCCAGACAAAAGCGCATTATTAATTAAAGCAATAATGAAAAGCATTGTTAACTGAACACTTTGTCGCTTTTGATTGCATTATTATACTTCTTGGGTTTTGATGGTTGGCTTTTTTGTACAATTCTTGAACAATTGTGCTTCTGTTTTCATTGAGACGTTAATTGATACAGAGCATCAGATGTTTAATTCTTAATGTCTATGCGCTGAGCTGGGTTCGTATACAGAATCTACAGTTTGATTAGATAATACGTTGTTTCAATTTCTGACAAAATTAATTTACATTAAAATCTGAAAACAGAAACAAACTAGCCAAGCACTTTTACATGTTCCTATATCATCATTTAAAGCGACTGACTCACAGAATTTTGCTGAAATTTTTTTTCTTTAAAATTTAAGAGAATTTAATGTAATATGGAAAAAATAATATTATGCTTCTATACACCATGAAAACTGAAAAAAAAGTTGCGACCTAACTAGGCTTCGATCCCACGACCTTTCGGTCAGTAAAATATATAGCGACGATCTAGACCACTGAGCCACAGTACCTACTTGTAAAGTTACGTCAAAATTAATCTTATAAGTAAAGTATCTACCCCGTGACTAACGGGGTAAATTTTTTACCGATAAAAGTGTGTGAAACTTTACATGTTGATGTTTTTCATCAAAAAATGAATCAGTAACTTATTTTAAATATGTTCTTCACAACTGCAGCAAAAATTTCAAGATGTAAGAGCATTTTCTTTTTTTCATCGTCGGCCCATCTGTGAGTCAGTCGCTTTAAGTTTTTGGATAAATATAATATTTTGGACATGACTTCAATAAACTATGTTATGCACTGATGAAATCAAGTAACCAAACTTGTGACGTGTGGGCACGTGGTTCGTTTGTCATGTATGGTCCGAAACGAACACAGCTTGTACCTTCCTTAGAAAGCTCGGCGTTTTAAAGATAAATCCTTTGTTTATAATTACATCGACTTTATTCCTGCCATTAAAATCATTTGTGATAGATGTGTAAACATTTGATAATAATAATAATATATATGATTTATAAGTAGCTGTAAAAATGAAAACATACTTATAAAATTAAAGTATTTTTGCAGCCAACATGTATACACAAGGCTACTATTCAAACTTAAATTAATATAAAAAAAGCTGAAGAAAATTATCTAGAACAAAATTACAAATAGAGACCATTAAATGATTTTTATTAAAAATTTATCAATCAAATTTTCAATCTGAGCACTTTAAGATAATGTATTTCCTCGTGAATTAGTTCCACCAACCGAACATCGAAATTGTCACTCCAAATTTTATGACCTACAAGATCTACATTGGGTTTTAGAATTGTTAAGATATTGCAGAAGTTTGTAACTAACAAAATGAAACCTTTGCTGTGATTAAAGATATTTCCTGAATACTGTGAACTTAAGCTCAAGAAATTTTATCTTGAGTTAGTGCTTAAAAAGGTTGATCAGGTGGTGCATTCATGTTGAACTTTTCTTAAAATATATTTAAGTTGTGAGAAAAAAAAAGGTTATACTATACAGTGTAAAAAATCAAAGTTAATACAAGATTTCAGTCTTCAGAGAGTCTCTTCTTAAGATTTGTTTACTTTACGAGTCTTCTACCTTAAATGTCATCATCCTGTACGCTTCAAAAATTTTATCTTTCACTTTTTCTTAACCTTTACTCTGCTGATTTTTTTGTAATGGATTTGCCCAGCTTTGAATTTGGAACAGTCCATTCAAAGTTTAAGAGATTTCAATATCAAAATACATAAACTGACCTACCAGCAGTATACTGGCAAAGGTTCCAGCAGGTTAAGGGTTAAGCTAAGCTGATCATTCATGCCAGTGTGTCTCTGAAATGGTGAAAAGATATATCGCATAGGTAAACATTGCATAGGTAAACATTGCATAGGTAAACATTGCATAGGTAAACATTGCATAGGTAAACATTGCATGGGTAAACATTGCATAGGTAAACATTGCATAGGTAAACATTGCACGGGTAAACATTGCACGGGTAAACATTGCACGGGTAAACATAAGGGGTTTTTTTTTTTTGGTTGTAAACTTTGCTTTTGTCTATCATATAGCCCGTTTACGTGTTCTATTATTCAAGTTATATTCTGGTTCAAGTCATCCTGAAAATCTTTAATATTACAATCTGTTAAAAAAGACAAAAAATACCAGCCTTTCCAGTAATATATTCATAATGAAATCATGTCTCTATTTACTGGGTACAGATGTAAAAATGCTTTAGTCTTAAATATATAATTTTACTTGAAGGTATATTTTAATTTATATCCATCCTGTAAGTTATCAACAATTTTCTTTTTCTATTTTATATTGTTTCTTACCATTATCTGTGTTTTCAGCAATGATCTTGACAATCATGTATCTTCGTCATTTGGACAATAATATAATTTCAAGTTATGTGTATATTTACCAGTAACAATAGTGCACTTCACTGAGCGTTCTATATAAGCTCTCTTCTTCCCAAGTGGTAACAAATCTGCATTTTGACAATATCCTAGAAAGGCAAAAGCTTTCCAGTACCTGGTTATCTGCTCAGAGAATGCAAGCCCTTGTAAACAGCGAAATACTAATTTTGATTTAAAACATTTTCCACCGCCATGTCATTTATACCTTTGCTGGAGCCCATTTATCCTTTGCAGTCAGCCATAAAAGATTTGGAACCAATCTAAAGCAAAACAATATATTTGATAAATATCGAGTTAAAATAACAAACGTTCTTAAACACATGACTACATGATAATTGTATAAAACATAGTTGATTATCGTTAAAAAAATCGGAAACTTAATGTCAGGATAAATTCATACAACTTCAGGTCAAGACAAATTCATGAAACCATAGTTCAAGATAGATTCATAAAACTTCAATTCAAGATAAATTTATAAAACTTCAGGTCAAGATAATGTAATAAAACTTCAGGTCAAGATAAATTCACAAAACTTCAGTTCAAGATAAATTAATAAAATTTCAGTTCAAGATGAATTCATTAAACTTCAGCTCAAGATAAATTTATAAAACTTCAGATTAAGATAAATTCAAGCTGTATCTCATGATGCGGCCCATCGACACTGAGGGAAACAATTAAGTTTAAAGAGCGAACCGACAGCAACGTCAGGATGTTGAAACGAAATAAAATATTGATTAAATTATGGAAATGTAATGTTCCCTCTACAATGAACAGATGGCTACAGCGTTTTCAACTCCAAATCCATCAACGAGAACAAAATCAATATTCTAATTCAATTGTATGATTCAGAATAAAACGGTACTACGTACAATCTTACTGCCTACTCTTTGTTAACAGCAACAAATATATTTAATATTATCTATTATTTATATTTAGCACGCAACGCTATTTGTTTCCGCCAAAAATAAACCAGGGGCCTTTCTTGAAGTATGACATGATTGTAACTAAGTGTTGTTTTTTTCATTTGAAAATGAAGTGCTTAATTATTACAGTGTCACTCTAGTGAAAAGACCAGCCTCTCGGGCTTATTAGATACCGCTACTTTTGTACATCATTTACTTCCCGATTCCTTTTCATATGTGCCAGATTGACATGCAAAAGGTAAACATTTTAACCAGCTGTCGGCTTATCAACCGGCCTTGTCAGAACAAGCCCCTGTGATGAAGGAATGTAAGAAGAATTCACGAAGTATTTTCAAAATTTCAAGTTCAAAGTATTATAATGATTTCATACTTTCAACGCAGATTCATTTTACTGATGCTTTAACTGTAAAACAAATTTAGTAGGAAAATGGTAATGTTGCTGTGGAAACCGCTAGTCCCTTCAACATTTTTTGGATTTATTCTCTCAAGTTGCTGCATTTTGACTCATGACTTTATGAAACATTTATATTGTCTGGATGCACGTTTGCATTACAAAAATCAAAATTGTGTTGCAGAGTCCCAGGCTTATGACGGTTTCAAAAATCCTAGTCATTCAACACGCAAAGCAAGTAAATTTTATTATTCTTTACATTCTCTTCAAAGCTGTTGTAACTGCCCCGTTACAAAACTTAATCGCAGCTAATATAGATAAATGAAGTTTGTTGCCTATTTGTTTCAGTTTTGCCTTTATTAGACAAAAAACACACCAAAAACGTTACTTCGAAATACTTGAGTAACGAAACATCTGTTATACTTATTGAATATGTTATTTGATACAGGCCTACTTAGGTGTCCAAGGTCAGTCGCATTTGTCCTGAGGCCGAATATTGAGCGCCAATACGACTGTTAGGAAGTCAATTGCAGAGACTGTATCAAATTATTTGTTTAATGCGTATGAATTATCAAAAGAGTGATTTGCTTTGGTTTATACATTCTTTAATAAATTTCTACGAAACAATCAGGTCTGCTTGTAAATACAAGAATTCATAATGATGATAAGGTCAATCTGCTTTTCGTACCCGCATACCATCTTGAGCTTCACGCTGCCATTTTGTCCATTCATTTGTATTACTCAACAGCCGCGATATCATTTCAATGTTACATAGTAGTATGTACAAAACACATTACACTCACTTGGAAAGCAAAATTATGGTCATTTCTAACAAAATTTAGTATCCCCTTTTCAGCCCCGCTGTACGACCCAATCAAATAACGTCACGTTAGACCCAATAGAAATATCACTTTTGAGGTGCGGGACCGAGTGTTATTTATATTTGCCCTATCATTCAGATGTTCCGCATTTCATTAAGTCATGCGTTTAGTGTTTTAATGATTAATGAATAGCTATTAATAGCATGTGTGGGATTAGTGCATAAAAGTCATTTGAATCATTCTATCCTGAAAGTAAATGCTAATATTCAGATTAAAGAATTACCAAGACTGTAAAACAGAATATCTGTAAAATTATATATTCCTTAATATAAATAACGAATATTTAGAGTCAGTAAACCCCTTTCTTGGTTTAATTAAGCAGAGCTATAATCCCATAAGGCATAATTGGCATGTTGTTGTTTAAACAATAACTTGTGCTAAAACGGTGATTTTAGTATTGCAAATAGTTAAACTTGGTTACATATAATTAAACAAGGAAAATTCAAATGGACTTGAGTCCATTTGAGTGTACGGTTTTTACTGATTTTTTAAGGAACCTTAAGCTACAGCACTCTATTTTGTTTGCAGATGCTAATAAAAAGAAAAAGAAATTTAATATATATCTTTAAATTGAAGGCCTGTCCGTTCAGACAAATTATAACTAAGTTAATGCCCATTTTTTTAAAGAACAACAACAACATATTTGTTCAACCAGATATCTCTTGATGTTAAAGGTGATAATTATGATACTGAAACAGTGTTTGTTTTGTTAAGTAACAAAATAACATGAATTTCATGGAATGACATGCTTGAACAGAATAACAAACATGCTTGAATAGAATAACAAATATACTTGTAATATCAATTAAGATAATAAACTATGACCATGCTTTGATTACTTTGATATAATTCAACATATTAAAGACCAGGTGAGGAACAGTCACAGTCTAACAGCCAATCAAAACATAGAATTACATAATACTGGATAACACTAACCCCGCTCCAATTGTACATATAGGAATATAATACTGGCAATTTTCCGTACAGAAAAGGGCCCACTAACAATAAAACCGCCATGTTCGGATTTCGTATGAAGGGGATATTCTTATTCATAATGTTAACGTACTATTTGTATTGTATAAGGTATTATGTTTGTGTGTTTACTCTGTAGACGTACAATTATTGTTTGCATGAAGCTTTATGTTCGTTTTCCCCTATGTTTATTGTATAAGGTGTGATGTTTGTGTTTTACTCTATGGTCTTACAATGTGTATTTCATTCATTCTTTTTTTTGATTTTACTCCATAGACGTAGAAATATTTTTGATGAGGTCTGGTGTTTGTCTTTCTTCTCGTTAGATAGAAATATGTATTGCATAAGGTCAGTTTAGACATAGAAATAAGTGTTGCATAAGGTCTGTTGTTTGTGGTTTTACTCTGTAGACATAGAAATATATATTGCATATGCTCTGTTGTTTGTTGTTTTTACTCTTAGACGAACCAATAATAATTGCTAAGGGTCTGATACTTTTTTTACAAAGGAGACGTTCATATTTTTGTATATGGTAGGGTGTTTTGTTTTTTTACGCTGTAGCCATACGCATATTTATTGTATTTGTTATACAGATTTTTGGCGCTATAATGCCTTGCACAGCCTGTTCGAATGGGTATAATCCAAGCTGCAAGGCAGCTCCTTTGGGTAAACCAGTTGTTTAAGGTGTCACGGTGTTTACTGTTTTTGCTCAAGGTACAACCGATTTCGTTTACGGAAGTCCATGGCCAATAAGATGTCAACAAAATTATGTGCAGTATAATAAGTGCTGATGTTTGTGTTTTTACTCTGCAAACATAAAAATATTTATTGCATGATGTCTGCTGTTTGTGTTTTCTACTCTCGTGCTCTGAAGATAAAGTAATAATAATTGCAGAGGGTCTGTTGTGTTTTAACTTTGTAGACGAACATATTTCTGTTGTATTAAGTCTGAGTGCAGCCATAAACCTATACATTGCATTTGGTCCAATGTTTTTGATTTTACTACGTAAACGCAGAATTATTTATTGTATGTATATTTTCGTTACAGGCGTACATGTTTTTATTGTGTGAGATTTGTTGTTTGTGTTTTACTCTGTATACGTAGAAGTATTCATTTTATTAGGAATGATAATTTTATTATTTTGCTCTGGAGACATACAAATACTCGTATTTATTGGATGATGTCTATGTTTGGTTTCTACTCTGTGGGCATAGCTATATTGATTACATGGGGCCTTATGTTTGTGTTTCAATTCTACAGACGTATGAGTACATATATGTATGTATTGTATATAATTAGTGTTAGCGTTTTAGTTGTATATGCATATAAATTTTTTGTATTAGGTCTGACGTGTAAATCTTTACTCAGTAGATAATACATATTTGCAAATATGTATATGTATAAAGTCTGATTTTTATGTCTACTCGACAGACGTATAATATACTAATTTATTTACATGAAGTCTTATGTTTGTGTTTTAAGCTATTGCAACAATGTATGTTCTGTGATAACTAGAAACAAAATAGATTACTGTATCAACACAAGATTCAGCAATAGTTTCATTTTTGGAAAACGAAACAATGGAATAGAAGTAGATAATAACAGTGTTTGATTGCAAGCAGCGAAGAGGAAATCAATATTTACATCCTTGTCATTAATTTTACATCTGTTGCTGATGTGTAGTCATTTGCATACTATTAAAGGCTCATGATTCAAAAACAGAACATTGAAACTGGTGACAAGTTTATGTCCAACTGTTAGTGACGATTATTTACTGATTTACATTGGAAATGCTAGCTAGTACAATTATACATTAAAATGGTTTTTAAGATAATTGTGGAAAACTATGCATCTATTTATGATTAACATTTTCATCATTAGTGGTGTTCTACGCTTGGCGCATGTCCGAAGTTAAGTTTATTTTCAAACATACGAGACTTAAAGTAATTTTATAAGGATAGGCTACATGTATCAAATATGTAAACACACCTCTGTGTATCTAGTGGGCACAGAGTACACTCCTACAGATAACATATGTCCAATTTGCAACACTCGAGGATGGGAAAGGAATGTTATGTAAAATAAACACGTTGGCGTATCAAATATTTGATTGTATATATTTGTCGAAAAATAAAACGCTTTGGGTTGAAATAGATTCAGCACACGTCATTAAGTAAATTATGTATTTCCACATTAAACTCAATATTTATTTTCATATGTAGATATGATATCATGAATAAAACATTTGGCTCAATATGAATTACTTGATTAATATCCTGTAAGGATTCTGTACTAATGTTTTTCAAACACGACCTATGGCACGGAAATTTTAGTAAACAAACATCTGTTATACTGTTGCAATAAACTAAATTGAAATTCAGCAAAAATACGGCATTTTTATCTCGTTTATTTAGTAAAATAACAAATTTCTTGATGGATTTTTCCCTGGCATTTCCATTTATAGATAGTTCTTTCTTATTTAAAACTGTCACTAGAATAAAACGGTCTACGGTCTAGTGCACACCTTCGTATAATTGTATAATACAACCTCTGAAAACTGCGTCAGAGAATCGATTCTTTGGCTCAGGGTTAGAGTGTTGGCGTGTCACGCGGGAGATCGGAGTTCGAATCCCGCTCTATTTTAAGAGGCATTGCATCTTTCTGTTACGGACTTTCATGTTTGTAAGAATATAATGAACAAAATATTGGAGAAAAATAAAACAGAAACCAACATATGGCATACATAACCCCGGATGTTTTACGTGCAAATCAACATGCGTGAATCTAGTAAAACTACAGCAAACAATAAACCGAATGACCTTGATAATCAATATTCTTGAACTGCTGGAAGGTGTTCATTTTTAAACGAGATTGGCAAACATTTGATAGTTAGGTAATGGTGCTGTATAAAGATAGACACTAAATATATTTGTTTATGTGAAAATTTAGTAAAATAATAAAATATCATTATCATTTATAATGAAATTATATAGAAAATAATAAAACTTTTATTCTAACACTATCCGCAATTTGCCGACAATAAACAAAGAAGGAATTGAGCGTTATATATCAGGCAGTATAGCACGCTGAATACAAGCGCGCGCCCGCTGACGTCACTGAGAACGCCACTGTTAAATAGTGCACATACTTACGTCCTTTATAAATATACGTACGTGTTAGAATGGAAATAGATTTTAACATTTTCGTGATCTACCGTCGTATATATCACGGTTTCTCGTTCATATGCGTAATTATTTAATCACTCAGGCCTACGGCCTTCGTGATTAAATTACTACGCATCTGAACTCGACACCGTGATATATCAGACGGTATATCACTCAAACTTAAAATCTATTTCCTAAGTATACATTGTACTTTGTTTATAGATATTTTCATTTCAATCCTATACTATATTTTTAATTACTTGATATCAGAACAAAGCAGACCAGAACTTGTAGTATCATTTTCAGTTTAAATTTACAAGAATTTCTCGTCATTTTCAGTTAAGATCGAAGATATGCTTGCTGAAGTAGTCTTTTCAACAAAAGTTAAGCCGATTCTTTGTCATTTACGTTACATAAATTTGTAAAAGATAAAAAATGACTAAAATGTACCAGGTACAAACCTGGCTCTGTTTGCAATAATTCAGAGTTTAAAGAGCCTAAAATTTAGAGTATTTCATTTTCTGCATAATTATGTCAAACTAAATGGTACTGAATGAATTATAACCTAATGCCAAGGTTTCAGTCAAATGTTCTTAGTATGACAGGTAAACAGACAAAACAGTCGGTAGAAAAGTTTCTGAACAAATTTGGTTGTCGTGCTTGACAAAACATTGAAACACTCCAACTTTAATTAAGTCGGGAATAACAACTTTTCTTTTCTAAAATATCCCATTTACTTGTTTCAAGTCAGCCACAAACGACAAGATAATGTGTGATAATATATGATTAAAAGCAATTCAATAGTGAAAAAAGTCAAAGCGAATCAAATGTTAATTCTATATTTAACGACTTATCGTGGAAGGTGAATAAATTCAAAAGAAAAGTGATTTCTCGCTGGTATTTTAAACCTGACCATAATCACAAAAATATCTATGGTGAATCGACTGCAACAGTAGCAAACTGAAATTATACCATTTATGTATATGACCCATATAAGGTAAGATATTTGTGTCTTCACTAAATTCTAAGAAATGTTTGTGTTTTCTTTCAGAGTTTCTTAAAGTCTTACTGCAAGTTATAGGACTTTTCAAAACACTTTTGAATCAGATTTACAATGAGGCCACGCTTTGGTTCCAAAATACAGACGTTTTTCTGAGAGGAAAGTAGTTTTTCTACGGACGGATAAAAGGATTTCATAACAAAATATCAAATGCCAAAGTTTGGCAGAACGTTCTAAGAAACAACTTGGTAAAAAACATAGCTTTCCTACATATTCAATTATATTAATAAATTTATGTACATGTTGACCAATTATTTTATTTATACTTCCAGAACATAACTGCATTTCTGACTTTTTTTCTCCTGTATGTAAAATGTCCTCAAGTTTTTGGAAATACAACTTATTCTTTGATATCTCATAGGAAAATAAATAAATTTACCGAAATACAGTCTGATTGAACAAGTATTTGATGGTTTTTTTCCCTTCCTAGAGGGTTTTATATATATTTTGTTAGGTTTTTTTTGGTATAACTATCCCATGGTACAAATAAAAATATTCACCTGCTTACACTGTGTGTGACACTTTCTATCCTTGGTGTTAATGCATAGAGATTATCAAAAAATACTCGAGTATTAAGCCTCAGACAATCATTTTACAAACGTATTATTTAGATAATTACAGTTTAAAGGATTACATTATCATTCAGTGAAAACTAAGATTTTTCTAACGCATTAATTATAGAAATACAACTTCTATAAAAAAAATAAAGTACAACAAAATATATAAAAAGCAAATACCGGTATAAAAATTTTCCATACATATAGACATGTTACAACTTTTATAAATATTACAGTTTTGAAAAAAAAGATTAATTTTGAGGGTGATACAAACTGCCAATATTTAATGTTGTAAAACAACATTTGTTATTGCAATATAACTTTTGGAATACATTAAGTTCACAAAATCCTATATTTAATATATTGTTCATATATAAGAAATATTGTGGTAATCTTTACAAATATGTTATTCGACCTTATCGTGGAGATAAAGTTTAGCAGAATAAACATTGCTGAACCTTATTCAGAGAGGATGACGTAATTAATTTTATCTGAATAGACAAAGAAAGTAGAATATATTATAAAATAGCCCCGCACTTGGCGACAATGTTTTTCACGGTTTTGATTTTTTTACAGTATATAGAGGGTCACCACAAATTTCTAAATCATTTTCAAATTAATCCAACAGTTACTGATGAGAAGACTTTTTTTTGTAATTTCCAATATAGAAAGCCCTGCTACGGTGGCCATGTTTTTCCACTGACATTTTATATAGAGGGTCATTCAAGGTACATTCGTGCCAAGTTGTTTTCAAATCAAGCCATCAGTTTCTAAGTTAATGCATTTAAAATTTCCTATATAGACCTATAAGGAAAATAACCCAAGTCCTTGATGGCCTTGTTTTTTCACATAATTTTCACACTTGATATAGAGTGTCATCTATGGAACATTTGTTCAATTATTTTTTTTTTAAATTGATAAATAGTTGCAGAGAAGAAGAAAATAGAAGTTTTTCATTTATTGTACCACAGCAACAAGAGTTCTTCATTGAACCCAATGAAATTCACATATCAGAAAAGAGACCGTGCAAAGAACATTTTGGTAAAGGTAAGTTGAAAGATGTTCGATGTTTCAGAAAGGATGTCCTTTGAATGCAACTGTTGACGGACGGACGCCGGACATTAGCTGTTCCTAATAGCTCACATGAGCCTGATCGTATATCAACAGGTTGAAGTGAAAATGAAGAATTTCTCTAAAGGGGTACTTAAGATATGAAAAATAAAATACATTGTACATCTATAATAAACCGAAACATCCAGTAATTGAGTTCTGCTGCCTCAATGTCGGCTGTAAATGGTGGCACTAGGAAATACGGAGTGCTGTGTTTCAGACCAGCTGTTAGGCCCCCGTCATTTCGCCATTCCCCCCATTCATCCCAAGTGTTGACGCCCCATCGATCAGTGGTGTCGAAGACACTTGGAGATTTCTAACATCGGTTGATTTGGCCTCAACAGAAAATTTCTCAATGCTCTTAATGTATGGACTTTTATTGGTTTCAACATATTTGTCAGCAGTCGTGTGAGACTATGGAAAAGTACCTAATTTAACGTCCATATTCACAACTTCATCCATGTTAAATTGACTTAAAACAAAGTCGGTTTCGATTTCAAACCATTTAGAATCAGAAACAGATTCAATTTCTGTTGGACTTAGAAGTAAGTCCGTCTCTTTCAAAACTAAAGTCAGCCATTTCTATCGATGTTTACAATGTACATGATTGATAACTACCCGACATTGATTATTGCACGAAAATTTCATGAGATTAATAGGTGTCGATACTTTCATTGCTTTAATGCCAACGAATTATTTTCATAGCTTTCTTTTTTCAACAAACACTTTCATACATTTGTTTCATTTATTTAAAATTTATAGTAATTATTTACATACATATTATATATCACCCATTGATATATTTTTACACTTGATCGTCATATAAGTCAGATACACGTACTCGTGTTTTCTTCAAAAGTGTCTTCTTACAGACGTTAGGAAGACGGTTCGCCAAGACAAACAACCATTTTTTCTCGGCTTCGCTTCGGACAAAATTCTTGTTTGTCAAAGCGAACCGTCTTTAAGAAGAGGCTTTTTTAAAAAAAAAAAAACAAAAAAAAAAAACAAACAAACTCGTGTATTTATTACATACATTTACACAAAATCTAGGGTAAGACACGAATGGTAAACGGTTATAAATATACGCGGATGTTTCGCAAGCTTTCCTACATATGTCACTTGAATTAACTCTTCTGAGCAATTTACAGCTATTTCCATGCACTTGTATCATCTAGTGAGTTTTCTGTAAAGAATTTAGCTAGGAAATAGGTTAAGACAAATCATTTCTACTTGAAGTTATTACTTCGCTATATTTTCTTATTGCGCCACAACTGAAAGAGTTTTCTTCTTTTAATGGAAACAAAACCAATCAAAGCTTTGACCAAAAAGCAGCTAATTAACCAAGAACGATTTTAACAATTGTTTTACTGTTTAAAAATCAAGAGCTGCGCAGAAACTACTACATGACAAGTTTGAGGCACGCATGTTGTAATTGGCTGATTAATCAAAGTCGATTAATCGTTAACGAAGACGCCACTGATTAATCGTCGACAAGGAATTTTCATTGGTTGATAGATTTACTTATAGGAAATAAGAGATGTTGTTCTTTTAAAGACGAAAATGTTTCGAATACATGAGTTTTCATAAACTTAAAGTGGCATACACTTAAATTTTGAGTATTCTATTTTCTTTAAATCATGTATCAAATATTTTTTTACCCGACGTCAGGCTACAAGAATGCTAAGTACAACACAATGCATAATATAAGTTACATACAGAGGTGTTGTTGTAATTTTTCGTGGTCTGGGTGACCATTAATTAAAAATGATTTCCTAGTGTGTAGATGCCTTAATTCCTTAAGACCTTTCTGAATACATATTCTTCTGTACATTATCAATTATTTTTCATTTTATAACGATACGTATGCAGTATTTACTCGGATAATTTAAGGATATGTCCATTTAAACATTAACAAAATATTTTCGAATAATAACAAGATAACGAATAATTATGTTTTTGTATGACTTTATGATGCATAATATCTTATTGAGAAAACGATGCTCATTGAGCAATATAGATAGTAGATTAATGATTAATTAGTGAGCAATATAGACAGTAGAATAATCGTCAATCAGCGAGCAATATAGACACTAGATTATTCGTTAACCAACGAGCAGTATAGCCAGTAGATTAATCAATAATCAGTGACAATATAGGCAGTAGATTAATCATTAATCAGTGAGCAATATAGACAGTAGATTAATCGATGAAAACTCTATTCCAAGGGGCAGTTTTATTTAAAGATAAGATGGGCTACTAATGCCAAAAGGTTTACTCTTCCTAAAACAATTGATCAGTCAAAACTGGTTTCTTTTTTTGTGAAATAATGTGAAATAACTATTACCTGCGATTGCAAATGCTTTCTTATTTGTTACAAAAATGGAAAATGTTTTTGGTTAAAAAAAATTTAACACCTGTATCAAAAAGCACACTTGTAATAAAAATACTGAATGGAAACTTGTGCAAAGTACAACATCGATATAATAATAACATTTCAAATAAACATATACTAAGGAAGGCACAGTCTTGATTCAAACAATATGTTGCGAGTGCTGGCGATGATTAACATATTAACCCAAAACAGTCACATAATATTAAAGACATGATTTCTAACAACAAGGTTTTTATGACCACACATTTTTGGTTTATTATTACATTTCAATAATTCTACAAATTGAAACATACTAGGACTTTCAAAATATTGTATGCTGATAAATATTTTCTGAAATTATCATAAGCTGGTTATTAATTAACGCAACAATTGCTTTAAAGTTGTAATACTGGCCATAATCTTCATAAAGATAAACCAAATAAGAACTCTAGTATGTTTAAAAGCATTATCAAAACACCTATCTGCATGTTTATTTTCGTGGATATCAAGATAGGATGATAAAATTTATTAAAATATTTTATTAAAGGCTAGGTCTTCAATTACTTCGGATATGCCGAACGTTCTTCGCCAGTATCCATAAAACGAGTCGTCACGTGATTAATTTTAATTTTATAGCGATTCAACCAAACGAAAATTGATTCAAATGTATAAACGAAAACGTACTCAGAAACGTGGTCAATACAGAGAGAAAGCAGACAAAATACAGAGGAGTACTTATCGCCACTACGAGATCAAGTCCTTCAAATAAAGTATTGTTTCTAGAAATAACATTTATTTAACCAAATAAGCATCTTCAGATTTTATACGAGCAATGGTGGAGAAGTTACATAAAAACAAAGTAGTTGTTAACTTTTTATATCCACAGACATAATGAACTGAAAATAAACGACACATATATTTCTTTGCAAGGTGTCTATGTCAGTGTGGCCATACCACGTGGTATATGATGTCATTTAGGCTGTCGCAAGCAGGATTTTTTGCCTCGATTCGAATGCTTTGAGTATTCTATTTCTATATTAATTTAAAGAGGAGCTAGTGCATGCGAAGCGGTAAATTGTGCCCTACAAATAGGTCCTAATGATTTTTTTTGTCAGATGTACAGTTTTTCTTCGTAAAAGTAAAAATATGTTTGCTGTCGCAAAAAGTGCATTAGTTTTCCCGAATATTAGAAAATTCTGTACATCTGACAAAAGAATCATCAGGGCCAATGTGTCGCTTTGCATGGACTATATACCATGAAAAATTGATGAAGAAATAATATATTTACAGCAGTTTTCTCCTCCGAATCGAAGGAAAAACAATCTGCTTGCAACAGCGACATCATTTACCACGTGGTATGGCCACACTGATATATCAATGTGATTATTTAAATAAGATGGTAATTATGTTATATTATCTAAATGGGCGTTATTATAACTTTAATTTCCAGTTAAATATCATTTTCAGATTTAAACGCTGTGCTCAAACGAATTATAACGTTACACTGACAATTAACGTTGATTGAAAGCAAGACAAATTGCGGAAAGGCGGGATTATATTCATTAAAAGTTTGGTGACTGTTGGCTTTCGTCCTACGAATCTTAGTATCTGCTCAAATTTTAATCGTATATCAACTACATTTCATTTCGTTTCAATTTTGATAATAGACGTGTATAGAATGCTAGTGTTATGGATATGTCGTAGGTCGATAATTATATATTTAAGTAAATAATTTCCTATCAACAAGTCTTGGCTGTACATACAAGATATAATATGTGTCTTGGAGAAGTTTTAAGGGTCGATGGAGAAACAAATGTAACGCTAGAGTTATTATTAAGATGATTATCGAAATGTAATACTGGTTATACTCGTATTTCCGGCCAGTAATAATTATTCGGCCACTATTTTATTCTACAGAACCCTACATAGGATCATGTTGGTCATCAAGCATATATTTGAAAACGACCATAGAAACCAGTTTCTACATGAAGTTATTGGTGTTTTCTGAAAGTTATGTTAACATATCAGAAAATTCGATGATAAGGATCACACAGAAGTGAGTTTCTACCTGAAACTTTTTATTATTTCTTCTTGTATTCATTTCTAATATATTATCTGAAATACAAAAACTACGAATATTTATGACATCTGAAGTAATTGTTGAAAACATTTTATGGCGGTTTTATTAGTATTTTTCAATAAAGGGAAAGTATTTTTTACAGTGTTTTAAACTCATCGTTAAATGAGAGAACCGTTCTTCACTGATTTAATATTTTCAAAACGAGACGTCATCACATACTGAAACAGGAGATAAGGAGGTTTTTAAATGTGGCCGAAATTAAAGATATACGGTTAAATGATTAAAGGTTAAAGAGGCTGTACTCCAGATTTGATATAAAATTTTATTTTACTTAAATTAAATATCTTGATGCCGTGAGATTATAACAACATGATATTTTACTTCAAAACTGATTATAAAAGTCAAAATAGAACAAAAAAATATATTCGCTTCAGCCGGATTTGAACTCTGGACCCTCATGTTAACAAAATATCAACAACGCTTTTACTGTCACCACTATCAACGCATTTGAAATAACTATCGTTTACTTTAAATCTTATACAATATAGTTATACCGCCGCGTTACGGTATAGCACTGTGAAAGGAAAAAAATCAATTTATAATGTGATTACCAGGCTTATTTTTTGTCAGTTAGTCAGTTTGTTAAGCATTAGCCATAAATATCACAAGAAATTTATAATACAAGAAAACTTTCTTTTTCGTGTCATCTGGAGTACAGCCCCTTTAAGTTCACCTTACAATTATAGGATATTAACTATTTTTATGTTAAAAATTGCGTGACGTTGTTTAGTTTCATTTTTGGGTTATTTTTTAAAGGAAAATTACTGAAACATGTGACTTGGTAACCTGGCTGTAGTCTATATGATCCTTTTCTTTTTATGTTATTGCATTGATATATATTAAATGTTTTACCTCTCTAATAGCAATATTTTTCCTCTGCTAGCAATTATATAATTCCAGCCAAGAAAAGATAAATCTGTAGTTAGAAAGAGACTTAATAGTCATTTAGTTTAACATTACTAAGGAACAGCATTAAATGCTGGGTCTGAAACCAGTCTCGAGTTTTGGCTATATATACGATATATTCCACTGTAAAACCCTCTCTGTATAATTATTTCATCTTTGCAAACAATAACGCACTGTTACGAGTGCAAAGTTAACATAACTTGCATTTCAGCCTTAATGTTTATTTATCTTCCACAAACGCAATTTGATATAGGTAAACATATTTGAAATTTAGGCTAAATCGTCATGGTTTCCTCGTGTATAATGAACAAATATACAGCCTAAATAAATGATATAAAATTGTTATAGATTAACAGAAATTAACAGTTATGATTTCAAATAAAAAGATAGTTTAGACATTTTCTACAGAATCGTTTAAGCTTTTATCTAGCGCTATATTTTCTATAACTACTACTTATTCTACGAAGTTGCTTAGCAACCAGCTCAGAGCGCGAAGAACAGGGATGTATATTACTGAATCATTCTGCCATTTCCAGGACGGCATATTTAAATACATGTATAGGATTTTATATTGTTACGAGTAAAGCTATCAAAACCTAATTCCATAGACATTGATGTAATTCTTTCAAGAGGGACTGATGATTGATAAAGCAACAGGGGTAAACGTCACGTTTCAGCGATATGTGAATAACAAGATGTGAAAACAATGAATAACTATCTATCAAACAACATTACGAAATTTAAATGGAAGGCGTGCATTCAAGAAAAAGTCTTTAGATGTCAATGAGTGAGGGAATGGCTTTTTGTTATATACATTCAAATGAATAGATGTTAGAAATTAAAAAAAAAACGTAGTTTATAAATCCACCTGCTTGTCGCATTTTAGCATTTAGGGTTATCCTTTGTTGTTAGTTGTTCCTTCTTTATTATCTCTTCGTTTCCAGATTATCCAGTGATATACTTATTACCTATGTAACTATTTCCGTGTAATGCTTACGCAAGATTCTTATGCCGTTAATGATTACAAGCAAACTAGGTTTGAATTAATAAAACATAGGTAGAATAATACCTTGTAGACATTATGTAATAAAAATTGCTGTCAGCAAGTCGCTGATAGCAAATCACTTAGATTTTACAAATGGACAATTAGACGTATATGAAACAGGCCAAGTATGCAAAAAGTACATAGTCTTTTTTGATGGCAACACATTTCTATCAAGTGATTTCAGAATGATAACCTCTGAAATTAAAATTAAAAAGGGGCCATAATATGACTTCACTGGGTTTGTTTCATACAGACAATAGCCAAATAAGACTGTTTGGTTCTATTCTTATCTCAATATTACTTCAGATAATCTTTTACAAAAGGAACCATGAAGAAAACCTTAATTTACGTTCATTCACAGAATTCGAGTTTACTATATCAGTTACAAAAGTTGACTATTATGAAAAGCTAATCGTAAGCAGAAAACGCCGACGCCAAAATGTCTTTCTTACTACTGTTGTTTGAATAAAAACTAACGCCAGGATCTGGTCAATTATTACAAACAACACTATACTTTATAGCTTCTCCTCGTGAGGGAAAGTACAAAATTTATTTTTAGTGGAACCTTTTCGCCTAAAATTAATTTAGTCTATACACTAATGCATTCACGAGTTAGATGCTTTGATTCTGTGAAAATAGTGATCGCATTTGCTGTACAGACGACATTATTTTTATGTTTTGTTTTTGTTGAAGTTGTTTTTTTTTCTTTTAAAATCCAACCATTTAGAAATTTAGCATTTTAACTTAATCTATATCACTTCTTTAATTTAGACAATAATTGTTATCGAACACAATACGGCACAATCTGAGATTCTATTCTTTAAGAATCATATTTAAAAATATGATTATTTAGCAGCAGAATTTAGGGATTTAAACCTTTCTGAAAGAGAACCAGTAAAATAAATGATTTTTTTGACTATTGCAAATACAATTTTGAAATCTACTCATAGTCTCTGGATTAATAAGAAATTAACAACATAATAAAATATAGAACAAAAACAAAACAAAGTACGCAGTTCTTCATATGTTATTCATTAATGGCATTTCATAACTGTGTCTAAGTTGAAATTCAAAGAATAGATTTAACAGCCCTTCATTCTTAATGCAGAAACATAATATGAAGCATTCAAACACGTTTTAACGATTTCCTACTAATCAAATCGGGGCTATTTTTAGTCAAGGAAGTTTTTGTTATCTATTTTATCAGAAAAGGAAGACTTTTTTATTAGTTGATTTATGTTCCGTATCAGTAACTGGAACAAATACATTTATCTAAATCTAACACCAGCAGGCAAATTCCATGTAATATGAATTATGTTATGTTTTATTGCTGTATATTTTTTGGCAATGAAAATAATATAATATTTCTTATTAAAGGAGTTTTTTGACATATCGTAGATTTCAACATTTTTATATTAAAAGATTATGTTAGCATTTGTAAAAAGATCACAGCCGCTACCTTCAAAATTTTGTGATAAGGTTTTCCATCACCAATTTTACATCTACAAAAAACAAAACATCTCAAATGCCATTGTAAAGCAATGGATTTAATATGCTAGAATGTAATACATACTTTTTATAAAAACATGTCATGCTCCTATGGCTCTAAATGTTTTTTTCGCTAGTGTTTAAATCTTTATAGGTCATATTTAATAATTTTGAAACAAAAATATTAGAGCGTAAAAACTTGTAATGAATATTTCCAACTGATAATAAATTCAATGTAAAAATATTGATTTTAGAAAATATGTTTAATCATCTTTTACTTGGTCCCGATAACCGACATAATTATCGTTTTATTTCAGTAATCTTTCAGGTTGACCTAAAAATTTAAGTTTATTGTGAAATAAATTGAGAAAAAACAACGACAATCGATAACGGCCTACCTTGGATATATATCAGTCCAAGGGAAATAATTGTACAAAAAATTGGCGTCTTGATGAGTCACCGAAGAATTTGATCGTCTGCTTAAATTTATTTTGCAAGAATGTGAAGTTAAATGGAATGTGTACTTTTCATCGCATGCGCCTTTTTATTGATTATAAAGACATTATATTTAAATATTTCATACTTTATATATTTAATAGATATAGGGAAATTTTCTTTCTTTTGCACTTAAAAGAATTACCTTTTCAGATGCCATATATATAGGATATCCTCGAAGCATTTGTAAGCAGACGAGAAATAATGTTATTTTAATTACAGTGTAGCAAGTTCACTTAACCGAGCTTCAGTTTTAAGGGCAATTCTGAGTTTATAATATTATCTTTTCTATTAGTGCAAATGTCAACTCATGTTTACCAGACACCTGTTTTAGTTTTGCTTCGAAAGAATGACGTGGCCCAACATGTTACAGAAACAAGGAAAAGAAAGACTACCATGAAAGTATCTTCTGTAAAATAGTTATACTTGACATAGCAGAGCTACAGTAAAATCTGGCTCTTTCTTTCTCATTTAAAACAGGTTTTCTTATGTCAGTGTAACACGTTAAGCAAGAAAACACAATTTTGACACCATCAAATCATACACCTATTATACACATATCCTCCGGCAACAGTTATTTAATCTTTCCCCAAATGCCGCCATCTTGAAATTCAAGTCTTTGTGTGATTGTACTAGATTGGAATGTTATCGTTTACACAGTAAAACTGTTGCGGCCCTGTACCGTGCATATCGTAAATGTGTTTATGTCTCCTCTTTACGACCTGCATGAGCTATATCTGATAAATCGCTTTTCAGCGGCTAAAAATAGAACGTTGCATGGTTTCGTATCAAGGCTAAATATTGTGTACGTGTTTCCACTTGAATAGGCCGACGGCACTCGCTAATTTGTCTTGTTGATTGAATGAATTACTTGATCACATTTGAGGACAATGGTGTATATATAAACTACTTTATTCAAGAATGTGTACTAACACATTGCATGCATATATTTACTGTGCCTTTGTATATCTTGAGGGGAAAAAACAACGTTTAATATTATCAACTTTTTTTCTCTCTACGTAGGTTTAAATATCTGTTATTGTTATTTTACCTGAGTGCTTTTATTAAACCAGTAAGCTGAGGTAAGGCAACATAAGAGGTTTAATAAAAGACGTTAAAATTGGATATATGATATATTCGGCTTTTGACGAATTGCGTTTAAACGTTGAAATTTAATATATTTAGCTGTTGTAATATTAGAGAATAGTAAAACTGATTGGTGAAAGATGGAGTGGTTTGTTTATAGGACGTTAAATGTGGTCGGCAATTTGACAAATTCGGTTTAAGAAAATTAAAAATCTCAGCACTGCGTTTGAATGTGTTGAACATGAAAAACGTGTACGGTGGCATTTATCAACAGAATTAATTAATTATTACTGTATATATTTCGCTGTTATAATTATTTATAATACTACACGTTGTTAAGATTGTACTAAGACATGTAACAAAGCGTTACCTTATCATACAAAATGTCATATATAATGTTGCTTATAAATAAGTACATTGACGGTGGTTTCAATTATTCTGAAGTTTCATTTTTCGGTTTCTTTACTCGTGCATTCTTTTTTAATATTTCCTCTTTTTTCCATTTGTATTTTGTTTTTCCTTTCTTAATGTTTTTTTCTTTATTTCTTTCTTCCTTTCCTATTTTTTGTTCTTTCTTCCATTGTTATTTCTTTCTTATATATTTATTTACTTTTCTGTTTCTCATTCTGTTCCTGCTTTTATTTTTTCCATTCTTCTCTTGAACTGACTATATATATATTATTTTGTACATCGGGATTGCATCATACCAAAATTAATAACGTTGTTCATTATGGCCTTTTAAAGTCTCGATGACGTGTCTTCACAGACGTTTAGCTTAAGTGATTGATCTAAGCTGTCATTATGTCAACTAAAGGCGTAACTTTATCTGACGTGTCATCTCAACTACATGTGACAACATTATGTAACAGTAAAGTATCCAAACTGAATGACAGACCTATAAAAATATATAGGTCTGTACGTCGTTTGATCAAAAAAACTGTTAAGAAAGAACCGAAGTATAAACTCGTGACCTTTAATATGGTTTACAGGGTGCTTACGACGTAAATATTTTCGCCTTAGATAAAAAAGGCGCTGTTCTTGAAGAAGCATTTTCCCCAACTTTAACTGAGCCACTATTTTGACAAACTTATTCAGTTTTTATTAATTCTCTAATTAAGCAAATAGATTCAACTCACTGTCAGTTTCAAAAGACTAAATAACAAACAGTCAAAGCACAGAAAAAACACTTGAACAGTTGACAGTCCAGTTGAAATAATAAAATGAAGAGAAAAAAAATTTATAGTCCAGCTTTAAGAATATTTGACGCGGAAACACCAGTTTTTTATTAAATTAATAAAACTTTTACGAAAACAAAATTAAAAGACATATGATATTCATCTCTCTTAAAATGTTAAAACATGTTTGTATATTACATTTTTACCAACAGATGCTAAAATATGATTTGACGTCAGATGAAGTAATGTGATGTCATTGTGAAAATTATTACATATTCCTTCATCGTATTTCATTAGTTTAGTTTAGACTCATTTATTTTACATCGATTGCGATACAAGTTCTTACAACTTAGATTCATCACGCTCGATGACTGCTTCCTGGGTTCCATACCAGTATTCGCGCAGCGTGGAGGAATGTGAAGATCGTGAGAGAATCTCGCCTCTGACGGGATTCGAACCCGCGACCTTCGGATCCGAAGTCCTGCGCTCTACCCCTGGACCACAGTGCCTCCTCTTCTTTATTTCATATGACATGAATTCTTTGAACTTTAAACCTCTTCTGGCGTCATTTGCGACATTTATTTCCCCGATAAGCTTGGTCTACAATTACGGCATGCATCAGGCACAGAGGAAGGCGTCTTCTTCGCGAATATTTTCAATGTTCCCATTTCGTCACAACTCTGAAGGAATATACTTAAGATCATCAAAACTGCCTTAAGCGAAAAATGGAAGAGTTGGGATTTTCAGACATCAGTCCTGATAAAGTATTTGTTTGGAATATATTAATAATCTATATCTCTAATCTGTGTGACCGGCTTACACTTGATTCACACTTGACTCACACTTAAAAATGATTCAACGAATAATTAGAATCGTAATAGTAAAGAAACACGTGATCAGGAAATGCAAAATATTCCATAGATATATTTAGACCTTATCAACAACGGAAATTTCTTTTAAAAACGTGCCTTTGACAAATAATAGAACATATTAATACAAAAGGTAACAGAACAAATCAATATTTTTATTAATTAATAATGGACCGTGATCTGATAAAAATATAATGTGTAACTAAATTTACAAGTGGCATAATACACGCCATTGGATACGAAGGAGAAAATCAACAAATAAACTTAACCTGTTTTCAGTTTAAAGAACAAATGAAGTTACTCTCTCTATAGAAAAATATTTACAAAGAGATTGTAAATGTTTTCATAAGAATGTTACACAACTCTTAAATTGACCCAATTTTTTCTGTTATTCCATTAAAATTGAAACCAATGACTACATATCACGTGCAAGTACTATATAAAAGTATTTTTAAGAACATTTTACTAATGAATGTTTTCATCCACCATATGATCTTGTTTCGCTTTCGATTAGATCAACAAGAGTGAATTCAATGGTGTTGTGAAATGCTCACTATTCGCGCAAAGGTGCGCGAGTGACAAATTGTCACTCTAATAATTAAGTGATAAATACACAATTCTTTAAGTGCATTTAAATATATATTGCATGTATTTAAGTCCGCAACATGATGATGAGGAGTATTAATAATAATATTATTATTTATTTATTTATTATTATTATTAGTATTAGTATTAACACTGCCATGTTCACACGTGGGTTTATGACCTTCATGTTCGAAAAAATATATTTACAAATTTTGAAACTTGATACAGTGACTCTTATTCAACTGGACTGCACGACTTGTAAAGGGATACACCCTAGTAACCCATGATATACAGTATAGGCCTATGTTTTTTGATTGCTCATTTTCTATAAAATGAAAAAAGGTAATGTAAAGGAGATAATAAGTTCAGAGTATATCTTTAGGGCACATAGAACCTAAAAAAGTGTTCATTTGTTATAAATGGATATCCATCTTAAAATTGTACAAAAAAAACTATTTACCTAAATATAAGTTTTCATGTATTCAGTTAACCTATTATACCTCCAATCCATGACTGACACCTTGACCTTGGCGCATGATACATTCAATATCATTCGGTTTTATATGACTTTTGAGGAAATCGAATGCTCCAAAATTTTAGAGTATGCCTGTGTAAGATAGTAATGATGAGGATAACGTATTTTGCACACGTTTAATGGAATTCAATGGTGTAGAAATCTGAAAAAGTTTCTATTCTGTTCTGTTCTGTTCTGTTCTGATTATATTTCTTCATCTATTGACTTTAACAGTCTTTCTAGTTTATTTGATATAACTTAAGCTTATTGTCATTAAGACATGTTTGCTACCCATTAGAAAATTAACTCAGAAGTCGAAATCAGTCATTTAATCTCGTAATCACGACGGAACAGATAACTTGGAACCAAGAGATAATAAAAGTTATACAAATTGATACAGGCAAAATAAGATATTGATGTTTTTGTCTTGTTTCCTGAAAAGCCATTTCCGGTCGCAAAAATCCTGACTGATTACTTTCTAACGACATTTTATTTTTCTGTCATCTTTTGTTGTTTTCTGTTATGAATCCAGGATAGGTTATGGAAACCATTCCGCCATAAGAAGTTTTAAGGGTGCTGCTGTATAATTCACCAATGTTATTTATTTGCTAACTGCACCGACTGAAATAAATTTGAATTCAGATTCACAATTATAATGATACAAGTAGACTTTTGATCTTGCCCCTTAGGTGACAGTTTCACTTTCAAAGATAAAAATATATATAAAAAAACAGGATTTATATATGTGTTACAAGTACAATGTTTCAACGGTCTTTCACATTATTCAAAAATTTAAATACAACCTCATTTATTAAAAAAATCTGCTGGAAACACCAGTTGATGAAACATCAACTAAATGCCCTAGATAGATCTAATTTATCACAAAAATAAGGAATGTCCAATGCCCTTTATAAATTTAGATATTCGTTGGAAGAACAGTTTTAGCACACAAATACAGTCCGTTATTTTAGAACATTTGGAATATTTTATCTTTGCAACTAGAACTGAATCTTTAAGGTAGTATAAGAAGGCGGCCATTTTTTATTAGAATATTAATTATTATGTGCACAAACACCTAAAGGCAGATGATTCCATTTAGTTATAGCATACAATTGATTGTATACGTTCAGATACCTGAGTGAAATTGCTTCAGATATAATTTACGTTCAAAGCTATTTAAACTTATCAAACTATAAGAACCTCGTTGCTATTGTTAATGTTGTTGTTGTTGTTGTCAATATAAGGATTAAAAATATTAATACTTTAAGTATAATGTCTTTTATTTGGAGTTCCCGCCCATTTCATGTTCCGACAAATCCTCATACAATATAGAATATTTCTTATTACGGAAAATATCGTTTTAACAAGATTACATTTGTAAAAAAGAAAAAAAAAAGAAACGCATGTCAAGATTTTTAAACTAAGATGGCGTTGGCATTCTAATTATTGTAAATTGTATATATATATAAATGAAATGATTTTGCATATGTATTATATCACTTGTTAAAATTGTTGTATTTTCAATGCTTAAGGTTCGTTTTATTATCATTATTCAGAGATAAAGAGGTATTCATAACTCGAGGCAGAAATGAGTGCAAAATTCTTAGCTGTTTGGGTGAAACTGTATGTTTGAACCGAATCATTTGTTTATTTATTTATCTTTCTTTTTTTCTTTCTTTATGCTTTTGGGGTTGGGGAGAGGGTTGATTTTATTTTTATTTTTTTGTATAATTTATCTAAGGCGTTGTCTATACACTTTTGAAACATTTCTATGCGAAATAACAGGAAATAACAGAACAAAGCCTTCGACAAACTACGACAAACTACATTGTTTTTTATTTTTTTTAATTACAGCTCCAGAAATGTACTCTTCGGAAACCCAGCCTTGTCTGATAATGAAAATTCATTAATATTCTCAAACGTGCTCTCCTTTATAACTAAAACTAAAAAATTCCTGTAATAATCAAGTTGTAACTTTTCATGAGACTTTTACCCTGTCTTTCCTTTTCACCCTATATTTGAACTTTTCATTTTTTATTCAGTTTTCATACTTCTCATATTTTTCAATTATATATATTTTTTCTCAAAATTTAAGTCACCGGTTCGACACAGAAATATTTGATAATTAAAAGGAGAAGAATTCTATAAGACTTAGTCTTTCGTTCTAATCCTGTTCTCTGAATATGTTACTTTTGTATGTGTATGTATAACAAATGTTTATTTTGTATGTATTCTGGGAATAAAATATGTTTAAACTAAATTTACTCATAATTAAATTTACACTATTTAATTGCTATCATATCCACGAACGTGGTGGACAACCACTCGAAGTTTACGCTCACCGATATATACTCAATATACCATGTAAGTGCATATATCCGTGTGGCGAAAAATCGCGATTTTTAAATTCTGAGAATTTGGATTGCGGACATGTTTGAGCACTTCTTGTTATAATTTTAATGGACCTTACATGAGTTGGTGCAATCTTTACAGTCATGAATTTACGTCAAACAAGTTGACTGCTTAAAAAAGCATCCAATGGGTTATGCCAAATAATTGAATTTTACATATGATCAAATCCTAGCGATATTGATAGTTGTCCTCTTCCTTTAATATTTCAGTCTATGTTAGTAAATTTTTCAGTGTGTGAACAAAGCAAGTAATTTTTTAGAATATATAGTATTATCAGTGTTTACGAGCACACGATATAATGAATACACTATAAAAATATAAAAATAAAATCTTTGAGAACTCAAGACAACTACGATCATCTCTTTTAGAAATAATTAAAGTACCATTTTCTGAATTCTGCGAAATTGTTCAAATTGTTGAAGTTCTAAACATTCATTTAAATGAGGCTTCATTTAAAAATATCAAATCTGATGTTTATATCAAATTATTTTAGTGTGAAACATGTTTCTACGGCAAAACAGTTGCGAAAATCCTAAAGTCTGAATTGTAAGTCTGTTTTCTTTGTGCAGTAAATAGATTTCAATTTTATTTCTATCATTTTTAAAAATTATGCAAAATTATTTGTAAATTACAACCAATTTCTGTGTTGAATTTGAACACATCATTTACCTAAAACACAAACATATATTTGCACTCACATTGATACAATCAGATTCAATACATTGAATGCAGCTTCCTAATCATATGATTGCACATTGTTAAAACTAGGGTCGCAAATAGGACCGCAAATAGGATTGCAGGGCCGCAGAATAAGGATGTCAGAATCTCCAGATCTAGACGTTCTGCTCCATAGTCTTTTTCAATAGACGCTCTGTCGAATTTTGAAAACTCGCCAGTATACTGGGTGATGCCCTAAGGGGCATAACCCAAAAAGGGTCATGTTTGAATATGGCGAGTACATATAAGCTAAATAAAAAACTACTTATACACTAAACATAACCAGTAGCTATTATATTTATACTCATATGTTACCATTAAGCAAGACAAATAAACTGGATTGCCTTTGGGCTGCATGTCGAATCCGCCACCGGAAAGTCGCCTATGGGGAGGGGATCATGTTAAAGCCATGCAGAAGTAACAGTCCTGCAAACTGCGTTTTCTCTCCTCTCATTGTTTTCTGTATCTGTGTAAGGTCTCTTGTACTTTCTGAATTGTGTTGCAGAAAAAAAAATAATAAAGGGATATGTTTTTAAAGAAAGCCTTGAACAATTGTATAGTGCACTTCCGCTTAATGTGCCTTATTGTGTAAGTTTCTAAATGGTCCCTCTAAAACAAGTTGAGTAATGAAAATAACAGAGAAAAATATTTTTTAATCAAGTAAAGTAACGTTAATGATCTTATTTTGTTCATTTTATCACATTGTAATTGTCTATATCTGTGTGAATTTTAACAAAGTCCTTCTTATGAAATAAATAAGGCAGAGTTATGATCTTGCACAATTCACTCATATGCTCCATATCACACCGTCTTATCAAGATGAACAAATATGGGAAGAAATTTCAAAATCCTGCGATGAACAGAGAAGAAAATGGTGCAGAAAAGATGTAACATAAACATTTTTAACCTTTACGCTTTCACTGTGACCTTGACCGTTGATTTTATACTGGGTCTTGCACGCGACATGTCGTCCCATCAATGTGAACCAAAGGGCCAAGGTATCTTTAAATCCTCCCATGAATGGAGAATTTATGACCCGGACATGGAAATCCGAACGCACATACACCAAACTGAGATGCTTAATATGATGACTGTGAGCGGACTAGACAAAAATGAAAATAAACATACGGCCCTTGACATTCATATGGTACATACTATACAGTTACTGTATGACGATGTGGTGAATATCACAGTATATTAAAGATCCAGCTTCACTTGCAAATATAAAATATTCTGAAATAACAGCATTAATATATGTGCTAAAACTATTCATCTTACGTGCATCTGTTTTCCTTTGACAATTGTTTTTTTTGTGATTTTCTGCCTAGGTCTCATAACTACCCATGTGACCATAGCTAACATGCAAAGCTTTCCCATAGTTCATACATATTGAAACAACTGGAAAGGTAAATTAAATATTTCAAGAAACGATTTTTTATTTGTTACTGAAGTTTATCTATTTTTCAATTTATAATTATGTTGGAATTGGCGATCTAATATAATTTGTTGCTACACGCTTAGAAGTATGAACATTTATCAAAGTCGATTAGACTAACAGGGATTTCGATATATTTAATTTCCCGACACTTTGATATGAAAACGTACGATATTACGAACCTTGGAAAGGTTCCAACGGGGTAAAAAAACTAGTTAAACAACTATGCTACTGCTTTCCAATCAATTTGCAGCTGCGGCCTTGTTTAAACATTGTTTATTGACATGGACGGCATTTCTATCACCTTTTTTCAGATTAATTATCGTCCTTACCTGTTGTATTGAAGAGATTACTTAATTTAGGTTGTGGAGAAGTTGTGCAAGGTAAAAAAAGTATACTCTTTATTCCTGACACTCATGGGTCTTTTAATATGCTCAGTGTATGGCACCGATACATAGGTCTTCGCTTTGATGTCTCATCTACAAGACAACAGTGCCAGTGGAGAAGCGGGGCATCAACCTCGCGACCATTGGATTACGAGTCCTGCACGTCACCACTAGGCAATTGATCCGCCCTATTTCGTGCATTCGCTAGTGTTTAACAACAAATTTATTTATTAGTTATACTTACATTCTTCCAAAGCGTATTAAGTAACATCTTAGATAACTGTATACATTTTTTAATCAGATTTCGGACATTTGTCACTTTTTCAGCAAACTTTTTATTCAAGTAAGTCACACCCCTCTTCGGATATGGATAACAATTATTCAAGCTGAATTTAAATCATTGAATTAACCGTTTTTCTTTTCTGAAGTACACTTTTGGCCACACATTTAACACTAGTAAGTGTAAATTAAGACAAAGAAAAGGGTAAGCGTTAACTACATTTGAGTTGAAAGTACAAACTTTTAGAATGAAAATGATTTTTATACAGAAGAGAACAGAACAGGTACTTAATTGTCAACAATTAACTGATTTTTGCCTAATATTATTTATGTTGACGTCTCAACCTTGTACCCGCTATAATGTGTATTGTTTTGCTCCTTTCTAATTTAAAAGTCATACTTATGTTGTTTTTTTTTCCTGGGAATATTTATTTTATTGGTTTCCTGTTTTTCTAAGCTGTATTTATTGTTTCTAAGAATTTAAAACGACACGGAATTCATCTTCGACAAATTAATTATTATTACACACAACACATAGTATATATATTTCAACTTCATTTCGATCGTAGCAGCCTGTCTGCACTCCGTCTTTAGGTAGGAAATCCAAACTTTGTCGAACTGTATCTTTTACTTCTTGATGCTAACAAATTTAACATAATTCATGTAAGTCAAAGTCAAATTTCAAAAACACCATTGTAGACATGTATGCATAATTTCACGTTGATCCTGATTCAAGAAACCCCGGGTCTCGAAAACTGAAAAAAAAAAACTGAAAGCGTGTCCCTTACAATCTAATTAGAATAATGTTCTCGAATGGTGTAATTTTAAACGAATTCATTAGCAAACAAATTATTGATGTAATTTACTGAAATTAGAGAACACAACGCTCGCGCTTAGTTAAACGAAGCAAGTCACGTGTTTCTATGAATCTCTTTGAAGCTAATCTTTTTCCCGATATCTGTTTTATTCATCCAAGCAAAATTAGTTCTTTGTATTTCAGTTAAACGAGAAAAGAATGGTGTACTTAAAGACGATTTGAAGCAAATCGAAAGGTAGAGTTTTATCCCTAAAAAAATATTTTAATCACTTTCAGATAAATTTTTATGAAGCCAAAATCTGACAGGAATGTCTATTGATATAATTTTTCATAAACAGCCCTCTATCAAGTATTGATTGTGTTTTGACATTTCAGGAAGTTCGTTGTTCTGCCTACGATGATGAATAAATGTCACTTTCAATAACGAACTTGTCGGCGAACGGAAATTATTGAATTAGGCAACAACAAAACGCACAGATATTGAAGTCCTTTAACTTCTATGGTGACTGAACTGAAAATTCTTTTAATACAGATAAAAAGTGATTTTAGAAATAATTACATGATGAGATTATTTTTAAAAACTATATATATTTAACTAATCAATTCCCTTAAGTCTACTAGCGGGTGTTCGATTTTTAACAGATAGAAAAACTTTCACTGAATTTGAATGTGACATTTTAAAAACTGTTTCCTTTTAACTGATATTCATATGAACGTAACTTAGAAACTAAACATGTGTGTGATTGAAAAATTATTATTTATTTTCGTACCTTACGACAGTCTGAATATAAAAAGGTTAACAATTGTGTTTTTGGAAACAATCGCTCGCTGTTTCTCAGCGATTTGGGCCCGAGCTTTTAAGTGTAATGAAAGAATAAACAATTAGGCCTTGTATGCATTTTGTTTAAAGAATATTCTTGATAAACGCTTTGTGCAGACCTGGAAACGGGAACGGTGTGAAAACATAGTTGTTTTTTTTTTCCGTGTATACAATTACTCGTATGTAAACATGCAGTATGGCGTTGTGATTTTCATTTACAAGTTTATTTAGTAATCTAATTACGTTCCTAGTACCTGTGCCTATATCAAATTAAGCCTTGATGTCTTGATCATATAGAAATACATTGTATTAACCATACGTTTGCATAGCTTTATTTGTTTATTTTTCTTAAGGTAGTAGCTGAAATCATGATTTGTCATTGTTGATTTTTTTTAATTCGTTTTTAGTCAACATACACCGCTGACTCTGCATATTTTTAACCACTTAGTTGGTTAATGTTAATAAGCATGCATTAATAAAATTGATTTGTTAAATCTTAATTGGCAGTGCTAGGCCTGACGAATTTAATCTAAATAAACACTAACCAAAACCAAATTAACGAACATTTTGCCTGAGTATTGCTATATATAATAAAACAATCCGAATTCTATTGAATAAGAAAGCAGAGAAAACTTTTACCCCTAGTTTTTTCTTGAATGACTGTTAATACAGAGAACGAAATTTTGCCTATTACAAAATTTTGGCTCAAATTCTGCATAAAACGTGACCCAAAAAAAAGAAAATGCTTCACTTCACAAAACCAATTAATTTAAAGCACGTCGGTGTCTGCTATCCAATGGCAAAATTAGTGTATATAACTCTGACAACAAGAACTGCGGTATTAGACCTCAGTACAGGATACGTGATTCTAAATGAACTAGATTTTAAGTACACGTATACTTGTTAATCAAAAACAGTTCTAGTCTGTGGACAAAAGAACAAGTTTTAAGAGGATTTATTTAGTTGAAATCAATATTTCATTTTGTTCTTTTCCTTAGCCGGTTCCTTAGCAGGTTCCTCTCCTATGAAAGTTCATTACCTTATCAAAGACTTTTCTTTTACAGGTGCTTCTTTTTAGCAGGTCGATTTCTTTATCAAGTGCCTTTCTTAAACAGGTTTCTTTCTTAAGCAATTTTCTCTCTTCAGAGCTCAACCATTTATCAGCACGATCATTTTCCCACAAACTATGCTCAATGCACATATACTAATTCATGCTTATAAGATTTAGTTTGTGAAACAGTTTATAGCGTAAAAAATTGAATAAAGTTTTTAATAAGTATGGATGTTACAAACTGTAAAAGTTTTTGTTCTTCTTCTAATTTAACTGAGTAATTTCCTATATGGAAATGAAAGTAATATTCATATTGTTTCTTAATGTAAAATATATATTTAGTAAGTTAGTCATAATTATGAATCTGACTTTTGTTCCTTCTTCGTAACAAAACTGTCACCACCTTTTGTTATATTTATGTATGTGTAATTTGTTGAGCATAATGAGTCTTTTTTTAATCATTTGCACTGGAAAATAAACAGTACAGAACTTTATATATTTTCTACAAACACGATCAGCCATAAGCCTCTTCTGAGTAATATTACGTTGCAAAGGTAAATACTTTATTAATATCTCTGCAGAAATTCCAACAAATTATTTAAAACAATATTTGATTTCTTTTCAAATATTCTAAACTTCCAAAAGAAAGACTATCAAACCTTTTGGGAAACAATTTACCACAAAAATGGAAGAATCTCTTTTATTACTTAAACGTTTGGATCTTGTTTTAAATCAGTAAAAACGAAAAAAATGAAATGTTTATTGTCGACAGCTATTGTTTTGAAACAGAGAACTTCAACACCTCAGCCCATTTTTATACAAAGCCAATGAAAAATGTATATCCACTCTATAACATATTCTTAGGCGGTGAACTAAACTTTGGGATTTAGTTTTACAGTTAGTTTTTAGCAATCAATTATGTCAATCAATTTGATTTATGATAATGATACCTAGTATAATGTTTACTTGAGTCGCCAAAAGCTTTGACAATGAAATAAAATTCCCATTAACTCATTCACAATCAAATGCTATCTTTTTAGGTCATTACATTGGCATACAACTTTGGCCTTATAATAAATAAATATAGAAATATCTAACATTGTACATGAACAGACAAGACATATATATAAAGCACAGAACACAGCCAGCAGAATCTATACACGCTATGAATGTTTCCTTTAAATTGAAATGGAAATAACCAATGGTATTCGACTCTTACAAAAACTATTGAATCTGTAATAAAAGTGATCAAGAACAGAAATTTGTTTGTCCTAAGGATAAAAGAGAATGTCAACAGACTGGATAGAAAGTAAATACACTCTGCCGTTGCTAGGCAACATCTCTGCGCAAGGCAATGTGAAAACAATGCGATACTCAGTTCCCCTTATGTCTTTTAAGGCTTTAGACAATGTTCCGTTATTGAACAATTTGAAAATGTATCTGAGATTATTAATTCTTGTTGAAATCAATTTGCCTGTATAGAATATTCTAAAGATACGCACGAGTCCTTAAATCGTATTTATATGACAGCCACAAAACCCTTTTCTTTTATAAATAATCATTTTTTAGTTAAGTGAATTCTTGAAATTTATCGTCACCCTCTCTAATAAAAAATGTTTTAATTCAAATCTACTACTTATCACAATCACAATGAATGTATTTCTACATTCCCAATAGTTGGTTTCTGAAATGTACACGACGAGTTTTCTGCATAACTTCTGGTTTTACCTGACTGTGTATCTCTTTCTCTTAAAAAATGATTAATTAATTAATTTAGAAAACGCCAAATAAGAAAGTTAAAAAAGTATTTTGTTAATAATATTTTCTCCCAAAATTGACGAATAATTTCGTCTTTATTTATTTGCCCAGAGTAAAGATAGTGGAGAAACGAAGTGTTGCTTTCCAGCATCCTTATAACAATATTAATAGTAACTAGATGAAACTGATAAAGATTTTCATCAAGTTATATTTGTTACTACATATTGAGCAATTAAGGCGAAGTATAGTTATTTGTGAGAATAAGCCAAGACATACGTCACGTCGCAGTTTTAGTCGTCAACGGTACATTTACAAAATTGCCAAACATTAACAAGTCAAAGTAATTATTACAAGTATCAGCATTTCCAAAAATGCTTGAAATCGCCGTTCAGCCTAGCGTTTATAGCACTTATCCATAGATGAATGTATTTCATGTTCTTTATTCATTAATTTGATAATCTTACAACATGCTTTGCACTGAAAAGCGAAGTTATATTTGATAATTTTCACACAGAAATTATAAAGTAGATGAAATATACATTGTAATTTTTATTGTAGCTGGACTATTTTTGAAAGCGAACGATTTGGTTTCTTTATGAAAACATCCCAATATCTTTATACATCATGTTAGAATTTGCAGCATTAAAACCTTGTAAATATTGCTTTGTTGTAATCCAGTCTACGCATAATTAATTGACTATTTGCGTAGTTTTTTAACTTTATTTATTACAAAAAAATGTATACTTAACAAAAGCTAGATACAGTTCTTCAATACCATAAGAATATTATATGTACAATTTAAACAGAATAAATTTTAGGTAAAAAATACAATATTGCCCTGACCCTAATCAAGCATATATAAAACACGGAAAAATCCTGATCAAACTCCTCGCACCGGTCACGTCACGCTTTGCTACTTTTACTGTACTAATCAGGGGAAGTAACCCCTGCGGGGAGTTTGTATCCCGATTAGAATCGCCCGGAAGCAAGCATTTATTATTTTCTTTAAGTGCAAGTTTTGGAAAAAAACAAACAAACCATACTCTTATTTAGTCTACATTCTCTAGTTAAAAATGACATGTAGCAAAAAATATTGCGATTATCCTGTATTTATCCTACACGAGCCTGAAGACTGGTACTGAGATCGTACATTGATGATGGTATTTTTCAGTTGTAAGAATAAGTAACCCGACAAACATGGCGGTTGGGCGAGTCCATTTACGCATCCCTTGCTGACGAATTTTGACGTCCATTTTGTTATCATGTGATATGAAATGCTTTGCTTTGATTGGCTAAAGGCAGGCGGTGTAAAGGCAAAGCTGTTCAAATCTTGTTAATTGTATATATCGCCGTTCAGGAACGATAATAATGAACATGATGCATGTCTTTCGTCAAACAGAATGCTTTTGCGGTATGTTTACCAAATATTTTATGAATATTTCATATCTAAAAAGGTCTGTTGTACAAATAAATGAAAACAGAAAGGAGCAAAAAGCTTCCCTGCAAAAAGAGGTTTAACAATACAAGGCTTAACTTTAATCTGGAAAACAGTTTATTCTAGAAAAAAAATTATCAGTTATCACCATTAGCTCATATTATCATGATAAGTCTCGATGAAGTGGCGAAGTGACACGAACACGTCGTGAAATATTATTTTTTGTTTGTTTATTTGTTGTTGTTGTTTAATGTTATAATATACTGTACAAGGAGGTACCAATAGTATGATTTTAGTGAATAAAGTGTCTGATCTGTAGAGTTCTGTTGAATTGGTGAAGTTAATGGATAGAAAATATAAAAAAACCTTGTTTCGACTTGGCTTACAGCCTTTTTTACTATTACTGTCGGCGCAAATCAACATATGGCATCCGTTATAACATCGGTTGATTAATCAGAACTATAATTGCGCACATCGACGTATCCACACGTGCACGGTTAATACAGGGACCATGAATTTAGAAAAAAAAAACAAAGAAAATAATTGTTATAGGCATTTTACAATTTATTCAATCATCATTTGTAACTTCAATTTTGTTTTTCTTTTGCACCAGAAACACGCATTTTGCGCGTTAACAAAATACCACCCCGCCTACGATAATAAACACAATAACCTGATTTACTTGCGTGTAAATAAATTGTGTCCTTGTGATAAAATTTTTTACTTTACATCAAACAATCGCAAGGCGAGCTAACATACGAATGGACAAATGAAGGAGTTAAAGAATGAACGAACGAACAGCAGCAAGGACATGAATTTATTGAATGAATCACTGGTAGAACTAATTATATGTGTACTTAATGAAAGCTGTAGCATTAACGAAGAGAAATACACTTTAATCTCTCGAAAACTTAGAGTTGTAGAGGACTGCTTCTCTTTACCCATGACAATTTTCAAACTGCAAGGATTTAAAGGTATAAGCAAATAGCCATGGACCGTAATGAACTGTGCGAGTTTAAAGGGAAAAAAGATCAAATGTACCTTATCATAGAGTTATTTTGATAGTTGCATTCTGTATAACTAGGTCAAGGTATTTCGAGGTACAAAAACACAATAAAGGGTATTAAATTCAGTCTAAATGAGATACCGGCTGATTTCATGGACAGCGATCTGTCTAGACAGGCTATTTTAGAAATTATTTTCTTTAATCGAGCAAATCAAGGAATCAAAACAGAATGTTGATTCTATGTAAGAACAGTTATGTGAGGTTATATTATTTCAAACTAATATCACTATTATTTTTAAATTAGTACAGAGTAGATAATTTGGACTATATCAAGTCAACATCTCTTTGAGTTAAAGGGGCTGTACTCCAGATTTGATATAAAAATATTTTTTACATAGATTAAATATCTAGATGCCGTGAGATTATAACAACATGATATTTTACTTCAAAACTGATTATAAAAGTCAAAATAGAACAACAACAAAATATTCGCTTCAGCTTAATTTGAACTCTGGACCCTCATGTTAACAAAATTTTTCCAATGCTTTTACTGTCACCACTATCACTGCAACTGAAATAACAATTATTTACTTTAAATGTTATACGATATAGTTATACCGTCGCGTTACGGTATTGCACTATGAAAGGAAAAAAAAATCAATTTATAATGTGATTATCTGACTTTTTCTTTTGTCAGTAAGTTAGTTTTTAAGCGTTAGTCATAAATATTACAAAATATTTATGATACAAGAAAACTTTCTTTTTTTGTCATCTGGAGCACAGCCCCTTTAAGCATAAACAGCTGATTGGCTTCTTTATCATGCAAAAGGGTAATTCGAGACAGAATAGCCCAATAGAATATATATATGGTGAGGGTGCATCAAAAATATACTACATAAGGAATAAATTTATGTTACTACTTCTTAAAATAATTATCGATATAATAAAGTTATAGCAAATGCGTTTATCAATTCACTTATTATTATGTTATTTGCAAAAGTCTTCGATTAAAATTGCATAACTAGCAAGCCAACAAAAATTTCGTTTTGTACAAAAAATCTTAATTGATCTTTATACGATAACAAGTATATGTGAGTTCTTATTGTATGTGGGTATAAAACATGTCTTGGAAATAAGGTATTATAATATATATATTATCATCTAATTATTTCTAAATCAATTAACTTTACTACAATGCATTGAGTTTAATCGGATTTTGAACGCTTTATTACAATATTGTGTGAATCTAAGGATGATTGATTTTCTTTAGGAGAAATATATTTGTACATACTTGAATTCCGAACAAAATAATCCGATATGTAAATTCTAATTTAGTTATATTTATTGGACTGTAATATAACTGGGGTTTTGAAGCCAACCATACAACACACAACGCTCGAAGAAACATTCAAACACTTTTATCTCTGTTTTTAATTTGACTAAGTTCTCATAAATATTTTCTGGAAAAATTAATTTCAAACGTAATGTCAAACTTCTTTCGGTAAAACTGCAATTCTGCTCCTTAAAGATTTTAGAGTGTTAACGTATTCACGGCATTTTAACTTGTTTGCCGTAGATACGACAAACGTTCCTCGGACTCACATGTGACTGCGTAACCCTCGAATCACCCTGAACCTTTACAACACCAAGCTTAAATACCTATCCCTAGTACTGAGAAATGTGACATGCAGAATACACATTTTTTACATCCAGACAAACGGTTATTTATGTAAACGTACCTGCACATAATTTTACTTTTACTGTTAACAATTTCTCAATTAAAGACCATAGCCTCAAACCTTTTGCTGTCAGTTTTGATTGCCATATTTTCCCCTAATTACACCACAGGACAAACCAATACAAAATGATACTGATCCTCGATGTCACTGATATTGCAAGATATACAGCGTTTATCATTACTTTCAATATTATAATGTTTTCCAGTTCAATCGATATATTGTGTGAAGATAATCTAAGCTTTGCCTAAGCATTTCTCAATTTTACGCTCTGGATAACATTCAGATAGTAAGCTCTAAATAATAAATTTTCATTTCTTCATACAGGTAAAGTGATGAACACAACTCCATTCTATTGCGCCAAGTGTAACTCAGAATACCTCTTAATCTACACCGTAATAATGGTATACAAATAATAAAATTGACCGATTCGAGAATCAACAAAACTTCACTAAAACGAGAACTTTGTAAGATATACTTTACTTTTGATGACCAGTTAACAATCGTTGCATTTGTTTCTAGTTCTAGTCGTTAGTTTAAACAGTTTTTATTCAAGAAATTTTATAACAGTAAATATACAAAGAAAACTCAATAAGGATAGAGTAGAAAGGTTAAAGCTTAATAAAAAACTCTCACTTTTCTTTCCGTTCTTTGCCTATTCAGTTTAATATAGAACTTGAGCTTTTGTATTTGTACAATTTTAAATATTTTTCCCCGAGTTTGTCCATTTATAAGATTCTATTCAATTACCTCCCTTTCAAAAATTACTATTCGTTTTATATTAACATTTACAGCTGTGTTCCATTTTAAACAGTATGTTTCTAAACTTCTTAGGAAGTTTCGTAAACCTTCATGCGAATCTGAGCCAATAAAACAATAAAAAATAAATTTTAGATATCTGGTCTAATGTTATAACACCCTTTAAATTTTCTTATAACCTATTTTCTGAATCATTTATGCACAGGCTGAATATATCAATGTGCAAATAATTAAGGCGGGCAGCATTTCGGCAATAATTCAGCTTTTATATTATGTATTAATTGTGTTTATTTATAGTTTACGATTATTTTTATCACATGAGTGTTTGGTATGTTTAAAAGTTGCGAGTGATTTATAGGCCAATCGGTGTATTGTTTAGTTAGCATTATTTTAAGATTGATATATATCCACTATACACAAGTTACTATATAAACTACAAATAATATTTCCTTCCTTCCTTCCTTCCTCCCTTACTTGGTCAATATTTAAGGATGTAACGACACAAAACTACAAGTTCTTAGAGGTGCATTTATCATGCATTTAACCGTCTTTTAATGACTGACTTTATAAGAAAAAAAAATTACAAGAGCATTTTTTCTTCAGAAAATAGCCAAAATTTAAATCTTAAATTGCTAACTAAAATAAAAGTTTACTGAGCTTACTAATCCACTCGTCAATGTTGCAGAATTTAACTTAATTTTGTTACTTCAGTATATATAAAATCAATTCTCTCATTTGGCCAGAAAATCAAATCCTTCCTATCACAACTACAGCAAACGTAATCAGCAGTGATTTAACTCCTGAATTCTGATATTACTGTCAACCATTTAACTCCATAAAATGCCACATCTTTACACAAAAGTACGTCTATAAATTTGAATTTCCATTGACATAAGACATATGGGGCGAATAACTGGTACGGTGGTAACGCCCGGTACTTGTAGAGGTCACGATTTCGATCCACCGCTCCTCCACTAACGCAAATGTTTTTCGAATGAGACGTTATCGAGATCCCGTGTATCGGTGCTATACACCAGCCAACCTGAAGTGCCTCTTGAACGGAATGTTTCCTGTATAGACAGACGTAAGTTTATTTGTTGGTTTCGACAGCTCAGGTTAGAGCGTTTTCCTTCTGACCAGAGGGTCCAAGGTTCAAATTCAAGCCGGAGTCCGGGTTATGCCTCTTAAGCAAATACAATTTATTTCGGTTCACCCAGCTTTGAGTACCAATTAAGTGTTTCTGGGACTTCTCTCGTGTCTAGTCTCCGCAAAGGAATTATCAATAAAGGCAAATATATAAGCAAAATATTTAGCACGTTTCACCTACAGGCTTGGGAAAATACTATTAATCTTATATACTATAAAAAGTATTATTTACATATACTCGAAAAAATACAACTTATAAATACTAGAAAAATATGCAAACGTGAATCAGAAAGAACTCTTTAACAGTTTGTTTTTATGACTACCCTGAACCATTGAGCAATTTCAAACTTTTAACCTTCAGCTCCGCTTTAAAATTATATGTTTGTTTTTTGGACACAGAAACTTTTAAGCAAACAAATTCAAAAAGTAAACCGATAAGGCTAAAAATAAGAGATCTTAAATGTTTTGTAATACTCGTTTTTCTGGAAAAAAAGGACAGCGCTGAGTTTGAAGGTATTTATCTAATCTCAATAAATTCTAAAGAATGACCAAATTATTAGTTGAACTGAAATTTGAAAAATTGTCTATATGAGAGTTTTCTCTTACAAGCTTGTACAGTTGCTGTTCTGTCTTTTCAACTATCATATTATATCTATGTTTATCATTTAATTTATTATCTTTCATGAATTATATTATATTCATTTTTCTTATCTTAATCTTTTGTTATCATGATTATCATAACCATTATTACTACTCCGATGTCAATTTTCTTAACCAAGTAAACAAAATTACATACCTGCTGCCTTGCAAAACAACTGAAATCAACATTTCAGCCCAAAAAAAATCTAGGTATATTTTATATATAAAAAGGATATTTATATTTACAGTGAAGTCGTATATTTTACCAAAAGGTAATGCTACTGAAACAGCTAGGTCTTTGTCAGATATTTTAGATACAAAAACCATTGTGGCTCTAAACCGCTGATCTGAATCAAATCTAACATCTGTATATGTAGTCCAAATTTCAACAACATAATTTCAAAAAACAAGAAATGTCAGTAAGTTAAGTAAAATTTAAAATGAAAATTTTTCTTAAACATGCACGCTGAATATCAAAGAAATAAAATTCAATATAAGATCGTCAAAATAAGTTAGAAGGCCTGAGTGTCTTAAACAAACATTTAAATGAGCTCATGAACTTCAAAAGTAGTCTAAATTTCACCACTTATGCATCAGAAACCAAAACATAGGTCAAAAGTTCAGGATTAAAGTATTATGAGGATAATTTTGAAAAGATTTGCAAAACTATACAAGCAGTCAAAATGTCATTTCGAAAGCATTTAAAACAGAAAACTAGGTACATAGATTAATAAACATGAAAACATGCATTCGGAAAATGTGTTTGCCAAATATACGCTATACTGCATCGCTTTAGCAACAATAGGAAAATGTAGGTCAAGATATTAATGCCAAGGCCTCGTAGCGTTTTATGCTGAAACTGATTGTAAACCAAAATTACCAATACAGTTTTATCACTGATAATTCAAACAAGAAGTAACCTAAGGATAGTGGTCATAAATAATCTCCATAGTAAATCAAAGAATTATCTTAGGAGCAAAACGGAACAATCTTGTAGTGGTGCTCTTGACAATATGTATATTGGTTTCAAAGAATTTTTTTTAAGATTTACATACACACTTTAATGTATAAACTAGTAACTGCATAGCCAGAGTCAAGGAGGCAATTTTTTGATAGTGGTTTACACGTCATTACTACATGAAAAATATCAAGACTTTAGACTTTTTGACTTCAGACCAATGACGGTTGAGGATTTTCCTGTATATTTATATACTGGACATGCAATACATTGGTTACTCAACTGCACTAAAAATGTTAGAACTTCAAAACATAAGCATTAAATAAAAAAACTCGTAAACATTTTGTAATTTTTTTAACCTTTCATAGGAAAATGCAAAGCGTATTAAAACACAATTTCATAATATTTCAGCCTGCATAAAATCATTAACTATTTATCAATACAATAAACACTGTGATAAAATGTAGACGTTATCCGAGTTACTAGTATTTTCTTCAGTATTATTCATATCTGCGTTTCACATGACAAATATCTATAGTGTATTTTGTTATGTTTTCGTTTGAAAAAAAAACGTAAAAGCAAAGATAGATAATTCGACAGCATATGCATGAAAACCGAAGTAATTTGTTCCTGTCTTTTTGTTCGAGACGAAACTTGCATTAAATGACTTCTATTAAATGAAATACGAAAACTGCTTTGTAATTAAGAAGTCTGAAAAATGCAATGATGCAACAGATATTGTAGTTCTGAAAAATATCGAGTCTGCAAAAACAATTATGGTCATGTTACTGACGACAGTTGGTATTATAGTATTGCCAGGCTCGTAACGAAGGGTATAGTGAGTTTCAGAACAAAACCTAGAGAAGAAATGACCTTGCTATACCAACAGAAAAAAGGCAAACAAGCTTTTCTAGGGAGCAGATCCTTGAAATGTTAAATAATTATTGACAAATTGCAAGGCCATGGTTTGCAAATTGTTTATAATAACCAGTGGATATTCGAGAGGTTTTGATATCCAGAAGTGAATGAGATATTATATATAATTTTAAGGTATATCAAATACATAAAGATGTGTTTCTTTTTTTCTCCTAGTAATTATGAATCATTTTGCTAGTTTACATATACCTCAAAGAACAGACATCTTAATTTGTCAATGTTTAAAACTAGAAACTTTATAAATTTATGTTTGTGTTAGAAAAAAAATCAGATTTTTATTTTTGAGCAAAAAAAACGACATAAAATTTTTGCTTGTTTGTTTTTTAAGTCTTTTTATACTTCAAGCACGTGTGTCAAATCATGCCAAATATTCTATCATGTTACTGAGTGCCAGAGATAATATCACCTGGCGACCAATACATGTCACAAAATGAAATTCTAACACCGCATTTTTTCAAAATGTTTGTTTTTTTTGTGTCAAAATTGGCAATAACTGTGATTTCAGAAGCAAACATAAACTTTTAAATGTTTTTTTTTTAATTTTTGTTTCGATTTAATTTCTATATAAAAACAACTGCACTTCTGGTGAAAATTCTACGAGATAAAAAAAGAGAATGAGAAGTTCTACATGTATTTATGTTTACGTTTGTCAAATCATGTCAGGTTTCTTTATCATGGTATTGAAAGTCAAAGAGGGAATATCACTTGATGACCAATACATGACAAAAAATGAAAATTTTACAAAAATCGAATTGTTTAAAACTGTTCTTTTCAAATGCCTTTATTTAGATTAACTGTGGTTTCAGAGGCAAACATAAACTTTCTTATGTTTTTTCGATATAATTTCTAAATAAAAACAATTGCATTAAATCTTAAGTAAACAGTCTGGGAGACGAAGGATTAGACAATATGAAATGTTACATGTATTCATGACAATTTCAAAAATTCAATATTCAAATAGCATCCGTTTTATTTCATTTGAACTATTGGCTGAAAATGATGAAACACTTAATTCTTTAATGTGTAAGCTTTTACTGAACAACGTAGCACTCATATAAACAATTCTTCCCCTACAAATAAGTGGGCTGCCTGTGCTAAATCTATTATTGACAACCTCTGATTGTGTAACATTTGGGACAAATTAAATTATCTGCCAATGTTTACATAATGACTTCATGGCAATCTGTTCAGAGTTGGAACGATTAAGGTGCATCGCACAACCAGTAAAAGATATCAAAAATTCCAACTGCTTCGTGCTCATCAAAATATTTGCTTGTATTACTTCTCAACAAGATATTATCCATATTTTTGCACAAAAAAATAAATTTCCACTACTTATATTGATACGTTATTATGTCAATTCGACTCTCCTCTGAATGACCCATATATAATCTGTACTCCATCAAAACGTGCATCTTTTTCATGACTGAAATATCTATCAAAGCAATTTGTTTTCCCACCATTTGTTGAGTCAAAAATAAAAAAATAAACTCAATTTCATGTTTAATAACACCAATGAACGTTTATATAAAATTTAATTGACTGGAATGAGGATTTTGTGAAAAGTAGTTTTTCGTTCATAAAATGTTTATGTTTAAACAACAAAATCTATCATAAAATATTCGAATTGATAGTCAATCTTAACTCGAACGCAAAAATCAAATTTCAAAATTACGTTTTCTTCCTTTCCTATGTATTTTAAAATTAAATATAAATATATCAATCTCTTGTAATGTGACATCCTTGACATTTTGCCATGTACCTGTTGTAAAAGTGAAAATTACACAACATATCTGAAATAAAATGTTTTGTTCCAAATACACAAACACGTAGCTAAAACCAAAGTCATGTACTATTTTCCATAAGGTTTACAACTTTAAAAGACAAGTTCCAAATTCAAAAGTTACATACTATTAACATAATTTACATATGTGTTACAACAAGTCTTCTAACAAGCATCAAAACTCATAACAGACATTAAACATTAGACATGTTTGTGATACATTTAGATTTGCACAGGGTCTCACGACTACCCATGTGACCAGAACTAATTTGCAATAAGTTGATGTATCATCATGTCAGTGAAAAAACCTTTGGTGTTTCCTACAGATATGAATTATATAAATATCCGTTGGAAGCAATAGCGAAAAGGCTAAAGTAAATGCTGGGAAACTAAACTTTCTATAAAGTAAACCATATTTCACATAGACAAAGAAACTAAAACATTTGCATTTTGGAAGCAGGTCTACATTAGTAGATGAATTTTAACTCATACTGTACTTTAAAAACGTAAATTAGTATAGAATGAAACTACATGGTATTGACATAAAAACAGGGTAACGATGACCCTTATTCGTTCACCAGAGAACAACCGTCTAACAAGAACAAATATGATTTAATACCAAAATGTACATTTATTTTCTCATAGGTAGCAAAAACTTTAAAGCAATTTTTCAAACAAAAACAGATGTTGAATAAAAAGGGTAAAGATGACAACAGAAACAATCAGTTCAGAGTAAAGTTCAACAAAAGGAAAGACAATTTCATTTTTAAAACTCAATAAATTGTTCACTCAAACTATTTTTTTTTAATTTCAACAAAATATTAAGGAAAATGAAATACCAAGAAGAAATCTTTTCTTTTACTCTAAAACATTTCAAGTACAATAATAAGTATCATATAACACCAAAATCCAAATATTAAACAAATTGATATAATTATAATGATATATTATTTTTCTTTGGCTTGTTTTCTGTGAAACTGGAATCTTGATGTTCTCGAAGACGTCATTGTCACAATACACGTGTTTAAAAAGCTTCTCCTCGAGAACCTGCAAGAACGTCGTTTTTCTGTTATTAAAACAAAAATGTTTAAAATTAGTCAAAACGTTTACTATCAGAAAAACCTGTATGTCGTTTCTTAATATTTTATTTACACTTTTTTGTAAAAAAATCTAAAAGATTTAATATTTTTACTACAAGAATTTAACTTTACTAAATATGGGGTAACTGAAATTTACAAACTCGGATACATGGCCTTTGGTTTACTTATTATGGAACGAAGTTAAAACGTTTATTTAGAAGAATTATGCAATCACTTTTGTGGAAGACCCGATTCCTCGGCTGTCAACTGGAACAATCAAGTCAAAGATTATCGCATCTGACTTCACCTGAAAAAAAGCAAAAACAAGTTGATACAGGTTTTTAGTTACATATGTAGAATTCTCTTTTTTAGTTTGATTAACATACAAATCAGTTTTACATTTTTATCTCAGGTGAAGTATATTTTCTTCACTTGTTTGGCAAGAAACATGATATGTTAGGCTCTTAAATGGTGTAAAAAGATAACATGATAAAAGAGATAAGTATACTAAAATAAACAAGAAATCGGTAGAACCGATGGATGCTCCCCGAATAAATGCCAATTCCAAAAGGGCTATTGTTTAATATGTATGTTTTTTTAAAGTATGAAAAATATCAAAGGGCAATAACTCTTAAATTATGCAAAATAGAGTTACAGTTCTTGCACGCTGCACTTCTCCTCATAGAGATCTATCTACCAATAAACTTTCATGTTAATATCTCTTATACTTTGTCAGATATGCCCCAGACAAAAAATAAGTATGAGAAATTTCAAAAGGCAATAACTCAAAAATTAATAAAGCATAAGTGTTATGCTCCGGACAAAATTATGACGGACGGACGAACGGACGGACGGGACGGACGGACGGACAAAGCGGCAACTATATGCTCACCCTTCGGGGAGCATAAAAATTGACATATATGATATAGCTAGGTAACATTCTGAATTCTAGTTACAAAGAGAACTGTATGACTGTTAAACATATATTTCCAAAACATAAACGGCTAAATACAAGCCGAAATCTTAAAAAAGAAAAAACGGTTTCACTACCCGGAAGAAACATCCACTATATGCAAATTAACTACAGTAACGTGTGTAGAAATGTGTCCTTAGACAGATCTTTATTTGTAACAAACAAAACGAAGGTCCGAGCGCAGTTAAAGGCACAGGAGGAGAGAAAAGCATTTGTACTAAATGGCACTTTTCTCTTTTCTTTACACGTCACGTGATAATGTGTCGAGAAGCTTTGTTTATGTGCTATTAATAGAACGGGTATTGAAACGGTAAAATTAAAAGATATGTTTAATCCATGACTGTTAAATTAACACGTTTTATTTCAGAGGTTTTTCCACTGAGATACTATTTATTACCTGAAATGACGGTCAAAAAATGTAAGAAAATTTTTGAAGAACAGCTCGTAAGGCATACTGAACATTAAAATGATCAGACATTAGATCAAGGATGAGAAACAAAGATTACAGATGTAATCAAACAATACCATTCCAAAGCTACGTTATTCTGTGACTTATTGAAGAAAACAGTAAAAGTCATGTTTTTAACAAAGTTTGGTAAAATATGATTATGTATAATCTTTTTTATTTTATTTATTTTTGTGCATCTTTGCATCTTTGATAATTACCTCTCAATGACTGTTTCCATGGTCAGAACCAGTACTCGTGCCGAAAATGTCAGATGTGGAAAATCACTACAGGATTTCATCCCTGGTCTTTCTACGTAATTAATTTCAAGGTAACTTGGATAAATTCAATTAGGCTCTTCCAGACATTTTTCTTCTAGCAAAAAATAATCAGAGAAAATTAAATTGTGTTAAAGCATGCAAAGAATGCTCGTATCAAATCTTCATTACAGAAATGATGAAAATAATGTATTAACTTCAGTACTTGTTTCTGAGAGAAACTTGCAGATTCGTCTGGTTTTATCGTCTGCTAAAGAAGAACATCTTATGTGGTAAGTTCTTTTTCAAAACCATAGTTCCACGTGATAATTTCACTTTAAAAAAGGGATAAGATGAAATGTTAACAACGCACTTGTCTTTCTTCATGTTCACCGGCGAACATAGCGCCTTACGGCATAGAGACCTTTTCCGGCGGTAGCGATATAACCAAATGAAATCTGAAACAGAAGTAAACAGGACTTTTTACTTGCAAATAATTCTCTGGTAGCCAATTCTTTATATCAAATTAACTTTTAAAATTAAAATATATTATCCTGTTCTTGTAATTTCTTATTAATTTATATTTTAACTTTCTTAATACATATATATCTTTTCATATTGTCATTTTTTTGCTCCCAAGTATGTGCCATTTAGCATGTGATCATTTTTACTCCTTATATTAATGACTATTTTCCTATGAATATTTACACAAGAAACACTGCATAATACAGATTTTTTCATTAAAATCGAACCATTCACAACTAATATTTGTATTACCCCAGGCCCTCCAACATAATTTAATATGACAGCAGCTTGCTTTGAAAAATTTTTTTTTTCAAAAACAAATACTAGAAACAATGCGCTGTGGGCAACTACATATCGAACTGGGTCGACTGCGGTGCTCCACAACCCTATATCATTGAGAACTGACAGTAATTTGTTTTAACTATTCGACCATTGAGGCGGGATACACTTTTATATTTTAAAAAAGTTCTTTGCACCTTGATAACACATTAAAAATGTCTGTAACCGTTCTACGACCATCTACATACGGTACTTAAAACTTACCTTGATTAAACATCAAAAATCCATCAACATCAATAGTCATATGAAACCCATTGAAAGGACTGTTCATCTGAAATATAATAAGTCTTTTAAAAACCATGACAAAAAATAATAAACGTTTACAGTAGCAAAAAAAAAAAAGAATTGTCTGTGTAAAATAATATAGGTAAAACTTTTATATTTAAATCCAAGTTTGGCTCAAAAGACTCTTTGGATTTTGTTTGATGAAGTCTATTCATTTTCTTCTTTTCAACCAACTCTAAGGGGACATAACCTTATTTTCATATCTGTTGTTTCCTAATTCGCTCTAAATGGAAGAACATACTTCATTCTCTTGCCGACACTCAGAAAGTGTTCATATGGAATCTTCGGCTATAAACCCAAAAATGGTTCAACAAAAACAACTTATGTAAAGACTTCTGTTGATGTTTTTTAGTTATCTATTTGTGCTTAGAAATTTTACTGACAGCTTGACATCAGGTAATATTTCATTCAAAATCATTCATATCTACATGATTTTAAAGAAAATAGATTCCCAAAATTTTATGGTATGTCTGAATACATTTTCTCGTTCCAAAATCCTTCAAGATGTTTAACTGACATTGCAGCAGGCACGAAATGAAGGACGGACGGACGATTCGGTTACAATATGCTATTTCTATTATTTGAGTTTATTTATCGTCCGTACCGGTTGCTCATATGATCGTCGTCCCCTGCAGAGATAAGTTGTTTTATGTTGTGCGGGATAGTGCAAGACACAGAAAGCATCCCGTTCCAGAGACACCCCTGGTTCTTTTGTATGCTCAGTGTACAGCACTGATATATGGGACCTCGGTTTAACGTCTCAACCGAAAGACATTTAGTAATGTTAGTGGAGGAGCGTGGGATCGATCTCGGGACCCCTGGGTTACCAGTCCAGCGCGTTACCACTGGACCACTGATCCGCTCCACACACAATATGCTTCTTTTTGCAGACATAAAACTATCGAATAGTTATAATCGTAGAGTGCGTATTTTTTCTGCTGATCCTAATGGGCTTGTAAGTAAAATCTTTGCTTTTACATTTTGACCTGGCTTGCAACATGTCCACGACGATTGTGGCCGTATTTTTGACACAAGCAAAATTGAACTTACACAATCTTACAGCCTTGTTATCAAAACAGTTTTGGTATTATAAAACTTGAAGGCACTGGTCGTTTTCTTGCTATGCTGTTTCTTTATCAATTAGCAATTGTTTTTTTTCCTAACATTCAAACTTATGGCGGTTTAAAAATATCTACAGATCCTAAGTGAAAATTACTTTTAATTTGAAAATATTTCAGTAAAAAAATACCTACGTTTTTATTTTTTTCCTTAAGTAAAGAAATGTTTCAAACGGTTTAGCAGTTTTCTGTTGTTATTGATTTCTTTAACTCATTTTGCTCCAGTCTTGAGCACTGACTTAATACCTACGTTGATTTAATAATTTACTTTGGAAACTGTATTTCATAATATCGTTTGAAAATGGTCCTTTTCTAGTATATATATATGTTAGAATGCTAGAGAAAGAAACATCATCTGAATATCTGACAAGAATTCAGAAATAACGCACATATCTTTCAATATCTATATTTCTTTTGATCCAGTTCTATACGACTATAGCAGAATAATCAAATTCGCCAAGTATTACGTAAAATCTGTTTTATAATCTGAAAATTGCATAAAGAATTTTGTAATATTTACCCCGCCATGCCGCCATTGTTTTAATGAAGCATCTTTCATAATACAGACATTCTGCAGAAAGAGTCTCCATCAATTTTCCAAAGTTTCAACTAACACTGAAAGAAAAATTCGCAAAATAACACACGTAACATTCAAAACATTCAAAGAAAAAGAAATTATCATAAGATGCCAGTACGTGGGAACGAGTTAGCTATGTCGTGGGAACGAGATAAAAAAAGAAAAGTGAAATTAAAAAAAATGTATTGCTTTGAAAAAAAAATGTAGCACAATATATTGCTTTCTCGTTCCCAAGACATAGCTAACTCGTTCCCACGAGTTAGTAAGTCGTTCCCAGGACATAGCTAACTCGTTCCCATGAGTTAGTAAGTCGTTCCCTCGACATAGCTTACATTCGCTGTTTTTTTTACAACACGATTCTTTTTTTTACTGCCCAACTCTTTTTTTTCAAATGCGATTCTTTATTCAGATTTGCACTTCTCTTTTTTTTTATCTCGTTCCCACGACTTAGTAACTCGTGGGAACGAGATACTAAGTCGTTCCCTCGAGTTAGTATCTCTTGGGAACGAGATATAAAAAAGAGAAGTGCAATTAAAAAAAAAGTTGTGCATGTCATCTCTGTGCCACCGTATGCCAGCAATATATGTCCATGCATTTTACTTTTACTTTTCTCAGCTAATGATAAAAAAAGAAATACACAACAATGATATAATTACATAATAAAAGCTCTTTACAACTGATATTACATAAATTTATCAAACGACATGTTTGAGCAATAATTTACCCTTGATTAACTCACACGTAAGTCGTATAAAGAGAAAAACTGTTGAAGCTTACCTTCGTTCACGAAAACGCACATATCTTTCAATATCCATATTTCTTTTGAACCATTTCCAAACGACCATGGCAGAATGATCAAATTCAACCAGTGTTACCTAATTTTAACTGTGTTGAAATCTTAAAATTATATAAACAAAATCTTTTGTAAATACTTACCTTGCCAATGCCGCCATTGTTTCACTGAAGCATCTTTCATAATACAAACATCATGCCGAAACAGTTTCCATCAATTCTCTAAACTTTCAACTATCACTGTAAAAAAAAGTTCGCGAAGTTACACAAATTCAAAACATTCAGAGAAAAATAAATTCTCATGATAAACCAGTAGAATACACTAATGCATTTTACTTTACCGAGATGTTACTCCCAATTAATGATAAGTAAAAGACACAGCATGCCCATTTCAGCATTTCAGCCACCTATGAAATAGCATCACAAACGCGTTTTACAATTTTGTTTTCACTAATCAATATATTATGTTTGAGTCACGGTTTACTCTTGATCAAATTACAAGTAAGTCGTATAAAGAGAAAAACTGCTAAAACTTACCTTTCATCGAAACAATAACCATGTTTCTTTCCTTGTAAATATTCTTTCCTTATAAATATAAAGGTCGAGAATCAATCTGACAAATGGTATATTGTATTGTCTCAGAGGAAAACGTTAACTCTAATAAACTTCATCTTTTTAGAAATAATTTTTTTTTTGAAAACAAAAACAAACAAAAAACTTTCATTTCTTTAAAACGTTTTGAACATACCTTAAACAAAACTTAATGCAAAAACAGCTTTCTCCTCTGACGAAAACAGCCGCGGATTAATTGGTACACCTGATTACTTTTCAGAATGAAAAAAACGTAAGTTATTATTGATATAAGTAATTTTCTGCAGCGTACTGAAAACAATATTTACCAAGAATTCCAATTGCGATAATCCACTTGAATTTAGCGGTTGTTTTAAAATTTTTTCATCCACAGATACATTATGATAAGTCCTAAGCAAAGTTTTCGTATCATCAAGCCTATGAACCATTAATGTTTTCTGTTGATAGAAAAGCATGTATTTCAAACATCCAAATCATTTGTATAGGACTTTTGTTTACCCATAGCCATTCTCTAAGAGAAATGTTTGAGTCTATAATGTGTACGGGTTTAAAGAGGCTGTACTCCAGATTTGACATAAAAAATTTTTTTTCATAAATTACATATTTAGATGCCGTGAGATTATAACAACATAATATTTTACTTCAAAACTGATTATAAAAGTCATAATAGAATAAAAAAAATATATTCTCTCCAGCCTGATTTGAACTCTGGACACTCATGTCCAACGCTTTTACTGTCACCACCATCGCCGCATGTGATATTACAGATATTTACTTTAAATCTTATACGATATAGTTATACCGTCGCGTTACGGTATAGCACTTTGAAAGGGAAAAAATCAATTTATAATGCAATTATTTGACTTATTTTTTGTCAGTAAGTTATTTTTTAAGCATTAATCATAAATATTACAAGAAATTTATAATACAAGAAAACTTTCCTTTTTTGTCATCTGGAGCACAGCCCCTTTAACAAAAATAATGATGATATAAATACTTTGGATTTTGGTTTAGTTTGGTTTGAGTTTTGACAGTCTAAGTCGGGCGGGCAGTTTTACCTAACATCTTTCCTAGGAAAGACCAATACTAGACCTCTTTGTCCGTAAGAAACTAACTTTCTCACATGAACTTAAACGATCGGTAGAGGGGCTCGAACCAGTGACCGTCAATCAGTATGAGATTAACTAATTAGAAGTCACTTGACGACACAGACGGAGAAAAAAAAATAGCTGTTGTTTTTTGTACTTGAACTCTTGAATAACCTATGTTTAGGGCCACCTTCTTAGTATTTTATGACATTAAATCGTTTAAGTTATCAGTAATTAAAAGTCAAAACTCTGTTTAGATTTATTTGTCTTAGATTTGGCAAGTAGTAAATTTTCAAGAAACAGTAAAATATAACTTTGAACATGAGTTTTAACACGTACACCGTTCTTTTATACGTCTGCCTTCGTGAAAATGTCGTCTGATACAGTTCTCATTTTTTATCTCAAAACAAACTATGCCTCTTTTTTAGAAAAGCAGATGTATTAACGTTCATCTTCACATAAACATTTCTCTTCCCGTACAAATCATGTGCTGAATATTTGCTGTCACCCTGTCCGGTAAACTTCAATTTTAAAACTAAAGTTACACCATAACGCTTACATTATCTTTAACGTAGGAATGAATATTAAGTTTTCAGTTTCTTAATATTTTCTCTTAGCTTAAATGCCTCTGTTTCTTCTAAATTTGTGTGGTGGGGCGGTTTCGACAAAAGGTCATATGTCTCTTTATCACGTGATATGCGTCGTCCAATCAAATCGTGTAATTCCATGTACTTGGCGACGCAGCGGTCCATACACACGGCCTCTGACTTTACTAGGTCTGTTTGCTCGTAGAATTTCTTAGAACACTTCGCTGTACAAGTTTTCTTCATCCTGCAGGTGTAAAAACTATTTTTAAATCATCATTCTACAAAGGTAATTTCTATAAATAGCAGCTGATCTAATGGATTTACACTACACACACTTGTTTGCCACACCGTTGTCTAGCTAATGATGAAAGTTGAAGGATAAATATGAAATAATTTTCTTCTTGTCAATCCATTCTAACTGCCTTTTAGTAAAGCAGATAAGATGTTCGTGAAAATGACAGTGAAAAAAAGATCAGCTGCATGAACGTTTAATGGGTACGTGTGCAGAGGATCGGGAATTGCAATTTCTTGCAGCAGTAATTTTACAGAAATTCTTGATCAGACTGTCTCTGGCATACAGAAAGACAGTCAAGTAAAGATCGTGTAAAGTCACGTGACTATCCTTGTCAATTCATTTTATGATAATTCTGCAATTTATCGAATAACCCAAACTGATTCATATGATTTTTTAGACCAAGCAGTATGCTATCAAACAACAACAACAACATTACCAATATGTTTACGTCAATATGTTTACGTCAATATGTTCATTCTGAAATCAGATTCCCACACACTGAGTACATTTAAACATGTTAATAAAGGATTTGACTGGTCCGTTCAATTACAATCAATCTCAGTAGTGGAAGAAGTCTGTGTTTATTCTTATGTAAAAAAATCTGAATATTTTGCACATATACATGAATATATGATAACCATATAGTAAAATTGTTCAAAGTATATGTTGACTACATAGATGGAGGTAGTCGAATCAGAGACATGCTATTCCCGTTTTAATATACACATTAGCAACTGAATCAAGAAAACATACGTTTTATGGAGCAGATGAACACACCTTTTTTTCCGTGACCAAATGTATGTGCGTTCGAGTTTTGTGAAATGAATACTTTGTTTAAATCTCGTGTAGACTCTAAAAATAGTTTGCAGGATTTTTGTTATCTTTAAACGTCTGAGGGTCATAACAGTAAATCTGAACTTCGTGCATTGCATTTCTGTGATGATAAATATAAAAAAAATATCCGATTGCAAGCCAATCCGCCAGCGCAGTGCTCAGCGACCGTCGCCGGCATATAATATAGTAACACATACATAGCGGTTAAATTCTTAACATACACACAAAAAAAATCACAAATTAAGACCAATATGACTGCTTTCTTGGGAACTTCAAGGTCTTTCAGTAATGTTGTTGTAATTTGTAGCCTTATCAAAATATACGTTTATTTATAATTCATGCCTTGATTTAGTTCGTACTGTGTTGAAAAAAACAATACAATATCATTAACATAAACTCTTCACTGCAATCTTTTAAATGTAAGGATGCACTTTCTCATGCAAGAGTTTTCTACACTGTTGGTCCGCTTACTAATAAGGGGACATCACCTACGTGCAGCGATATTACTTTACACAAAATTATCTCAGCATTTGCTAGAATCGCGTCAATTACATCGGACGAACATCTGAACGAGTAATTATAAATCAACTTTTAAATATTGTACCTGACATTAATTCTAAACTTGTATCTGACCCTTAGTGAAAATAACTGAGCCAATACAAGAAAAAAACAGCAAGCCAATAATGAGTGATTTCGTACAAGTCTTGTTGACTTTTTTAAATGAAACCAGAATACCGTAAGTGAGGTTTATTAATAAATTATTCATTAATCAGGTGAAGTTATTTGGCATTGGTCCGTCGTATTGGCCTCACCCTTCGGGCCACTGCAACAGTCTTCGCCCAGATAACATGGCCAGTATGAATTCATGTGATTTATAAGATTATAACATCAATTGATACGATCTGAGGATATATTGAGCTTATTTTGTGTTTGGCACTAACCTCCACTCCGTCAAACATTAGAAAGAAATAAATTAAGGTTGTTACGCTAAGATTTTTGTTTTACCCGACAATTTATTTACACATTTTGAATTAAATAAAAACTTTTATAGGAATCAAAAGAGAAATAATTTTTCTTTGAAAGTATGAACAATCTTTTTTTTTTCAATGATTCCAAATTGTTTTCCACGTCTGTTACCTCTATTGATAAATCAATAAATAAAGTTCTTGGATTCCTCCCTTGTTGTCAACAGTAACGGATTTTGTATGTATCAACATTTTACTAAATCTGTGTGCATTTCATTATTTCATTTAGAACCTGAGCAGACAAGCATGCAAATGGAACAAAACATTTAGTACTGTTAAATGCTATCACTCAATACCATTGAACCTACTGGAAGGCGGAAGAGTATTTTTATTAATCAGACCGGGTCTCTAAAACTGTAGCAGGCTCGCCCGCTTAGCTCAATAGGTAGAGCACTGGATTAGTAATCCATCGGTCATTGGTTCGACCCCTGGGCAGGGCAAAATTTCTCCGTGACAATTGTTCTCAGACATTGTGTCTTAAGTTCATTTGTCTCTCACCGCTGATTCAGAGTAGATCATGTGGGAACAGTAGTCAGTCACTTGCGGAGAAATTGGCAATTACTGGTCAGTTATCCAGGAAAACCGGTTAGGTGGACTAACCGCCGAGATATAACAAATGTTCAAATCGGCGTTAAACCCCAAAACAAACAAACTGTAGTGTTTAGATGAGCACAGTGAGCCAAACTAAACACAGATAAATACATATACAAATACAAATACAAATACAAATACAAATTTTATTTAAAGTCGGTTAAGTCAATAATACAACATTAGCTATGTATAGCTATTGACCGACTAATATAATAACATGTATACGTTGGTTACACGGCTGACTGTTTTTACGGTTGGTAAATGTGAGAAAAAATCTAGCATACGGTTAATTAAATATGATCACTTTCATGACTTCAACACATGAATGTTTAATATGATGATAATTTGCAAGTGAATATTGTATCAGTTTCGTAAAAACGCGGCCTAATTCATAAATCCTCGATACACATTACTGAAGAGAACATCAAAATAACCACCGATGTACACATTTTAAGACCGCTTTACTATGTTACATATACTAGAGTTTATGTCATGTTAAAATGCATAAATCTTACTGTGTAGTTTACACTTCTGTGGTATTTAAGTCAAACTTACGTATTAAATGTCTCAATAAGCATTTCTTCCATTTGCGAGATCACTTTCTTCTGATCTTCAGACATATTCGCCATGATTAACAGTTATTGTCACTTGACGATGTAAATAAACACGAAACACGGCAAAAAACACGTTGTTTCACTATCTGAATGTCATTGCATTGTTTACATCGGAAGTTGGGTAACGGTGTTAACATCGAATATGCGTAAAAACAACCTACTGTGAAAATGACGTTTACACTCAAAGTCAATTTTTTTATAAACATTACAAAAATTTATTAACATTACAGAACATTTTGAATTAATTAATTAATTCATTCATTCATTCATTCATTCATTCATTTATTCATTCATTCATTATTTATTTATTTATTTATTTATTTATTTATTTATTTATTTTTATTTATTTATTCATTTAACCGCATTTCAAGATGTAAAAACTTCTGCAGAGTGAGATTCAAGTCTCCCTGTCTCACTGCAAAACATGTAATCAGAAGTTATTTATAATATCTCTGTCACATTAAATTAAACAAGTATGATAATCTTATGCGAGAGGACTATTCCGAAAACTTATTATATAAAGCGGAAAGACCACATTTAGGACTGAATGCAGATAAATGCTATCTGCATATTTATTCAAAAACGCTTAGAACTTTTCCGCATCCTATCAACATCTTCTCCTTTATTTCGCAACTTAATCATTGAGTATATAAAAATGTACTTCAAATATAAGAAAGTCAAAGAACTGATGATGGTGATGATGACGATGATGATTATGACGACGACAACAACGAAGACGGCAACGATCATGATGGTGGTGGTGGTGGTGGTGATGATCATGATAATGATGATTGTGGCGGTGATAATGATCATGATGATGATGATGGTGGCGCTGATGATGATCACGATAATGATGATGGTGGCGGTGATGATTATGATGATGATGATGGTGGCGGTGATGATTATGATGATGATGATGATGGTGGCGGTGATGATGATCACGATAATGATGATGGTGGCGGTGATGATTATGATGATGATGATGGTGGCGGTGATGATGATCATGATAATGATGATGGTGGCGCTGATGATGATCACGATAATGATGATGGTGGCGGTGATGATTATGATGATGATGATGGTGGCGGTGATGATGATCACGATAATGATGATGGTGGCGCTGATGATGATCACGATAATGATGATGGTGGCGGTGATGATTATGATGATGATGATGGTGGCGGTGATGATGATCATGATAATGATGATGGTGGCGGTGATGATGATCACGATAATGATGATGGTGTTGGTGATGATGATCATGATAATGATGATGGTGGCGGTGATGATGATCATGATGATGGTGGTGATGGTGGTAGTGATGATAATGATGATGATAGTGGTGGTGATGACGATGATAGTCGAGATTTTATTGATTTAATTTATTTTCAACGTCCCTGTTAAGCTTCTGAATTACTTTAATTGACTAATTGGGAAACAAATGTTTCTGTGAAACGATAAGTGGTTAATGGTAACACAGAGGACTTGTAATCCAGAGGTCGTAAGTTTAATCTCTAGCTCGATTCTCTTGTGATGATTTATTCATTTTTTTTCTGTTTTCAACGTTTCATTGTTTTTTCCCTCTTTTCTTTGGGTGGTGGAGGTGGGGGGGGTGGGGGGTGGTCTTCTTCTTTTCGATTGAGTGATTGATTTCAAAGACAAAGTTCATGCGCAGTAACTATTTATTGATTTATTTCATGGAAAACTTGGAGTTATTTCCCTTCAACAAGAAAGCAGTTTGTTCGCGGTAACTATTTATTGATTAATTTTATGATAAACTTGGAGTTAGTTCTCTTCAATCAAGAACAGTTTCAATTTTAACAATGTGAGATTTTGAAAGATTTTTCCGGTAGTAAGGGGAATTAAAAATGTAGCGGAAACGTCGAAGGCTGTCAAAAGATATCAAAAGATGACATAATATAGAGAAAATGGAAATGTATGTAGACCGGAAACGATATTCTTGAGTTGATTGAAGTCGGCCGATATTTTTAAGGTTATATAGATTTACCAAATGATATTGCAGACTATTCCTCTCTGAAAGACTGCCTTGGAAATCGCTAACCTTGGGTGAAATCTTCAAATTGGTCTTTCTTGTCTGAAAATAAAGAAAAGAAGTGAACACATTCCATGATAACAAATTTTTATCTTCCTTCATTTTCATATTTTATATTTTATAAACGAAACTTAACTTGTACCTTTTTACTTTGCTCATTGTAGAATTAAATCTTTAAAATTAACACCCCAACACACAACCTCCCCTCCCCTCCCCTCCCTCCCTCCCACACCCCACACATTGTGCATGCTTTCTTCATTTCTACAGTCAGATCACAAATCATTGTTGAAGTTTTTGACTCAAGAAAAGTTAATACATGTAATTATGTGTTGACGTACAGGCGCGTAGCTGCCTATACGCGAGTACGCAGCTGAATCCACATTATTTTGTCAAGAAAGCTCTCCGGAGGCCCCAAAACGCACCAAATTGCACCATTTATTTCAAAATTTTCAGGGGGGGCATGCCCCCTGACCCCCCCTAGATTATTTTGAATCCACATTCTTTATAGGCTAGCTACGCGCCTGACGTAATGCATTGATAATAATATACTTTAGATATATATAGAGGATCGGATTACGTCCAGGGTTGGTAGCCAGTTATTACAGGTAGGTGGTTTGCCCTCAGTTTTTCGAGGGGTGAATGCGAAAACGTTTTATCTGTTTCTTAATTTTATAGCACATAGACTTTCCTTGCATACATCCCCTGATATGGTTAATAGCAGCAACTCTCGAGCAAAAGTTGCATTTTGTTTATCGTATTATGCACAAAAAAACAGACGCTGTCTATTTTCATTCACGCATTCATGTTAAATGTTCAAAAAGCAAAACAAGTCTGACAATTGCAAAACCACATTTCGCATGCAGATTGATAGGGTATATCTTGGAGTAGGTATCTATTCAATGTTTTTGCTATACTGTGATACTTATGAATAATTATGTAAATTTGTTTTAACCAAAAATCAAGCACAGCTTGAAATATTTTGATATACTTGATTGAGATTTCATAGATAAAATACAGATTACTTAAGTTATTGACATCAGTTTCATAAAATATCGGAATTTATTATGAGATCTCCACTAACTCTTATCAACTGTTATGCTGTTAATGCCGTAATAAAATAAAGATAATTCCATCCCAAGATTTTTTATGATACACAAAGCTGAACATCAAGGCCAACTAGCTACCTGGCTACCTGTAAATGACTTGCAAATCCGAAATGCTGTCTCTATAAATACAGCAGATTAAATAAATCTTGAAATTATATGATGTCATGCATCAAACATCAGTTAAATTCCTTGTTGTTTAGAGTTTACATTTAAAATGGACCGGAAGTATTCGTGTACCGTATTGTCTCCTGTAATAAAAATAATTAATGAAATATACCTATCTCTGTGCCAAATATCATCAAATTCTGTATGTCAAAAAAGTAAAACTGTAGCAGTAGGCTGCATTAAGTAACCACTAATTCATCAAAGGAGTACCTACTTAACATCTTATTGAAAAAATGTTTCATATCCAACAAATTGACAGAGATACCATGTAGATAAATATACAAATTGACAAAGATACCTAAATATGATTAATCGATTCATGATTGATGTATGTTTAATGAGCATATTCTAGACAAATAAATCAAATATGAATTAAAGCATCAAAAGTATTTTACAGTCAAATAAACAGGTAGGGTTCAAATGTGCAAATAAATCGCTCACACCTTTTTTCGCATGTCATAAATAATTTGTGTAGGCATATAATTTGTGTAGGCTTATAACTTGTGTAGGCATATAATTTTTGTAAACATATAACTTGTTAAGGCATTTAATTTGTGTAGGCATATAACTTGTGATTTCTGTAAGCATATAATTTGCGAAGGCATATAACTTGTGTAGGCATATATTTTGTGTAGGCATATATTTTGTGTAGGCATATAATTTGTGTAGGCATATAACTTGTGTAGGCATATATTTTGTGTAGGCATATTATTTTATTATTTGATGATGAGTTGTTGGTAATATAATGAAATAAAAAACCTTGAAGGCGGGAATTGTGCAGACGTTATGTAATAAGAACATTGCGAGACTACATAACACCATAAATAGTTTCATTACGTCAGTAAGCCGGTTAGTTGATCGGTCGATCGATCACTCGATCAGTTGGTCGGTCGATCGATCAGTCGAGTTGTAGGTCGTCGTTGTCATGTCCATCACCACCGCTATCATCATCATCACCACCTTCTTATTCATCATCGCCATTATCGCTATCATCATCGCCAGCATCATCTTTGTCGTCGTCCAAACGGAATTTGCAATTATGCTCATAAAATTTTCTTAACAGAACCGTTTACTTGTGTGTACTTATTTCTCAGAAAATCATGATTTATTTATAAGGGACTTGGACTTATGGCATATCTTGTTTAACAGTATATAATATGACTATTAAACAGTTCAAGATTAACTGATGAAAAATCATTCACCTACACGGTGTCTCATGTTTATTAATCAAAAGTTTAATAATCTCTTTTTAAATGCAAAATCAGATGCGACGTATAAAATATGTGATTTTTGTGAAGAATATAATCAATTCTATTCCTTTCTTTTTTTAACAAAATTTAATCATATCATGTTGTGTTTATAATGACATGAGGATAAAACGCAACATGAATGATGACGAAACTCCGCTTCTTGCTGTTACATATTAGCGTGATCGATCGATTTAGGAATTTGATGCGTAAAAGAACTCTTTTATTTCTAGAATTAATTATGCAGTCTATACATAAAGTCAGCCTGCTGGTGTATAGATATTCATACACGGTGATGTTATCGGGTGCTGCGGTTTTGTCGAATAGATCATTCAGAAGAAACGAATTTAAAACTTATTAATGTCGCTATAGTGAGATTAGAAGTACGTTTAATGACTTCGATTTTTAGTACAGCAGTACTTGCAACGATTTTTTCACGCACAAAGATACTAAAGGAAGAATATACTTTCTGGACGTGCTGATGTCAAAGTATATGTTAAGTTTACACCCTCTCAAAGTTTTTGTATACAGCTGTTGCCTTTAAGTTAGGTAGATATGACACCTAATCAACCCTACAAAAGGGATATAGACTAAGGTTTATAGAAGTGCCATTTTGGGAGGTGGGAGCGGGGGGTGGTGGGGGGGGGGGGGGGGGGTAAGAGTGAATTTCTGCCCTTTCAGTTTCGATATATATAGCAACATTAACGATATAAGAAACTCGGAATGTTATATAATGTTCAGAATAAAGAATATATGAATTTATATAGCATATTACGCTGATGGATATTTTTGCACAAAGCGTCTCAGTACATATTGAAATTTAAATGGCTCACATATATTATTTAAACTGAACCTCATCACAAAGGAAACCCATAAGAAACCGGGTGATAAATTTGAATGCCAAAGGTCTGATATTATTTATTTATATAAGTGAAAAAAAATGATAACGTAAGACGATATTTTTGATGATAAATATACAATGAGGGTTTAAGTCATACCAACAATACATTAAATTTAAAAAAAATACACTAAAGAGTTCAGAATAGCAGTACCTATAGACAGAAGATATCTGCAAGATACATTGAAATGTGCAAGTCGTCAGATAGAAGTATTATGTTTCTTTCGTCCTTTTAAATTTATAAAATTTCATTATAAAACAATTTTACAATATTATTTTATTTATTGCACTGAATGAACTGTCATCGTGCTTATCAACGTGACTATGTTAATCAATATGCATTGATTCTAGTTTATGTAATGGGATACTTTATATACATGTTACTGGGATAAACTTTGATATGTTCTGTTCTGTCCTGTCCTGTTCTGTCCTGTTCTGTTCTATCCTGTTCTGTTCTGTTAATAAATGAACTACTTGCATGAGTTTGTTTTTGAAAGAAAGCATAACTTTTTCTCGTCGAAGTAAAAGAGTGATCGATTTTTTCTACAAGTACACGCTTAAAAAACGCATGTTAATCCATATAGGTTTTGCGGGGAAAAATGTCAGGAGTGCAAATCCTTTGAGAAATTAATACTGGCGGCTGCATTTCGCACGTTTTGGCTCATTTTCGCAAGGAAAAAAATAATAATCTTCAATGAAATGGTTTAATCAAATAATGTAACACCTGTCACTGAAATTTGATATATTTCCCTTTATTATTATTACCTGTCGAAATACTGTAGTTACTATTTCAGTAATTTTGACGAATTCATTTATCTTTAGAAATAATCTTTCAAATTTCTCAAGTTTACTGTAATTGGTGACATCTTGATCGAAGTAATATCTCCTGTTGTGTGCTCACCTAATCTAAATTTAAACCTGTCACGCCATTTGTTCCGTCCTTTGAAGCGGTTGGCAGGTTTCTTAATGTAATGTTATGTCACGTTTTAGTCCCAGCACCAAAGTCACGGTGGTACAATGCTTAAGTCATAAAGTCAATTTTTGGCAGTTACGTATCAGGTAGATACAGTCACATCGGCAAATAAAAAAAAATAGACTATACGTAATACGTTATATCAAAAATATTCCTGTCCATGTTTTATGACTTTTTTTTTTCAAAAAAAAAAAAATAAATAAATTAAGGTGAAAAAGACGCATTTTTGTTCGAACAGTTCACGTGTTCGAACTTACACTAATTCGTGTTATTGAAATTCGAGTTAAATATATTGCCTTTCTCTTTATTTTATGGTAAGTGAATATATTCTCATTGTTATTGCTTTACTCTTGTTTTGTTTTTTTGTTTGTTTTTTGAGTTGAGATGAAATGCACCAGCTTAGTTTTACTAGCATATTTAATTCGGATGCATTGGGAACGAAGAACAACTATTGTTATTAGGTGACAGTGCAAAACAACGTGAAAACTATTCATGATTAATAAATTGCAGTCGGCGTATCATTGAATCATTGGCAAATATATATAATATTTATAAGAAGAATATTCCATGGAAATGAAATAGAGAATAATGTTATTGACAAATATGTATTTTTGTTAATGAATACCAGGCACGGGCTGTGAATATTGATGTGCAATTTTCATGAGAAAGTTCACTGACTTTGCCTCGTTAGATTTGCGCACGCTTTTTTTTTTTTTTTTTTTTTTTTTTTGGGGGGGGGGGGTGGGGGGTGGGGGACCTGTCTACGCCTACTTTTGACGTACCTGACTGACCAATCAGATGTGTCACTGAAAAATAATCAATAGGTACCGGAAATATAATAATGGCTTTGTCTCATTGGATAATAATATCGTGGCAATATTGGAATTTTCTATATAAGTATGTACTGATTTTCGTGACGTAGTATCTTTTGTGAGTTACAGAACAAAAACATACAACTAGTTTTTTTTAAGTAGATCAGTGTAGAACGCTCGCTTGCACAACGCCTGCCATCACTGAATATCGTTTTTAAAAGGTTTATCGTTTAATATTTTATTTTGTCAGATCTATGTACATGTGTCTACACACACCTCATCGCTAGCTGAGCATTTGGTGTTTTATTTCAGTTTTATTCCCGATTTAGAATATAAGTGGGCTGATTTAATGGGCCGAGGCAGATTGTTTTTAAAATATTATTTCGTAAAGTACAATTTTTACGCTCAAAATTACACACTGATTTCTGATAAGAAACTAGTCGCCAGAATTTTTTTGATGTTTCATTTTATCTTGTTTTTTTATTTTTTTTTTAAAATATTATTTTATTTGATTCTAATATTTGTGTATCTTTACATTACATAAATCAAAACATTTTCTTTTATATGTGTTATATGCAAAACATATACCAAGCAAAATCTAAATATTCAATTCGACTCAACTTTTGGTCTTATCAATCGCAAAATTCACATGCTCCTTATAGAACTTTGCGGTGGGGGAGGGGGCTGTGTGTACAGGAGTGGGAGAAGGAGGCCGGAGTGTATTACTGCCAGTTAGTGTTCGCTGTACACTTTTTTAAGCAGACGACTGACTTGTTGAAATGACCGGCAGCAATCGTTTGTTTCGCGCATGTCTGCTCTTAATTTCTGAATATGTATGCACTAAAGACCTGTCAAGGACGCGGACTAATTGCTCAGTGTGACGCACGTTGCACTTTTATCTAACCTTGACTGGCTATGAAATATACTTCTCGGAAAAAGAAATTCGGAACGTTTTCTTGATTATAAAATTTGCTTTGCTATTAATTTTGTATTCAGGTGTTTGAATATATATAATAGTATTCACAATAACATTTATCAAGTTTTATTTATTTATTTATTTATTTATTTATTTATTTATTTATTTATTTATTTATTTATTCATACTTTACATTGCAATATAAGGGAAATGAGAAATTTGAAAACAAGGCTGTCTATCAGTGCAGGTCAAAAAACTTGAGCATGAGTTGAGTTAGAGCCAAGTAAAATGTAGTTGAAAATGGATTGTCTTACAAGAAATTGTTAGTCTTTAAAAAATTTACATTGTATTTTATACTATGAAGAAAACATTTGAAGATAAAAATATGTGCGAGCTTATCAGGCGAGTTTTTAATCGCTATCAGAATTTTATATATTTAATTACAGTGTTTAAATACTACTTTAATTTCAAAAACAGGTTTCAACCAATGAGACAGTTTTAGGGAAAAAAAGCGTAAATCCGTTTTCAATGACTTGTTATATTTTATGAGCAGTATACTTCGCACCAACTTGCAACCGAGCAGGCAGGAATGCTCAGGTAAACCAACTACCAGACAAATTAATGATCTGTGGAATGTTACAACTAATGAATATTCAAATGCCATCGGTTAAAACTACATTGGCATTACATGTTCAAAAAGAACAGAATTCCATAAAGCGTTTCGTGAAGTTGAACAACAACAACTGTTTATGTAAACACGCATATAAGTCCATTGAACTGAGAATATTTGACTCACGTCATGATGTTGAGTAACTATTCAGTCAATATTGTTTACATCTGTATGATTTCTTTTAAAAACGAATGCTTTAAATGTCTGGGTATTTCTTTTCAAGTTAAACGAAAAAAATTGAAAAACGAAGTGTTTTGTGACTTCACTAATATATAAATAGTAGACATTACGCAGAGACCAGTGGGCTGTCACAACAATACCTCAAGAAATGTGTCACAGACATGAATAACACCGAAACATGACAATGGTCACAGTCATGGTAGCTTATAACTTGATGTAACCTTGATTATTTGTTCAAAAATTGTTTGCAGTCTTTTAACTGAACAATGTACCAGTATGTCCAGGGGTAAGCCTGTTATCTGTGCTTGAAATATTTACATGGATAGTAAAATGATAAAATTCCTATAACTGATGTGTTTCAAAAGGTACTGATTTAGTGTTTTGTACCCATAGGTCACTACATGTCTTTTACAGAAGAAAGTGTTTCAAAACAGTTTCTTAGTTTTTAACTTCTGGATTTTTATACACTAGTTGAACGCCATAAGCGACAATATAGGTCAGTTATAAAAATGTAGGAGTTGCACGCAGAGGCAATGTTAAGTAAAATTAAACAAAGGGCAATAACACCGCCAATATGATCGTATCGCATAAGTCTGAGTATATGTTCTCGGGCGCTTACTAATGATTATTCTATGAAATATTGGTAACATTTCCTGAGAAATGTAGGAGTTGTGCACAGAAACATTATTAAATAAAAGTTAACATAGGGCAATAACTATGCCAAAATTAATTGAATCGCAAAAGACTGAAAATATGCAATGTGGCACTTAATAATGATCATTCTAAGACAGTTTGGTGAGCATCATAAAATTATGAGAATTGTGGGAGTTGTGCACAGAAGCAGTATTAACTAAAATTTATCTAAGGGAAAATACTACGTAAAAAAAATCGAAACACAAAAGCCGGAGTATATATACTTGACAATGATCATTCTGTGAAAGTTTGGTGAGAGCTGAAGGAGAAGTTGCGAACAAAAGATTGGATGGACGCACGGACGAACGAGCAGACGGACGGGCGGAATAATGGATGGACAGTGCGTCCTCCATATGCAACCCTTCGGGGGCATAAAAAGAAAGGCGCAAACAATGTCATGTACTTTATCCAAGGCTGAATTCTTTACGACCTAAACAAGAAGCTGTCAGGCAGAATGGTTAGTACAAGAAGAGAAATGTATTTCTCTACCTGTTTAAGTATGCTTAAGTTTAAGGTTGTTCATATAACCAATCTCCCAGAATAAAAAAAAAGTTTTATTAGGTTTTGGAAGATAGTGCTAGGCACAGCGAAATCCAGAGACATACGAAAATCTTAAAGTAGCACGGATACATTGGACCTCGGTTTGACTTATCAACAAAAAGAAAAGCAGAGCAAGTGTAATGTTAGAAGTGGAGCGGAGGGATCGAACTCGTGACCCCTGAATTACAAGTAAGTTTGCGTTATGACTGGACCACTGACCCCCCCCCCATCCCCCCGCCCCACCTCTGTTCCCTACCTCTAGTCAACCATACTTTTTATTTCTAAAAAAACAACAACAAAACAAAACAAAAACAAAAAACAACAACAACACAAAACTAATATGTAAATTGTGGACATACACAAAAATTGCACACACATATATATATGTCACTGAAGTCAGAACGAATTGAAATTTACACCGAATAATCACAATTTACATCTTAACATCAATCAATCAACGTAAATTGATCGATTTTCCTGAACCGTGAGAAGTTATCTGCATTGATTAGAATTATGTAAATGCTATGGGCATTCTTCACTTAGCTGCTGGTGTAAAGGAAGTGAATTTGCTGAGGCAAAGATGTCAAAGATAGGTCTTACATTTTGATATCTATTTTCTTGTTTTTAGACCAGTTAACCTCTTCCAAGTTTTTATAAATATCGTTTTAGCAGAAAGATCACATCAGATGTCATAAAACACATTCGAGTGTAGTTCAGAATCGTTTCAGAAGATGGTAATTATCATTCACGCGTATTCCAATAAAAGTATCAAATATCGCAAAAAAGTAATAGATAATTAAGATTATCTTTATTTTAGTATTTGATTTACACTGATGGTGGGTTACAAAAAACTGTGCTCTCATTCCGCGACAGATGACACACACTTCCTATAATGGCCGCTCCAAACATTTGAATTGTTAAAGACCTTCTTCAAAGTCCACCAGTCAGAGCCGAGTCAGGTTTTCTTTCATAAAAACTGCCGTTTGTAAAAAAAAACATTTTGTTAAATTTTTAACTTCACTTAAGTTGAATTAGTGGTCAACGTAAACCTGTATATAAAAAGAAAATCAGTGTGTATTGATGTTTGTCCTTAGAAAAAAAATCATTATTTCATTTAACATATTCACGTTTTCTTCCAATGACTAGAGCTAAGTATATCTTTTGCTAAAATCTTCCATGACCGTCCCAATCATAGATTAATTTACAACTGTTCTGGAAAGTATATTTGAGAAGTGAGAGATGTCTTTGTCAGCTCAGAGTTATATGGCTGCTGAACATTTACTGTGTTGAAAGCATTCATTTTGTCTGTCGTGTATGTAGGTAATTCGTGGATTCATGAAAAGTCATCATTCACACGTACGGTTTGTTCATTGTTCTAAGCATTTCGACAATTTCAATTCTCATTTCATACTGAATGACAGTGTTCGCAAAAACAATATAATGAAATAATATTTGTCAAACCATTTAAGTAAAAATAGATACAATAAGTGTAAGTTAAAGGTCATAAACAAGAATTTTAAATTATTAAAAATTTACTCCGCCTCTTTCTTGCGACTCCTTTGATTTTTTTCAAACCTTATTTCTAAACTGAAATTTACTAGAAAATAACTGGACTATTTCATTTCATTGTACTGGTTGTGACAACAACTCATTCTGAATCTACACTCCAAGTAGACCCCTGTCAACTTCTAAGTTTGAAGTTTTCACGAACATGTTTAATGTATAAAAGTTCTTTGAAATTGAGACTTTCGACCAAGAACACAGGCAGAGGCGTGGTGAACTATAAACTGAATAAATGAAAAGAAAAAACAAGGGCGATCAGTGATCACATTTGTCGCCTGATGATAGCCAATTAAACAGTAGTATTGAGAGTTGACTGGACAGTTTGTAGGCTAAAACACATTTTCTTTATTCAAGGGCCATAACTCAGCCAAAAATCAACCAACAGAAAAACCTTTAGGATATGCACAAGTACTTGAGGTACAGAACAATCTTGTAATATTTCATTCAAATTGCTTTAGTAATATAAAAGAAGTAGTCCGGAGAAACTTTAAAAATAAAAATCATCAAAGGCCCATAACTCTCACAAAAATTATTGATCTGGAAAGTGCTGACGATATGTACAACATGACTTGGTACTGATCATTCCTGTAAAGTTTGGATGAAATCGCACCAGTAGTTTGTGAGAAGTAGTCCGGCCAAGTTTGTGATGGACAGACAGACAGACAGACGGACGGACATACATACAGATGATGGGGAAGTGATCCCTATATGTCATGGCTACGTTTTAGCATGTCGCAGCTACTGTGAAGCCTGCAACGCAAAATTCATTATTTGGCCAAAACGCCTTTTTCATTCAAGGGCCATAACTCAGCCAAAAATCAATCAACCGAAAAATCCATTAGATATGCGCAAGTTCTTGAGGTACTGATCAATTCTGTAACATTTCATTTAAATTGCTTTAGTAGTATAAGAAAAGTAGTCCGGACAAACTTTAAAAATAAAAATCATAAAAGGCCATAACTCTCACAAAAATCCAATGACTGCCGACGATATGCACAACTAGACTTGGTACTGACCATTCCTGTAAAGTTTGGATGAAATCGCACCAGTACTTTCTGAGAAGTAGTCCGGACAAGTTTTGTGACGGACGGACAGGCGGACAGACAGACGACAGAGAAGTGATCCCTATATGTCGCGGCTACTTCGTAGCAGGCGACACAAAAAACCCACAGACCTTGGTTTGTGTATTTTGAAATATAAAGCTATTTATGTCACTCACATGCTATCTTCACTCCTTTTCTTCAGTAAAAAGTTATACTATTTGAGTTTTATTGCCAGATTATTATCATATAAATTGAAATAATTGTTACGGCGATTGCTAGTGGGAGTTGAGGTGTAGAAAAATATCAAAAAGGCTTCACTGAGTTGATCTTCAATTATTTTTCAACAAATGAAAAAAAAATCGTCAGAATGAATTAAAAGGAATTCTTCACTCTTCATTCAAATTTTCGCTCTTCATTTATCGTCCAACGTCAATCAAAAACTTCACGGAAAATTGTATGACATTTACAAACGTTTCCTTCATACGACTGGTAAATATTATTCTCTTGTTGAAACAAACGAAGCCTTGGTACAAGGGGAGGTAATAGGTACAAAGGTTTACACTAGCCTTTGTCTTGAAAGATTTTTAGCAGAAGTATGTTCTTGTCCGACTGAAAAGAGTACAAAAAAGCACCATTTTCGTGAATTATCTTCTGACTAACATAGCCAAAGCGTCTTAATTCTTGATCAAAACAACTTAACACATTATACATAGAAAATTTCTTCGTTTGAAGTATTCTACGAAATCAAAATAAAATGTGAGGTTGTATCAAAATCAGATGCGGATGCTAGTAAAACATGTAAATTTTAATGTAATTTGATGAAATGAAATATTGAAGCTTATTACAAGGAAAATATAACATCAAGGCAAAATGTACTTTACAGTAAGGTGTTGGTACCATTTAATAATATAAAATGTTATCAATTCAGATTTTGCATAAGTGTCTAGACATACAATAATGAAAGAAAGACCGAAATATTAGGTAAGGCAAGCAACTGAATGTGAATAACTTCTAACAGACATTTTTGTGCATTAGTGGTTTCTTTAACCACAAGGTTACTCATACGGACAGTTCCGAAGGTAACCGAGTCGCCAAGAGTGTTAAAGTCTACGTAAAAACACAATGCCATGACGCCAGGACGTCAAAAATAAACCGCCTACAGTCATGTTTGTATTCTTGCAGGAAACCAAACGACTTTTGTATGACATTTTTATGACATATTCGCTACCATTATATATCTAACTACACCAAATGCTTGTTGATTTCATTCTAAATTTGGTGTTTAGAGACCGTGAAATATCAAATTTAGATATGTAACCAGTGAAACAGGAATGAAAAGAAAACCGTTCAAGGTGAAATAATGAAGAACATATATAGTTATTTATGGTTTGTCTAATTTACCTTTATAAACAGGCACTACTTTTCCATCGTAAGCGGCATGACTCAGAAAGGTGTAGCAAGGTCTTTTTTTTACATTAAATTACCATAAATCTTACCTTTTAATAACTTTCAAAAGATTACATCTTAGCTAAATTTTTACACGCAACAAAGATCTTAGGACAAGCTTGTGTTTATCAATCAATAAGTAAGAGTAATTAACTTTCTTTAACAAATATCGGAAAATACACTATTACTATCTTTATTACAACTAAAAGTATTATTATTATTATTATTATTATTATTATGTGTATATATGCAGATAAACAGTATGCGTAGGAGTTGCTATAGGAGGTACGAATTAATCAAATCTCAGGTACGAACTGAACAAAAGAGGTCTGAGTTGTATAGAGGTACGAGTCGACCAAGGTATGAGTAGTCACCTCTACTACTAGGTCCGCAAACTTTCATGGGATGATTTACTAAAGCAGCTATAGTTTTGTTTTATTGTCCGTGTATTTGCCGTGAATTAGTTTCAATGGCACAGATGTTTCATTTTTAAGAAAAGAAAACATCAACTTGCATGTCTGGTAGCTGTATAAATTGAATACGGTGCAGTGTTTATGTCTTGTCAAGGATCGCACCTGTGATTGGCTGAAAGGGTGCAATAGACTTGATGTCTTGATTGTTAAGGATCGCGCTTCGGCTTGCCTGAAATTTTGATGTCATGTCAGGTATCGCACCTGTGCTTGCCTGAAATGATGCAACAGATTTCATGTCTTATCAAGAATAGCATTTGTGCTTTCCTGAATGTGTGGAACGATTTTTTACACCAATATTATAGCTTTGCTTCGTGATCAGAAAGAAATGTATTACTTCATTCTTAAATCAATACTTTACCTTCCAGTTTGATGCTTGGTTTTGCAGACGCTTATTGACAGATACGATAATATCTCGTGTCGTCTGCCTGTATTTTGCGTCTTTACCAATAGTTTCATCAAAAGGTAGTTGGGTCATTTAGTACATTAAGAAAATGTAAAAATTCACAAGGTTTAGCGAGAAAGTTCAGGAATACATAAAAATTTTGTCGGCAGTTTATTCAAGGCTGTACTGAATAATCTAGCAAAAGTTCACGCTGTTGAAATTATTTCTTTCAATTTACGTGAAAATTAATTACAAGATCCACTTCAATGACTTCACAAACAGGGAAAACAGTAACTAAAAGTTGAAAAGCACCGCTTTTATCACGCAGCAAAATTACCTTCCTGATAGGTACAAAATAAGAAAATTCTTAACATACTGCCATATCTCGTCTAAAACAAGCATACTTCTCCGAAATGATAAATCGGACGGGTTTTGTCTAGTGTCTATGTTAAACAAGTTTTGATTGCGTTGGTGCGATATTTTGTTTTATTTGGCTAAGACCTAAAACAATTCTGTATTCAGAATATGAGAATGGATAAAAAGAGTATTAAAAAGCTGCTGTCGTTACAATATTACTTGGATTCAAAGTTTTAAGTCTTTGTACTGGTCAAAAATAAGTTGTTTGAACATAGAACGAGTAATGTATATATGTAGAGTGAAACAGACGGGTTAAAGGGGCTGGCCTCCAGATGACAAAAAAGAAAGTTTTCTGGTATTATAAATTTCTTGTAATAATATTCATGACTAACGCTTAAAAACTAACTAACTGACAAAAAAAAAGTCAGATAATCACATTATAAATTGATTTTTTTCCTATCATAGTGCTATACCGTAACGCGACAGTATAACTATATCGTATAACATTTAAAGTAAATATTTGTTAATTCAGTTGCAGCGATAGTGGTGACAGTTAGTTGGTAAAATGTTGTTAACATGAGGGGTCCAGAGTTCAAATCAGGCTGAAGCGAATATATTTTTTTTTGGTTCTATTTTGACTTTTATAATCAGTTTCTGAAGTAAACTATCATGTTGTTATAATTTCACGGCATCTAGATATTTAATGCATGTAAAAAATATTTTTTTATCAAATCTGGAGAACAGCCTCTTTAAGTATACCGTAAAAGATAAATATACTTAGTTAAAAATTTGGGAATTAAACGGACGAATAAGATACAAAAGTAAAACGAATGAATAGACCATACCAGAAAAAAATACGACTGAAACATTGTTTAAAATCAAACTCCAGATTGAATATATTGAGATGAACAAAAGTGTTTTAAGAAGTTTTCTGTTTTGCATTCTATGCCATTTTTGTCATTACGTGACTTTATTCATAACACCAGCATAATCATTATTCTAACGTCATTGAAAAATTACCATATCGCCATTTATCGCTACGACTTTTGTAAATCCTGGTGGTTAAGTTTCCAAAAATATTCTTTTGATGGGTGCGAATAAATGTATTCAGTCAAAACTTATTATATGTTATTAAAGAAATCATTAGTGAAACGCCATAAAGTTTTTAATCCGTCAACCGAAACCTTTAATGTCACGTGGGCGTCCAGAGTCACCACCCAGTTAGTTTCCTTCAAAAAGTTTTACATGGTATTATTAACAGAGTAATCATTGTTACTAAAGGCAAATTGGCCTCTTTTGGCGTTTAAGATGATATATACAGATTAAAAAGTAACATTAGACCCATTTAGAAAAAGTTATTACTATAATTAAGGCTATTGTATCCGTTAAGACCAAACGTGATAGCCACACACACTGTATAACTGTTATCAAAAAGAATGTATATTTTCGTATGTATTTTTATATGTGTATATTTAGATCTGGTAAGAACATTGTCAAATAAAATGAAAGTTGCATTTTAATCTGACATAACAGTTTTTAAAAGAAAGAATACCTGAGTTACTTCATTAAACTATGCAATTGTTTTAAACTTATGGGAAAAAGACGTCGAAGTGATTTAATGAATAAAAGAAAACATAAAATTTGATTGTAAGAAATACATGCTGTGCCATATTTAGTCCGTGCAATAATAAGGAGTAATTTGATGCAAATAAACTTTTGAATTTTAAGATCTTTGTAACTGATATGTATTGAACATAAACATTACATATAGTTTATTGACATTAAATTTGTTTGTTTGGTGTTGACATTAAACTGTAAACATAAAAGTTTATAGTCAAAACATTAATAAATATACACAAAGTGGTAGACACAAACTGGAAAAAAACATTTAGTCAGAGAGGATATCTGCGGAAATATTAAGAAATTTGTATATGTTATTCTATTTAAGAATATATGAATTGAGTAAAAAAAGAAAAACGATAGCTTACAAATCAGTATGTATCTTAACTCCGGAACTATTGAAACTGTTCTTTCAACGTAAGCTTAACTTTGTTTACCAGAATTAAACAGCTAACTCTCACCAAAGAAATAGTATTGTGGGCGTAAAAGTTTTTATGGTATCCTAAATTTCGTGTTGCAAGCGCAAGTCTAAAGTTAGGTTATTACACGTTTTGATCTTGAGCACTGGCACTTCATCGACACTACTGCTTGTAATTAAATTACTATTTTAAATGATTTGACACTTAAAATATATTACCCGCTTAAAATTATATTACCCGCTTGAAATAGTATTACCCGCTTAAAATAATATTGCCTGCTTAAACTTATGTTACTCACTTAAGATGATATTTCCCGCCTGAAATCATATGACTGCCTGAAATTATATAACTGCTTGAAATTGTATGTCTGTTTGAAATTATATTACTGCTTGAAAGTATATATCTGCTTAAAATTATATGACTGCTTGAAATTATATAACTGCTTGAAATTATATTACTGCTTGAAATTATGTTACTGTTTAAAATTATATAACTGCCTAAAATTAAATTACTGCTTGAAATTATATGACTGCTTAAAATTATATAACTGCCTGAAATTATATAACTGCTTGAAATTGTATAATTGCCTGAAATTATATTACTGCTTCATATTCTATTACTGGCTGCATACATAAAAAGACCGCTCCAAGTTTTTGTGAATATGAACTGTGTTTTTCGATTGTTTTTTAATAAAGGTACAAGTTTAGATCGTAAATGTAATAATAATAAAAATCAAAAGAATTTCCTTATCGCAGCTGTATCTGAAAGATGTATTTTGCGGCACATTTACACAAATATTCATTAAAACCGTTTACTATAGTACAATCAAGCGTTATCATCGGTAAAACTAACAACAACAACAAAATATGATTGTAAATCACCAGAAAATATAACAGTTAGTTTGATTTAGTTAAATGAATTAAAATGGTAATTATCTCTTTTAGTTTTGACAAAAAGTTAATTACCTTTTGAACAGAAAGTTAATTATGCTTATATGATATATTTACACACTTGACATACAAACAACACACAAAACAAAGCAAGAGGAAGTGTTATTACATTCAGTGTTTTATTTCTTACATAGGTATCTTTGTATTAAGAGATAATATTAATAAGACAGCTTATATTATGACTTGCTTACTATTCGTTTCACTATTTAATGTTTCAGTCTTTTTTGAAATGCTTTAATTTCTTGCAATACAAAGCAAAATTTATCAGCACCATTATTCGTGTACAATTTAACAATGTTATACATTTATATACAGTGGGTCGGATATAATAATATTTTTGAATATATCATTTTCTTAGGGAAAAATATAACAGACAAGTTAAAAGTGATATTCCTCCTCTGTATCATTTGTTGTACACATTTTAGATATAAGATCATTTCTTACAGAATTTGAATGTATACCTGTACACATTTTCGATATACGATCATTTCTAACAGTATTTAAATGTGAGATGAAAATCGTAACTTTGATATGTATTTCCTCAAATTTAAACTTTTCATAATTGTAATGTACGGTGATAACTTAAAAATTAGTTTTCACTTCATTATGTAATGTTAAATGATCTTTGATCTATACCATTAGTATACATATCAATAGGTCTGTTTCTAAATACTGGCATAAAATCACTATTTTCAGATTTAAGGGTCTTATACAATATAATATAAAATTGTTACTTTTGAGAGTACTCAGTTCAAAAAATTAAGTATATCATTTTTCCTGAAACCTTCCTAGATCTTTTGCAAATAACCCATGGAAAACAACAACAAGAATATGCTTCATTTCAATATGTATATTATAATTGAGCACCTGGGTGTTGCATTTGATTATATATATGAATTTATTACATCATACACATAACTATACGACATCAAATCGTCACTTATCAACATCAACGAATGTCATACATAATCAACAACTATCATGTCACACTAACATAAATATCAATACATTGACTTTTCAATCAACAAATAATCAGAATCTTGCTATTAATGTAACTAATATGTCAATGTCAACTTTCAGTAATAAATCTAAAATACAAAAACGGTTACAAATCTGCATATTAAGAAAAATAAGTTGACTTAAAAACTGACCATTTCCTGTTTCGAAAGGTTCACTTAAAAATGGAATATACATACACACAACAATTTTATAGCTTTCCACTGCTGAAAAGAAAAAAGCAAAATACTCGATAGTTAGCAGTGACCCAGAGCTGAATGATGTACATATTACAATACTTTAGAACGAAACCTCGCATTCCAACCCTAACTATAGAAAAACTATCAAAACAAGTTTTGATTGGACTAATACAATACAAAACAAAATATCTATGTATATTCAAAGGAAATTATTTTCTGTCTTATGCACTGCGTTTAAACGACAGAAAATTTATTTCTCCTGCAACTTGTTATACACAGTGAATACCTTTGTATGTACCCCGTCTTGGGGCAGAGGATGCCATTGGAGGTTTCGGCATATAAATATTTTTCTAAAGGCTTGGAGACAAAATATTTGTCTTGTGTATTGCTTGCGTCGTAATTGAGGTGTATTATACATGATTTTAACAAGGCAAAGAAAATAAAGGGTTACTCCTATCAAGAAAATGTTGTCAATTTTCTGACATCAAGTCCAGCAGGGAATCAAGTATTTTTTCTGCTATGCTAGCATTTACAGATAAGAGATAAAACATGTACATATTAAGTAATAAATGCGTGGTTAAACTGCCTGTGATTTTTATAGCAATGCTACTTATACAGATGCTATGCATAGAAAAAATTCATACCTCTTTCTTTGCTTAAATCCGATCACATCATTATGTAGTCCCGGAAGTACCGCATACTGAAGCGAGTGTCAATTTGCAGTGAGAAAGTAAAAAAAAAGAGAAAATTTCAGGGTCACTTTGATCATTAATACAAGCAATGATTTTAACAACTATACATGGTTAACTAGTTTTGAGTATGGAAACAAACATTTAGTAGCGTATTTAAAACGAACCAGAGGGCACATTGTCACAAACAAATTTCAGAACACCCTGTCTGATAGTTCTCTATATGTTTTGCTTTCCGATCTCATGTGTTCATTTCGGTTACAGAAATGCATCGAATAGGGAAACGAAAATGGAAAAGAAAACAAAGGGACATGTATGTCTTTTCAATATTTGGCCATCTCTGAAAGTAGACAGCTAGATGGACACTGAGTGTTAGTCGTTGACTTGCACAAAGAAAGAAAAAAGAAACCACCGAGTGTTTAAGAAAGCTTACTCAAACGTCCTTAAAATATCGCGTTTGTCGAAAGTTTGCATATTTTCTCGAATTCAGAATTGTCTCTATTATGAGCCTGGTACCCGAATTAGTTCCCTTTATAGGCAGATTTGATCAAAAATGCTCTCTCTTAAAAAAACGGAGTTTTCAAAAGTGAAAATCTGTTTCAATCCACTGAAATTTAATTAAACTTCGCCTTTGAAACAGCAGAAAGTTTGCAATTCCGTTTCATTCATTTATTAAAACAATAATAAGGCAATATGTGCAAACGCTAGAACACGTCATAATGTTGTTATTCTTTCATTTTAATACAAAGACCAACAAAGGGCGTAGGGGGTGTATATGTAAACAATAGCCACTAAATCTGTAACATACAAAAGCATATGGGTATTCCCATTGTCAATATACAGAGATTTGATTCCAAGATGCTGAAAGCAATAGTCAGCTAATGAAACAGAGACACCTGCCCCTTTTCCATCATAACATTCAAGCTACTGATCAACAGCTGTGTGCCAGTGTGTCCCTTATTGTCACATATTCACTGTGCCCTAGTATACTTTGGCTTTTCTTAAACCATATATCTAGAAAGCCGCATTTATACAGAAATCAGGTGTTTTGTTCGTTTACTCTATTAACCACCTTTCTGTTCGGTTATTAAAATTATCACCTTTCTGACTTCATATGTTCATTTCGGTTACAGACATGTATTGAATAAAAAAAACAATACGTGACCATCTCTGAAAGTAGACAGCTAGTTGGGCACTGAAAGTGTTAGTTGTTGGCTTGCAATAAAGAAAGAAGAAAAGAAACCACTCTGTTATTAAGAAAGCTTACTCAAACGTCTTCAACACATTGCGATTGTCGAAAATATGCATATTTTCTCGAGATCAGAATTCATGGATCCACAGCATGACTCCTAAATCTTATAACAATAGGTTCTTCCCCCAAGCATTTACACATACTCTTTTGTTATATACTTGTTTGTGGTGAAAATATAACTGCACTTCTTTGTTAAAAAATGCAAATGTGAGGGGTCAGGGATCCTTAAATTGTTTCTCATATAAGCCTGGTACCCGAATTAGTTCCATTTATAGACAGGTTTGGCCAAAAAAGCTCTCTCTTAAAATAACAGAGCTTTCGAAAGTGAAAATTTGTTTCAAACCATTGCAGTGTTATAGAACTTTGCTTTTGGAACAGCAGAAAGTTTGCAATTCCGTTTCATTCATTAAACCACTAAATCTGTAAAATACAAAAACATATGGGCATTCCCATTGTCAATATACAGATATCTGATTCCAAGATGCTGAAAGCAATAGTCAGCTAATGAAACAGAGACACCTGCCTCGTTTTCATCATAACCTTCAAGCTACTGACCAACAGCTGTGTCCCGCTGTGTCCCGCATTCTCAGCTTCACTATACCTTTGTATACTATGACTTGCCTTAAACCATCTATCTAGCAAGCTGCACTTGTAAACAAATCAGGTCTTGTGTTACTTTACTCAGTTTAACAGTATGTTCATTTCGGTTACAGACGTGCATCGAGTAGAGAAACGAAAATGGAAAAGAAAAAAGGGACATGTATGTCCTTTCAATACTTGGCCATCTCTGAAAGTAGTCAGCTAGTTGTGCACTGAACGTGTTAGTCGTTGGCTTGCAATGAAAAAAGAAAAAAAATCCACCCTGAGTTAAAAAATGGCTTACATGTTTAAGCAACGAGATTCCTTCGGAATTCTACACTGCTCAAATTAATTAAAGGAGCGCAAATATGTAATGGCGTAAATTGCCCACCATACTAGATATTCGCTGCAAATTTTGTGTGTAGGTATCGACGGTCAATATCCTCGAGAAACCCGTGCACTTTACAAGAAATTTACTAAATTTACAAGGCATGGATATTTTGTTTTTCTTTTTGTTGTGTAACCCCCAGAATAAGATTTAGACTTTTGGATGTGTACAGTTCGTTCACGAAAGCACATTTGACAAAATGAATGTTTTAGTGCAACTTTTTACTGTATCTGCTCTTTTGACAACGGTCCAGGGTGTGCGACGTCATTTAGCAACTACTGATGTTGCTCGGGAGGTGCAGATGATTGAAAATGGATTTACGCAACGTGAAGTGGCCAGCGTTCTAGACGGTTCTCGTAGCGTTGTTACCAGTTTGTGGAGTCCTTATCAGGAGACTGGAGAATTCACAAGAAGACCTGGGCAAGGTCGTGACCGCATTACAACACCTCGTCAGGCCAATATCTGAGAACTTTGGCCCTCAGAAATAGTCAGTGTACTGCTACTGGCATTGAAATTGACTTTCGACAAGCTACAGCGGTTCGTGTGTCCACTCAATCTGTCCGAAATCGTCTTCATGAAGATGGTTTGGATGCCTGCCAGAGAACCAATTCTGACCGTAGCTCACCGGAGGGCTCGCTTAGAGTTTGCCCAGGCACACGACACTTGGCAACTGCGCCACTGGCGATCTGTGCTCTTCACAGACGAGAGCCGCTACCATGATTCGACCTGTGACAGGCGTGTGAGGGTGTGGCGTCGTCGAGGAGAAAGGTATGCGGAATGTAACATTATTCGATATGACAGTTTTGGCAGTGGATCAGTTATGGTGTGGGCAGGGATATCCATTGACGGGCGCACAGACCTTTATGTGATTCCAGGAGGTAGTCCGACGGCCCTGAGATATCGGGACAAGATCCTAGAACCAATTGTTAGGCCATATGCTGGTGCAATAGGTGAAACTTTTCGTCTAGTGCAAGATAATACTCGAGCACACACTGCAAGGATCGTCCGGAAGGTATTGAGGTCATGGACTGGCCAGCGAGGTCTCCCGATCTTCACCCTATAGAGCATGTCTGGGACATGCTTTTTCGTAGACTTTCTTTGCGTCCGAACCCTGTGCAGAACGTCCGTGAGCTTTCTCATGCTCTTGTAGCAGAATGGGATGCCATACCACAGGATATGATCAGACGTGTCATCAGGAGCATGCCCAGACGATGCAGAGAGTGCCTAAACGCCCGAGGGGGTACTCATTACTGACACTGACTATGAAACGTTTCCAGACCTGAATCTGCTTTTACAGACATTGGTTGTTCTCCTGTAAGACCACCATTTCAAAGATTATTTGATAGTGTTCATATCCTGGACGCTGTCTCTGTTCAGGAATGTGCCTGTTTGCGAAGAAAATGCCGATTTGCTTTTGTAAAAAGAACGATTTTGTTCTTTCTGTAAAAGATATTCATAAATCTACTCAACGCGTATGGTATTTTACAGATTATATGGGCGTTCCTTTAATTAATATAAGCAGTATATTTAACTCTAGTGTTTTGTTTTTCATTTCGGCTAGGCGTTTCGGTATAATTCAAAACATAAATTTTTATTCAAACGTCCTGAACACATTTCGATTGTCGTAATCTGCATATTTTCCCGAGTTCAGAATTGTTTCTAGTATGAGCCTGGTACCCGAATTAGTTCCCTTTATAGGCAGATTTGATCAAAAATGCTCTCTCTTAAAATAACAGAGCTTTCGAAAGTAAAAATCTGTTTCAAACCATTGAAATTTTATTAAATTTCACCTTTGGAACAGCAGAAAGTTTGCAATTCCGTTTCATTCATTTATTAACAGAATAATGAGGCAATGTATGCAAACGTTGAAATACGTCTTAATGTCTGATGTCTTTCATTTTAATACAAAGACTAGCAAAGGGCGTAGGGGGTGTATATAACCGATAGCCACTAAATCAGTAACATACAAAAGCATATCGGCATTCCCATTGTCAATATGCAGAGATTTGAAATCAAAATGTTGAAAGCAATTGTCAGAAAAACCTGCCCCTTTTCCATTATAACCTTCAAGCTACTGACCAACAGCTGTGTCCCGCATTCTCAGCTTCACTATACCCTAGTATACTTTGGCTTCTCTTAAACCATCTACCTAGAAAGCACTTGTAAACAAATCAGGCCTTTTGTTCGTTTATTCAATTTACCACCTTTCCGAACTCATGTGTTCATTTCGGTTACAGACGTTCATTGAATAGACAAACGAAAACGGAAAAGAAAAAAGGGACAGGCATGTCCTTTCAAATCTGCATATTTTTTCGAATTCAGATTTTTTTTCTGTTATGAACCAGTACACAAATTAGTTCCCTTTATATGCAAATTTCGTAAAACATGCTCTCTTTATAAATAACAGAGCTTTCGAAAGTGAAAATCTTTTTCAAGCCATTGCAATGTTCTAAAACGTTGCTTTCAGAAAGTTTGCTATTCTGTTTCATTCATTTATTAAAACAATAATGAGACAATGTATGCAAATGCTGAAACACGTTGTAATGTTGTTATTCATTCATTTTAATACAGAGAGCAAATAAGCCGTAGGTTAGGGAGCGGATGTGGTCCAGTGGTAAAGCGCTGCACTGGTAAACCAGGGGTCCCGAGTTCGATCCCACGCTCCTCCACTAACATTACTAATAGTCTTTCGGATGAGACGTTAAACCGAGCTCCCGACGGTAAATAAGCTCAAATAGAGTGGGCGTATGGGGTGTATATAACTGATAGCTAGTAAATCAGTCCTTCCCTTGTTTTACACATTATCTTTATCGAAATTAGTTTTCAGCTAAATGGGATATCCATAGGTACATATACTACTCAAAATTTAATAGGGATCACTTTTTATTTCATTAATACCTTTTTAATGATAACCTCAAGATAACTTATTTTTTTTCATACATGTAGTTTATTCATATGGCAAAGCCGACCTATCCAGCAGATTTTGATTGTTTATGGCTCAAGATGCACGGGAAAAGCGATACCCCTTGAAAAGTGGTGCACCGCGGGCATGTACCTTCTTGTACACATCCGTTTTATTCAGACTTTGCTTGTGCATGGTAACGTTTATATCGAACCTAGCACTGGTCATGGCAAATCTACGGCAAAGACGGCGTATTGACGATGAGGAGATGAATAGGGGTGGTAGGGATGCTTGAAGCTTGGCGTTCCCAACGGCACGTGGCAGGTGTACTTGGGGTGTCCCAGAGCAGCGTTGACAGGATGTGGCGACGGTTTCAAACTTACGGGCATGTCACACATAGGCATGGCGGAGGGCGTCAGAGGGCGTCACAGGTCCACAACTCAGCGTAAGGACCGGTTTATTGTCGTTCAAGCACGACGTCAGCGCTTTGTTACCACTACTGCCCTCAAAAATGACTTCCAGAATGCCACTTGTGTAAGACTTTCCACTCAAACCATCAGGAACCGTCTTCATTCAGCTGGCATGAGGGCTAGAAGGCCAGCAATCCGAATCCTATTGACGCGAAACCACATCCAGGCACGTCTTCAATGGGCCCGCGATCATGCCCAGGTGGACGCTGCATGACTGGACCCAGTGCCGTTCACTGACGAGTCTAGATTTTGTAAAGACTTCACTGATAGGCGAGTGCGGATATGGAGATCCGCCAATGAGCGTTTGGCACCCGTATGTGTTGCTACCGATGACCGTCATGGCGGGGCCTCGGTCATGGTGTGGGCAGGCATTAGCATGCAGGGAAGAACGGACCTGCACATTGTTCAAAACGGCACATTGACGGCTGTACGATACGTCAATGAGATCTTAGATGTGTACGTTCGTCTGTACGCTGGCCCTGAGTTCATTTTAATTGACGACAACGCCTGGCCTTACAGGGCAAGGGTCACTGACGTGTACCTGGAGGCAGCAGCCATAGAGAGAATGGACTGGCCAGCAAGGTCTCCAGACCTCAATCCAATAGAGCACGTCTGGGGCATGCTGCAGACTGCAATATCTGCTCGCCAAGTCCAGCCATCCACGGTCCCTGGGCTACAGCAGGCCCTTCTGGACGAGTGGGCTCGACTCCCACAACAAAGCATCCGGAGACTCATTAGCACCTTGAGAAGGCGGTGCAGAGCAGTAATCCAAGCAAACGGACACCACACGCGATATTAAAGCAAAATTCAGGCCATAGACTTGATTTTTCCAAAAAGTTCCATTTCATCTCCTGTCTGTGTTATCCCAAATTCGTGCCCCTCCCACGGCTCAGCCTCTGTCACGCTTCTACGGTTTACAGACTTACTCATTTTTTGGTACCAAACTGTTGTCATATGAACATATTTTCAGAATCACAACAAAAAATGTAACCTTTCAACCTAGTAAATATACACATTCTTATAAGTGATCCCTGTCAAATTTTGAGTATTATAGTACAGTACAGTTATTTATCTGATAAAAGTGTGCTCCTATTAGATTGTAGATGATATTATATAGTATGATTGATTTTTGTCTTTTTAATATAGTATGTGATATTGTTTTATATGTGCTATGTCAAAGAACAAATAAATAAAAGACTTGCGATAAAGAAAAAGAAAAGAAACCACCATGTGTTAAAGTAGACTTACTTGTATAAGCAACGAGCCTCCTTCCAAATCTTATCTCACTCTATTGTTTTGTGCATTTTCATTTCTGCACGGCGTTTCGGTATAATTCAAAACATAACGTTTAACACAAACGTCTTCAACATATTCCGATTGTCGAAAATCTGCATATTTTCTCGAGTCCAGAATTGTTTCTGTTATGAGCCGGTACCCGAATTAGTTCCCTTTTATAGGCGGATTTGGTCAAAAACGCTCTCTTGAAATAATAAAGCTTTCGAAAGTGAAAATCTGTTTCAAACCATTGCAATGTTATAAAACTTTACCTTTGAAACAACAGGAGGTTTGCAATTCCGTTCCATTCATTTATTACAACATTAATAATGCTGAAACACGTCGTTATGTTGTTATTCTTTCGTTTTAATACAAAGACTAGCAAATGGCGTAGGGGGTGTATATAACCGATGGTCACTAAATCAGAAACATACAAAAGCATATGGGCATTCCCATTAGCAATATACATAGATCTGATTTCAAGATGCTGAAAGAAATTGTCAGCTTATGAAACAGAAAGACCTGATCCTTTTCCATTATAACCTTCAAGCTACCGACCAACAGCTGTGTACCGCATTCTCAACTTCGCTTTGCCCTAGTATGCTCTAGTATACTTTGGCTTTTTTTAAACTATCTGCATAGCAAGTAAGGTATTCAATTTACCACCTTTCCGACATCATATGTTCATTTCGATTACAGACATTCAATACTTGGCCATCACTTAAAGTAGCTAGATAGTTGTGCATTGAAAGTGTTAGTAGTTGATTTGCAATAAAGAAAAAAAAAGAAACCGCTCTGAGTTAAAGGAGGCTTACATGTATAACCAACGAGACTCCTTCGAAATCCTATCACACGCTTGTGTTTTGTGTATTTTCATTTCGGCTAGGTGTTTCGGTCTAGTTCAAAACAATGTTTAACTCAAACGTTTTCAACACATTCCGATTGTCGAAAATTTGCATATTTTCTCGAATTCAGAATTGTTTCTGTTATGAGCCGGTACCCGAATTAGTTCCCTTTTATAGGCGGATTTGGTCAAAAACGCTCTCTTGAAATAATAGAGCTTTCGAAAGTGAAAATCTGTTTCAAACCATTGCAATATTATAAAAGTTCGCCTTTGGAACAGAGAAAGTTTGCAATTACGTTTAATTATTTATTAGAACAATAATGAGACAATATATGCACACCATGAAACACAACGTAATGTTGTTATTCATTCATTTTAATAGACTAGCAAAGGGCGTAGGGGCTGTATAGTCTTTCGGATGAGACTTTAAACCGAGGTCCCATGTATCAGTGCTATACACTGAGCATGTAAAAGAACCAGGAGTGTCTCTGGAATGGGATGCTTTCTGTATCTTGCACTACCCCCACCACATAAAATAACTAATCTCTCCAGGGGGCGTCGGTCATATGGGCAACCGGTACCGACGATAAATAAGCTTAAATAGATAGATAGATAGGGGCTGTATATAACTGACAGCCACTAGCTCTCTAACATAAAAAGCATATGGGCATTCCTATTGTCAATTTACCACCTTTGCGACCTCATATGTACAGTTCGGTTACAGAGGTGCATCGAATTGCGTTTCGAACTAAATCTTTGATTAGAATCGTTACCTTTTCATTGATTAAAACTGTAAGAAAAAAGTTGTCTCTATGTACCACTTTTTGAATTGTGGTCGAGGAAATTTAATATCCAATCATTGAATCAGAACACAGTATGTTTCTAATGCGTCTGCTTCGGCACATCGTCAGTTAGTTCTATATATCTGTAATTCGTACCGCCTTTGCTCTATTGCACTCACATGGTCTGCTTAAGAAAGCAGTAACATAACCAGCTGTCCTTTGTTTTGAAATTTAAGCTCCTACTTCACACTGAATGCATTTCAATACTGTTCAATAATGAAAACAAAACGAAAATCCAAGGTTGATCACTCTAAACACTCAATGTTTTCAATCGGCAGCGCTGCTATGCTTGCAACTGATTTAATAAGAAAGTAGATTTAAAGTTAATAACAACAGGTTGAAACACCTAATAAACTTATTCTGTCAGCGTTTGTTAAACCCACATTATATAAACCACAGAAATTCCCAAACTATATATGTATATCACTAGAGTCCCTGAGTTGGAGCAAATAATGACATAGTGGACAAAGTTTGAAATATCACCGTAGCAGTCCCAGAGTTCTGACTGGCCTCGTAGTTTTAGTAATGAAGATTTAAAGGTTCTTCATGAAGTTCCATGTAAAACATGTGATCTTTCCTGGGCAGTGCCAGTAATGTGGCAGTGTATCGTTGTAAAAAATCAGCCATGTAATTATGTCTATTGATATCGCGTTTTCTTTAAAATTTAAAAGAAATTCTGAAAAGACATCTAGTCTTAGTAATTTGCATATTGGATCTCTAATTTAAACGCACCTCAGTTGCATATACTCATCTTTTTAAACTTAAAATAAGCATTTGTATGATTGTACATGGCAGAATGCACATGACACTTGATAATGCAAAACTTTAAGGCTTAGCAGGAAGATAACTATCTTGCATAACGCTCCCACATAAACAACATTACAATAAATACTCATATAACACCCGATTAACACTTCATGACAATTTTGCAATTTTCATTCATGTCATTTTTCGCGAAGATTAGTGGGCGCAAACAAATCGCTAAGCTGTATAATTATGCTTGTCTGACTATGCAAAGATGTGCCAGTATATTCGGAGATAGTTTGAAATACTATCTGGTGCTGGCGGAAAACTTAAATGAACAAAGCTCTCTCTCTCTCTCTCTCTCTCTCTCTCTCTCTCTGTAAAGAGGCATATACTAAAATTTCGAGTTTTCCATTTTCTTCAAAATCATGTATATTATGTTAATTTGAATGATATTAATTTAATTATTACCTAATATAAAAGGTGTCAGTTGAAAATTCCAAGTACAATTTGCAAACTGACTGCACTCATATTGGTCTTTATAAATTGTTGTACCTTTATTGGGATAGGTTACCGTAGACCTTCAGGAAACATATTTGAACTCATGCTCTTTTTTTTAATCATTAATTAGTTTTTATTTTAAAGAAAATGAACCAATAAAATGCATATGCTTTATATAATCCTTAAATTTTAAGATATGTTCTTTGAGCCCAGTTTTTCAGTCGATTAACTTTGATATAGTCTATATAGACGAATTTAAAGCTTCTACTTCCGGTCAAAACTGTCGACTGGAAAGTGATGGAAGTAGGGTTGTGTCCCGCATAATGTTAGAGAATATTTCTGTATTAAACAGTTGAAATTTTTAAAGAAATATTTTAAAGTCGGCTTCAGTAATCGGAATCAAAATATAAGAAAAATCTTCACCTCAGATGTCAATGAAATAGACTGAATTTTCAGCCTAATGGTTTCAGACAAGAATATTTTTAAAACAGGTTGTCTAAGTGAGTATATAGAAGCATCTGACCCCAGGTCAGATCAAATAATGACGGGTGAGCAATGTTTTGTCCACAAGGTCCACAAAACAACGCTTCATGCATATTTTCAGAACTCTGGGCCTTCTGATTTCGCACCAAAGTTACTGCTACGTATCTTTATGTAAAATAATTGATTATCGGAATGTTTCCAATTATAGACTCGTGAGCTTGTACAATATTGGTTGAAGTCGCAAAACATTGCTACATATTGAGAAATTTTGTGGATGGCAGATAACGGTTTTATGAGGTCTGAAGAAAGTAACACTCTCAATATTTGTAAGCCATGCCGTGATTTAATTCACTAAATAACACAAACTACTTATTTTGAGCGGATATTTTCGACAAGCACACAAAAATTAAAGCTTAATTTCTGGTATCCAACATCAAGGTCAAAATAGTGTATTAGATGGAATGCTAGATTATCAAAGATTTTATTAAATGTATTTATATGATGTATGGATCTTCAATACATTTTTATGTCATTATAATTGAACCATGATTTGTGACGATTATCGGCCGAAATCGTTTAAAAAATATCGATAACTATTTACTCTTTTCATCTTGTAAATTTATAACGATAGATCGATACAAGTAATGACAAGGGTTTGAAAAGTCGATGAATAATTAAACACTAATTAAATGTGTATAAGGCTTACCATAGCGTTTAGCCCTAACTAAATGATCGAATGTTTTACGAATGTAAGCATAGGCAACAATATTTAGCTATCAGCAAGGGAATATAAAGTGTTAAGTAGTTTAGGAAATGGACATGATAAAGGTTTTCCATCTCATTCTGAGGCGGACAGACTACCGAAAGAACAACAAATGAATGAACGTACAGATGGACAGACGAACAAATGAATGAATGAATAAATGAACGAATGAATGAATGAATGAATGAACGGACAAATGGACGAATGAACAAATAAACGAACGAACGAACGAATAAATGAATGAATGAATATTCTTTTTTTACATTTTTAAGCTAGAAACGAACTCTTAAACCATATATTGAGCACAAATTTATGCATTTTTACTCGATTATCGTACAAAAAGACATTGAGAAAGTCTGCCTCAGAAGTCTGTCTCAGAACTGAACCCAGGAATCTTTCGGTATAATTTGTTAAACCACATGTTTGTCTCAAACGATGAAATGAAATTTTAGAATTAAACATGGTTTGGCGCAAAATTTGGGGGAATAATAAGTAAAAAGAAAAAAACGTAGTCATATTTAAAAGTTTGCATTTTTACGTTGCTCACTATATAGCTTGAAAAAGCACCCAATTTTATAAATAAATATTTATTTTCAACAAAAAATTGCTACATCATAACTTTGTAAATGCGTTTCGTAAGTGTTATAAATCTATCTGAGGCATGAATTTAATGAGAATTTTTCTGAATGAAGCGACGTTGCCTAGGCCTCAGTGAACATGAAAGCTTTTTAGATAAAGTTATTTGCGCATTTTGGTAAGTTAACGTAGATTTAAAGTCCATTTAAAATTTGCAGAAATTTCAGCGTACATATCAAGCGAAATTCAAACATATCTCTCTTAATAAGTTGAAAAATAAACCTTTCGAAGTTGCAAAACCAAATTTCAATGACTATCTTTAGGAACGCTAGCTAAGCAAACTATACAAAAACAAGTTTGTAGAAATTGCGCAGATTGAAAAGAGCCATATCAAATTTTCTTTCTTTAACTTAAAAAATAGATCTAAATATTCAATACATCGTCATATTTTTTTTTATTTCTGCCAACCACATTACGGTGCATATGTTTGAAAATGGGCTTTTCAGTATATACGTATAAAAATGTTTATCATAATCACATACTTGGAAAAAACAAAAATTCTCTACCAAGATCGCCATTGAAAACGACATTAAGCTACTAAACTGCATACTCAGATCATGACTAAACGAACGAAATAATAGAAAAAAAGTGACTGAATAAGGTTCTATTTCTATGTCACCTTATTATCTGTCACGGTAAGTGGCGTAGTGCTGTCAAGTCGTTACAGGGTCTAATATTTATGTATCACATAATCTTAATGTCGTTAACGTGTCAACGGTAACATGAACAACAACAACAACAATAGGCTGGTTAACGAAAGCTAAATTGCACACACATATTGAGATTAGATATACCACAATTTTATTAGAATTTAGTTACTACTTACATACTGAGGTTTCATACCAGAATGTTACTGGGATATGGAGTATTCAAGATCATTTGATAATGTTACAGTGCATTTGCATCGTCAGAATTAAACATAGTAAAAAAGCATTTCATGAAACTTAATCTTTTTTTGTAGTACCGAAGGCGTGCCATCTGTTGTACTAAGATGCGACATGTACTCACTGACCTCTTGGATTTTTTAATCACAATATTCCTTTTCTTTTTAAATACTTACTCATCTTAATTTCCACGAACAAGTTAGCCTTAAAAAGAAATTAATCAATGCCGTGGTTTTGTAACTAAACTATGACAATTATCCATCATGAGAAGTGTCATTTTCTTCTTATTTTGCGAAAACCTTCGCCATGTACAGTCTCATTTAGCTTTTAGCAGTCTTTGCAAAAATAATAGATTAACTTGTTTGTACTTCCAGAATTACTCATTCCACGTAACAGGTGGTACCTAATGTCATTACAATGTGTGACTTGATTATGTAAATCAACTCAATAAATTCATCATAAACTACTAAAATCTACTAAAAGTGTCTATTTAGTACGTTCCTCAACGTCGAGCAAATTTTAGTCATCCTATTCTCGTGTACTTTCAGGATCTTTTGTAATGTATCGCTTCACACACATTGTTCTTTTGTTTAAAAAACTAATTTATAGTTCTACACTTAAATATCTACGTACCTATGTTTTCGAAACGAGAATTGTTTTTTATCGTAATCTTCATATTTGGAGCTTCCAGCCAAGATAGTCTGCGATATATCAAAATTCAGTAACTGACACTGTTACTTTAAGGATTTTTTCCATTTACGGTTTAAGATTGTTAAGGTATGAAACCACCAATTCAGTCTATCAGAGAGATTTGTGAAGTTAGCGGCCTAGCGGCCTGGCGGCGTGAAGTTAGCGGCCTGGCGGCGTGAAGTTAGCGGCCTAGCGGCGTGAAGATGGCTGCCTTTATCACAATTTAGGTTGATCTTAAAAACGGATTGAAATCTATTTTTACAGCATATAATGTAAATTGCAGGGGTGTATAAGAAAGTTTTCGACATTATTTAGCTTTTATTTTTTAAAATAAATTATTTAACAAAGTTCTAGCTTATCTGCAAAGACGACTCGGAATCTCTTTGCACATTTACTCCCATGTACTCTTTGTAAATTACATTTCAGTTGATGATTAAGTAAAATATCAACAAGAACTAGCTTTGATTTTTTTTAACTTTTCGAAGCCTGGCGGCCTAAACTTAAAATTTATCATAATTTATGTTTATCTTAAAAACGTCTTGAAATCGATTTTTTCAGCATGTAATGTAGTTCTTGTTGATATTTTACTTAATCGTCAACTGAAATGTAATTTACAAAGAGTACATGGGAGTAAATGTACAAAGAGATTCCGAGTCGTCTTTGCAGATAAGCTAGAACTTTGTTAAATAATTTATTTTAAAAAATAAAAGCTAAATCATGTCGATAACTTTCTTATACACCCCTGCAATTTACATTATATGCTGTAAAAATAGATTTCAATCCGTTTTTAAGATCAACCTAAATTGTGATAAAGGCAGCCAATTTCACGCCGCTAGGCCGCTAACTTCACGCCGCCAGGCCGCTAGGCCGCCAGGCCGCTAACTTCACGCCGCCAGGCCGCTAGGCCGCTAACTTCACGCCGCCAGGCCGCTAGGTTGCCAGGCCGCTAACTTCACGCCGCCAGGCCGCTAGGCCGCCAGGCCGCTAACTTCACAAATCTCTATCAGAGCTCAAAAGAAATGGACACACATATTGGTTGCAAGAAATGTTTCTCAGTTTTCTTGACTGTTCTGTTCTTTTACCTAATCTGTGTAATGTTTGTGCTGGAATCATTTTGCTTGACAATTTCTGTCGATGTGGTAGCGGTCTTATGATTCAAGACGTTCAATCTAGAAATCATGACAGGGAATTGTTTCACACACCCATATCTGAAAATTGTTGCAATTTTTCAAGAATACTGATGCAGATTTGCAAGAAAGTGAAAGCAATATCGAATGGCTCTTGCCGTGTTTAAGACCTCTTGAACTTTATGAATTTTATGTAGAATAAAGAAGGATTTTTGGTGGTTTTACACCTTTTAAGGACAGTTGTCGCTGTCCTCCTAATTAGAAGAACTTGGTTTGAATACCACGAGAGGTGATGGTTTCTTGTGACTTTTCAAACTTTTGATACTTGTTACGGTTTGCACCAAAAAACCGTCTACGGAATAGAGCTGAAATTAAGTCAAAGACGTAAAATATTTAAATTCCAACAACAGCGATACAAGTTATGTTTATATCCGTTGCTGTTGCTTTTGTTTACTAAAGTTCTTTTTGCATTTTACATTTTTTCTGTCCCTGGGAGAAACCAGCACTGCACCTTTATCTTCAAGCTTTAACATTTTTTCATGAGGTCAAGTCAGTGAGTGTCAATGCTTTCATTTTAATCGATCAATGATGATAGTGTGAGCGTGTGCGTGTGTGTGTGTGCGTGTTTACCCATCAATGTATTTTCATATGTCTGCATATCACTTTATTTGAAAGAATCAGTATTCGCTATCACAATCAAAACGCATGTACGACGATTGTAAATCAATGCATTTACGCATGTTGGTGAGACAAGAATGAATCATTCATTGAATGCAAGAATGAATCATTAAATGAATGAAGACGTATCAGTACTTTGCTAAAAGGTCTTTCTCGCTCTTAGATGTTTTATCTATGTCTGTAGTGTCTGTTGTGACTGACATTTTCACTTTTGTAAATGATGAATTTCAATGATTAAAGCCTTTCAACTGAAATTAAGAAAAATTTCCTTTGTAGTAAATAACCTTAACTATCACTGAAATCATTAACGAGCAAGTTGTTAAGTTAAAAAGTGAGATTTCTTACAATTTGACAGGAAATTGCCCTCTTTGTCACAAAAAGGGTTTGTTACAGACCTTAATAATTTTTTAATGGATTGTTTATTATCCTAATAAAAACTCAGTTTCGGAGATTGCTAAAGGAAACACAGATGTCACTTTTTCATATGACTTTTTCTCTTCAGTAAACAACTTGGGTATATTAAGCAATTTATAAACTACAAAAATAATTTTGAAAACATGTATTACGGTATTTAATAAAGAAAAGACGTCTGTATATTTGGCACATGCTTAGAAAAAGGAATTATTTATTTTTACATGAACGATACCGTCGAAATTGAGGCAAATTTCTATTCCGTTTTTTGTTTGTTTGTTTTTGTTTTTTTTTGCTGTTTACCTTTACTTTTATATATATCAGCCCAATAAGAATGTCGTCATCGTTGTCGTCATCGTTGTTGTTATTGTTGCGTTTTTTTACAACAAAAAATGAGAGGCAGTGTACTGTGTGGAAAATATTACCACAAGCATATATAAACACTGTAAATACATTACATATTTTATTCATATATAAAGTATCTACATTAGATTAGACATATACCACTTGCTATAAAACCTGTTCGAAATCAACAATTATTTCAGTGATCTGTCTCTAACGGATAAGTAAAGTTACCTCTATCTAGTCGCCTAGGTCAAAATGATTGTTGCAGTACGGACCCAGAGATCATATGACGAAACAAATGTTGCTGAGTATTTTTTGAAACTTTAGTGTGTGTGTGTGTGTGTGTGTCGAATTTGGTGTTTAACATGATATATAACAATGTGGTACAATTTACTTGCTTTTGATTATTGTAATAATTTTATTAACGCCAGAAATGTAAAATTTATTAAGTGTAATGCGTCTTATATTGTCTGAATTTCAAGGGTCAGCTTGCCACGCCTACAAGACGCCTTTTCTTGAACCATACCCTGGTTCCTTGTCTAGCGTCACCCGACAGTCAGAAACTTGATACTTGATACACCGTGCATAAGCGGTTGTACTAGACCAAACAAAACAAAAGCTTCCAGTGTGGCGGCGACTTTAGACCGCCCGCACCTTGAGCGAAAGATTTAATCACAAAGGGAGATGGCAACTGTAGTAGGTGTTATGTACAGGTTATAGCGAAAGTATTGCATGCATAAACAGTATCAAACCAGTAGTGCATCCGATCATTATATAATAGATAGACTTGTCAAATTAAGTTTGAGATCTTCCCCGGTGAATGTTTCATCTGCTTTATGTAAAAAAAAATTCCATGCTGCGAACTTATGAAATTAAAATTAGCATAGGCTATTGAAAGGAGAATGCCTTTGCATCTAAATTAGGATATTATGCTGAACAGAGCTGACGAAAAATAATTCGATATGAAAGTGAAAATTATTTCTTCCGTACATAAATATTTGTGTATCTTCTTAAATTCAAGATGTCGGAAAAGACAAGTATATCTTTGTTATAAATGTTAGTAGATAATAAAAAAAGAACAATTAAGATGAATTACATAAATTGCAAATTATATAAAAATATTGAATTGTTCACTTTTATCTTTTCTTGTTTTTGTTTATTTTGTTTCATTTCGTTTATATTTTTCCTGTTTAAAGTAATCTGTCATAATATAACTCGAAAGAAATGCTTACTGTGCAAATATAAAGCCACTCAAATAACTGATAGACAAGAAATATTAAAGGATAGGCAATGTAGTATTTCAAACATTTAAAAATATATTTTTATACATACAATGTACTTTAATCTTAATGTCTATTTTTTGCAGAACGTCAAGGGAATGTCCGCTGTATTAAATACAAGGCTGTTTGATTATGACTTAAAAACGCACACCCTAAAATTTTGAGTATTCAATTTTCTTCAATATTATGTAAATGAGATTGGAATTAAATGAAACCAGACGTCAAAATGCCAGTCGATGCCACACTAATATTAGTCTTGATTCAAAGAAGCGTTGTTGTATCATGTTTTGGGTGGTCAGACATTTATTTCAAATTCACACTTACTTGGTTGCTATATATGTATTAAAGAAACACATTTGTGTTCGTCGTTAAATTATCTCTTATTTTTCAATTTAAAAAGAATGAGCCATTTAAATTCATATGCATTACAACATCGCTAAATTTAAGGGGTATGTCCTTTAAAAGGCGGGTCATGAAACCGTTTATATACAACCACATGTCCAGCTACCTTGTGCAAGATTATAGATTGACACTACTGAGCGACGACTTGGAAAAATTAGTGTGGAATTTCTTGATAACATTAAACTGTCAATGACAGCTTTGCAAAGCCTTCGTCAAATAAAAAGATAAAACATAGTACATAACTGATTTGCTTTGAGAGATGAATTTACTGAGACAAAATGTTGACTTGATGCTAAAATTTTTACACTAAAACAAAGCGTTGCTGTGACATCAATATAGACTTGCTTCAACCGCCCATTGAAATTTTGACATTTCATTACTTCCAAATAATTGAAATGTTGAAGAACCTTTGGTCCTAAACAACTGCAATTTAGTAAGGCATGACCTCTTAAGTTTCTCTCGTGACGCCTTCCAAACGTGGAATCATGCGAAATATGGAGATATCTATTTCTTATTTGTTCAATCTGCAATGGAAGAGATTTAATTAGAAGAAAGATAATAATATTCCTGTTCTCTAAGTGTTCTTTTACCCTATAAAGCACTACAAAATATTTCTCGATTTATATTTTCATGTTTGTGTTTTACTCTCTCTCTCTCTCACACACACACACACACACTCCCTCTCTCTTTCTGTCTCTCTCTCTCTTTCTCTCTGGCACAGATAGAGGATATACGATCACATAGATTTTGCTAATGGGTGAGACATTTTCTAATGTTTCACTGATTTCGGTGATAAATTTGGTATAATGATCCTTACCTTGTATTTTAGAGTAAAAATTTTCTTCCAAATCTTTCTTAAAGTTATCTCTTCATATCTACTGAGGGTGATTTATGCAACCAGGAAAAATGCGATTTTCTTTCCTTTTGAATTAGCATAAAATGGCCATAAGTGTTTGTACAGATACAGATATAGACGACCCAGGTCTCTCGTGGACAAAAAAAGTTTTATCATTATCATAAAGTTTTGTAGAAATAAATTTTCACAACGACTTTTATCAGATGGTCAACAAAACCTTTGAAGCTATATACCTCTACCTTTGTTGATGATATATTTGTAATTAAAATTATATACAATGTTAGAAAAATGAAGATTTGAATTAGAGGGCTTTCATTCAGAGCGTGTAAGAGTGAATGCTATGTAAGCTAGTCAAACTTTCCTTTGTAGATATTTTTGTTGTTAGGATTATCCATTGGTTTTTTGTGTGTTTAAGAGTGTAATGGAGCATAATCGACCTTCTCCAACCCTCGGTGTAGGGATCCGTCTTAAGACAGAGCATCAGCTTCAAACCTTCTCAAATTAAACATGTCTATCAAGCAAGGAAGCAAGCTGTTTAAAATTTCAATAATGCAGTCTATACAAATTCACACTGATAAAAGCTTAATGACTGAAGAGAATAAATCACAAGTGAGAACTACTTATATGTGATTACAAACATTGTACCAATGTACCCCACCCACTTCATGATGAGTAAAAGGTTTCAAAGAAAATGATCATAAAGCTTAAATGAAATTTCATTCCTGAACTGTTCTGATTTTTATTTAACCAACATTTAAAAGTAGTTTACCGTGTAGTGTTGGAAACATTAATTATGTAAATATATTATACCCAATTTTCATTTATTTACCATGGTAAAGGAAAATATATTCAGAACGAAAGACATTATGTCTTATTCTAATGCAAGTTAAATTTTCAAAAGCAAACCAAGCGCTACGTGCGAATGAACGCCATGCCCCCGAGGGGGGGCGGGGGGCATGGCTGATCTTTGACCCCTTGATCTCTAAGTGGGTCTGGCGGGTAGAGCTCATCGGTAGATGTACCTGTGGAGTTTGGAGGCTGTAGGTGGAAGGACTTCCGTGCTTTTGTATAGGTTAAAGTTTTGTGACAGTCAGACAGACCAAAACAATATGCTCCCTCCCATGCATAAAAAGCAAAAAGTAAAGAAAAATGGGCTAGAGCAGGAATCGAACCCGTTACCTATAGTGAAAAGAGGTCACAAGCTAATGATATTGGGAACTCTTCAAATAGGAGGTACAGTCGTACAACATAAAGCCCTAATTTTGTTTTATTGTCTGTGAAATTTGATAAAAAATATTTCATTAATATTAAGACGAAAAGCTAACTGAAACATCAGGTAAGTGAAAAGAAAAGTCACTCTAAAGGACAAGTGATTTCACAATAAGGCTCACGGTTGGACATGAGTTATAAAAAAATTCCTTTCAAAATGGTTAAAGTCTTGTCCAAGTAACAGTTTGAGGACAACCAAATTATTAAATTTCCCAAAAGATCTTTTTTCATTTAGCTTATAATTAATAAACTGACTGCTTTCACACTCTACAGACAAGACATTTACATGAAAACGTCATAAAACATGAGTTTTATGGTCTTTTAAATACTGTTTTTTATACTTTCATTGAAGAAAGTAAATAACAACAGTTATAATTACTATTAAAATAGCTTCAACACAAACATGGCCATGCTGTATAAACGTTTACAAGTCAGTTACCCTTCCCCTGTTGGCGGCAATCCACTCAGTCATTGCGACCAATGCAGACCAAGAACAGCCTGTACACCCGTGCAGTCTTACACAATAAATAATAAATGAAACTGTCCAAATTGAACGATGGACAAGTCCATCTTAAATATTTAGCACGGTAAGGGTTAATCGATAGAATAACACAGGTTGATATATTTTAGTTTGAAACAATTGTCCAGAGAACCATCAAACACAAGAGTTTATTTTCGTTTCAAAAATGACATATTTTGTTTAAAGTTTGTGTTTTATTTTGAAATAAAAACAGGATGCGGACTACCACAGGTAAATTAAAATCAAATTATCAAGAAAAGACTTTTATTGCGTTGGTTTGTTCATTTTGTTCCTTGATATGATATGCTGTTCACCTATGTCTCACTTATGTAGGCAATTTAGACACGTTATTTACATAAACGTTATTTAAGAACAAACGTTTGCTTGCTTTTTCTTGTTGAAATAAACCCTGTAAATTCTCATATGCAAAGTTAGATAGGTAGCGAGACTCGAACTCTAGGTTAATTATAATAGAAAGATGACACTGGTTATCTAAATATTTGAGCTTATTTGCCGTCGGTACCGGTTGCCCATTATGACCGACGCCCGCTGACGAGATTAGTTATTTTATGTTGTGAGAGAAGTGCAAGATACAGAAAGCATCCCATTCCAGAGACACCCCTGGTTCTTTTGCATGCTCAGTGTATAGCACTGACACATGGGACCTCGGTTTAACGTCTCATCCGAAAGACTATTTGTAATGTTAGTGGAGGAGCGGGGGAACGAACTCGGGACCCCTGGTTTACCAGTCCAGCGCGTTACCACTTGACCACATCCGCTCCTAACACTGGTTAGTCAAGAGAATCATTAAACACAAGAGTTCATTTTCGTTTCAAAAATGACATATTTTGTTTAAAGTTTGTGTCTTGTTTTGAAATAAAAACAGGATGCGGACAACCACAGGTAAATTAAAATCAAATTATCAAGAAAAGACTTTTATTGCGTTTGTTTGTTCATTTTGTTACTTGATATGATATGCTGTTCAACAATGTCTCACTTATGTAGGCAATTTAGACACGTTATTTACATAGACGTTATTTAAGAACAAACGTTTGCTTGCTTTTTCTTGTTGAAATAAACCCTGTAAATTCTCATATGCAAAGTTAGATAGGTAGCGAGACTCGAACTCTAGGTTAATTATAATAGAAAGATGACACTGGTTAAATATTTGAGCTTATTTGTCGTCGGTACCGGTTGCCCATATGACCGACGCCCGCTGAAGAGATTAGTTATTTTATGTTGTGGGAGAAGTGCAAGATACAGAAAGCATCCCATTCCAGAGACACCCCTGGTTCTTTTGCATGCTCAGTGTATAGCACTGACACATGGGACCTTGGTTTAACGTCTCATCCGAAAGACCATTCGTAATGTTAGTGGAGGAGCGGGGAAGAAAGAACTCGGGACCCCTGGTTTACCAGTCCAGCGCGTTACCACTGGACCACATCCGCTCCTAATACTGGTTAGCTTATCAGCAAGCAACTTCTTACATCAGCGTCGATATCGATGTCCTCACTTTATAACCCTTGGTAATGTGGCTTGTCAGTTGACTTGAAATTTACTGCAAAACATAACTGCAACACCTCTGCACCGTTGCGTGTCTTAACAGTGCAATATACGTACTTTTCTATCCTACTTTGACCTTGAAAAGATAAATCAAACATCAAGTGAATACAAATAATTACATCTTGTCTCTAGTGCGTACAATAATTTCAATGATTATTTATTAACGTTTGAAGTTCAACAAGTCTGTCATCTAATTGCTAAATCGATATGCTTGATTCTCTTTATATTTTGTTTAGACAAATATTACTACTGAGGTGAGTTTTGGAAATACACAGTTGAAGTCCATGCCAGATTTTTAAAATTTCTAATGAGGGCGTTCGTCCATGCGTCTTTCACACTTTTGTCGAAAAGGCAATGGTAAAGGTGCAAGGTATTAACAATGACAATAGTAGTTGCAGATTCAACCTATCATAAACAAAAATCTAATTCAACAAGTAGAAAATGAGTTTAAATCTTTAAACAATAGAAATTATGTTGCAGCTCTTACAAAGACTATTTTAGAATGCAGAAATCGTAAATAGTATATGCATTCATTTATTTTTTACCTCAAAGACATACTTCAACGGAAATGCTGATTAAATTTTTTTATATCTTAAATGTACCCAAACCAGTTTCTTTTCACATCTGTAAAATTGAAAAAAAAAAACAAAAACAAAAACTGAGAGTTGTCCTGTCTTTCGACATACTGTACCTATATTTGTTTTGTTTTTAGCTAAAATCTTAAGTCTTACGCCAACTTCATGTCAGCAAAATCTATACACTCGTGAGCAAATATATATTTTAATTAGATAGACGTTATGAAAGGCGCAAATGTTTACTCTTCAGTAGTCGAGTACATAAAGATTCGCCTTTTTACTCCCACGCTCAACATTATACATGGTTATATAGCTTTAAGCGGACAAAGAAATTCATGTTGAATGCACAATGTCATTTTTAAATGTGTTCCAGAACGTTAGAATTGTCCCTCAAAGTAATGTTATAAACGTAAGAAATCAAGGTTCAGATAAATTTAGATTATAAAATAGATGTACAACTGGTAGCTTTTAAAACATATGGCCATTTTACCATCACGTTAAAATATATCAAATAGTAAGCCGAACATTTGCAACTTTTTGCATTAATACTTACATACTTTCTTTTTAAAATCATCATAATTGCATGTATTACGTTCTTTAAAGTAACAGTCCTGATGACTTTTGCATCGTTACAATTTCTGGCACGGGTATTCGTGGGCAATAAAGAAGATTTATAATATCAACTTGAAAAACAAGACTAAAAGAATGTTTTAACATTAAAGCATTTATTGTGGTATATAATATTAAGAATATAACATGTATAACATAGTGTCTTTTACAAAAAGTTATTGCGTTCATAACAATAAAGCTATTTACGTATTCAAAAACCACTGAACACGTTGTTCGTTTCACTCTGTCAGATTTTAAACACGTGAGAGATAATTTTACATACTACGTAATTGGGTCAGGTGAAGATTGTTTTCACTTGCATAACTGATTAGAGTTTCACGTATTCGGAACGCGGTAAAAAGTGACGTTACAATGTTTATTTCAAAAGCTTGAACTCTCACTTTACTGATCATCCAATCACAGCGAGGCAGTTTTCTCAGGTATATCTGTCAGTAAAACTGCGTCTTGCAATCTACCCTCAGCCACAAAAATGTGCCTGGCAAAAGTTGTTGTGTCGTAATTCTCGCTGCGTTGCTACCGGAAATCTTCACTCAATATCTTTTTCCTTACCACTTTTCTATTTCGTACACAGAATGACACTATTGACAGCTAAAAGGCAGAGTTTGAAAGAAACACATTGGGCGGCGCTTTAATTGATCTTTGACAGGTGTACCGACGAGTCTTGTTCTTCACCTAACAGAATAAACTCTAATCAGTTTTGCAAGCGGTAGATTTAAAGCTACAGAGTTATTAGGAACCATAATAATTTGATGATCGTCTGCTAGACATATTCCAGAAGTTTTTGGAAAAAACACCTTTCCATCAATATCAACACATGTTTACATATGGCAAAATATGAAAAGACATAGGAGTTAAGTCACAATAACTGAAAGATGAAAATCAAAATCGAACAGATGTACTTTAGTTGTCAAATATATCTATGTGTGATTTTGTATCTAAAGACACAACAAAACTTTTCTCGCGTTAGAGACACACAGGAAAAGTAACTAAAATAAAAATAAAACGGGAAAAAAATTAATGCAAGTTCGATAAGAAATTTCTACATGATATTGAAACAAGTTTAAATTTTCATAAAAAATATTCAAACTTTATACAAGCAAAGTGTTTGACGAAAATAAAGGATAAAGTTTACTCAGGTTATTTAATTGTTGTTGTTTTTGTTGATGATGATGATGATGATGTTGTTGTTGTTGTTATTGTTGTTGCAAGGATTGTAGTTTCAATACATTTCAGAAGTTATATATGTTAATATTCATATAGATAATAATACATGTACATTAGATATAAAATTAGTATAATGACTTTGTCACAATAATTAATGGGAAATATTGAGCAAGAAGCTAAATAAAACAAACAAAAATAATATATGAACAAATAAAATTATATAATATTATACAAATAAATGGGGAAATGTGACATACAGTATTTTATACAGTTAGTCAAACAAAAACTCGCTCAAGCAAACAAAATAAACAATGACAACAGTAACCGCTCTGTTAAAATGCGGTCAGAAACTGTGAGAAGAACAAAAAACAACAATTGTCTGTAATGTGTGATACAACTGAATATTGTAACTGATTAAATGCTTCATGAAAAATAAAACAGCGAAAAAGTCGGTTGTCACGAAGGATTTGACACAGATACTTAAAAATCCTTATCAAAGCGGCATGCACTGCTTTCAAATGTACTTCTTAAGAAAGCCTTTTCAGAAACGAAAACCAATACAGCAAAGAAATGTTTAACTGAAGAAAAATCATTAATTACTAATCAAAAATTGCTTTAAGCAAAAAGTTTTTCTTGCAAATAAAAAAGCAAGATATATATATTTTGACTTATATAAAATTCAAATAAACATATCTTGATATATATTTTCATTACCTTGATATACAATTTCTGTTCTGATTTTTTCTAATCAAAATATTCTAGCTCTATCTTGTATAAAAAGCGTCAACAGACATTTATAACAATGTGGTAATACTACTTTGCATGGGAAAGATTTTGCGTCACTTGTCAATAAAAAAGTCTAAATTAACAAGAACAATCAAGAAAGAAAAACAGGAATCTCATGTAACTTTTGTTCGTTAAATCATAAAACCATTTTCCTCTCTGACTGCCTCCTTATTCTGCAATTATAATAGTAATTTACAAAGGTTTCATACGTATTTACCCTATAAGAATAAAAATAATTGAATGAACCAGCGCTAATTACAAGTAAGCATGTGTACATGTATTGTATAATAAATATTGTGACATGCGCCTCCCAGACATGAAGATTTTTATGTATCACTACTTCCAGTATATCACAGATGCTTTTTCACACCCAAACCGCCACTCAAAGCCAAAAGTATGACATCTTACAAATATTGATATAAATACTCTTTCGTCCACTCAATCTTAAAGACATACATAAGAACACAAACTTAAACGATACTGGCGTTTTGAAGCAAAATACACATAAAAACATCATCCATGCTGAATCCTTGAGATGAGAACTGAAAGTTGTTAAAGCATTGATCATTAACCACTCTAGGTAATATTTCATAAATAAACATTATATCACCTTGCTGCTGATTCAAAAAGGGATGTTTTGCATGAACAATTACTCAGTGAATATGTAGGTATTTTATTCATCAAATATATAACGCCCATCGTTACACCTTAAGCGAAACTCCATGAAGCAATAGAACATTTCAGTAACTTTATCACCCACGCGTTCAGAGTGTAGCTAAAATGTCTTTCAAATGCAAATTTATCAGCATGTAGACAAATCTATCATACAGACATCACGTTCGCTCTCTGATTTAGACACATGTGAAAAGACATGTACACGCTAAACCACAACAACCGAATGAAGCAAACAGAAACTGTCTCTTTCATCTCTTTTTCGTTACAGCATTTACACGTAATATTTAGTATTAAGATTAAAAAATTAAATGAAATGCAACGTCCTAAAAATTCTACTCAGCACCAGCTGTTCTGGTGTTCTTAACCATGGACACTTGTCATTCGTTCTTCCTTTCAGTTGCATTTCAATGTTCAGTTTTTAAACTTTAGATATTGTCTTGAAGTTAATTTAATAGTTACTGCAAAGCTAAATGACAGCGTTTTCTCAGTTTGTTATGAGACCGGCTCTGACCTACAAAAGAACAAAAATCACTTTGCAAGCTTTAACAAAGAAAATGCCCATACAATCCTTTGATACAATTATTTCAAATAAACTGCATCAAAATTAAGATACGTGTTTACAATAAAACTTAAACACATTTTCCTTTTAAGGTACACAAAACTGTTCAAATAATAACTCACACCGCAATGCAACACTGAAAACTTTTCAGTTCTAGTAGGCAAATCTCAGTTCAGACTATTAATTTGTACATTAGTGGCTCATATAGATGATATATCAAACATTTTAAGTACTGTCTATACTAATATATTTACAAAAGGTAAAACAAATAAAATGATAATAACAACATTATTGTGCATCTAGCATAAACATCCAAAGAAAACTAGACAAAGCAATAAATAACTCAGAACTAGATAACAAAAGCAGGGAACTGAACTGAAATATTGTAAGCGACAATTTTTGACGTCATATGCATATTTGCAAGCTTTTTTTCTATTTCTTCTAATATACTAATTCATATTTCGTTATGTCCAATGTGTAACAGGAAGCATTATTTTAGCCAAACTAGCTAGCTAAAGTAAAATAAAAAATATAAAAAGCTATTTAAGTAAGCCAAAATAAACAGCGTTTCATAGAATTCAAAGCAACAGTTTATTATTCCAACTGTCATCTGTGAAGTCCTGATTAAACAGCTCAAAGAAGAATGTTCCTAAACTTGTATCATTTCATCACCATAGTCTCGGAATCAGAATACATCTCTTCATCTGTTATATTAATTCTCATTTCATCCGCTGCTAAACAGTAGGCCAAATAATGACAAACTGATGTTTTTTGTCAGGTATATGTGGTTTATGAAAAACATATATGTAGTTGAAAACGCATTTTTTATGTGACAGTTCTCCAAATTAATAAATTCAAATAAACACAAATTATTATGTTACAAAAACGTGTTAAATGAATATCATGTTAATGAGAATGTATATTGCTTACAGCAAAATTTAATTTTGTCAAGTCGTTCATGAACATGATCTCCCTTATATCAGATTTTGTTCATTAGAACAGAACTGTGTTTTCTGTTTTTGAAGTTATTTCAAGGATTTCGTCTTTTGTGTAGTCCAATTTCTCACTTCTATTTCGTATTTCGTCTAATACTCCCATCTTAGCGTTTTCTATGCTATCACGTTTGTCACTTATTGTCCGTTTGACATCATCAAATTGTGAAGGTTCATCCTCGGGATCGATTACTGTATCATTTTCAAATATAGCAGTATCAATCGTTTTCTCGTTATTTGATTCTACAATTACAATATCAGGTTCAACTGAGTAAGCTTGTAATGCGCTCATATCGAATTCGTACTTTTCATCGCTTTCCTTGGTATCAGCATCAAATGTATTTTCCTCTTTAATTTTTTCATCATAATTGTGTCTTATTTTTGAAACAACCGAACTTAATTCATTTCGAAACTCTTCTTCGTGCCCTTGTTGACTTTCTGCAGAATAAACATTCGTCACGTGAACACTTTCCACTGTTTCTGCAGACCTGTTGCTGACCATTGGTATTTCTTCAACAATTTCATTATACCGCACGCGTTTCTCTTCAAAACTGTCTGGAATGTCTTGGATAACAGGTTGCTCTTGCTCATCGATCTTGTTCTCGGTCAATTTCATTTCATTTTCGTGATTTCTAACTGCCGTTTCTTGAACAACTTCATATCTCCGATCGCTATCCTCCTGTGGCGCTTTTGTGTAGGCTTCAAAAAGACCACCATCTTCATTTTGACTTTGTAATTTTTCAACTGTGCTTTCTTCTATTTCTAATTCATCTTCGTTGTATCTGAATGAGGTTTCTGCAGTGACCTCGTCTCGAGGTTCATCATAATCTTCTGGCCTTTTTACATAGGCTCCGAACAAGCCTATGTTGTCTTGATCGTCTTTTTTGTCAATTGTCCTATCTCTGAAAGCTACAGTGCGGTCGGCAGTTTCAGTGTTATCTGTTTCTTCATCGTCCTCTTTATTTTCGGCTCTAATTTCGCTTGTGTGAATAATTGTCACATTTTCATCTTCTGTATTGTGTTTCTCAAAGTCCTCTCTAAATTCAGCACGAACATGATAGATATTTCCTCCAATTATTTCAGGCTCACTCTGCTGACTTTCATAGTCATCTTTGACATACACAACTTGTTGCTTTCTTTCTTCCGTTGAATTTTGGTAATTTTCTGCAGCTGTCTTTACAACAATTACATTGTCATTTCTATCGGTAACAGAATCATATTGTTGAACACCAAAGCTATCGTCGATTTGTCTCACACTTTCATTTGATGTTTTTGATTCTACTGATGTATCCGCTGCTGTGGTGTCATAGTATGTCCTGACTTCTGGACTATATTTGACGTGAACCGTGTTTTGTTGGAGTTCCCTTGTTTCGAGGTTTTTTTGTGGAACTGGCCGAAGTCGCTGTACCATCTGACTGTTGACGTATTCTACTGTATTACCGTTAGTCGATGGCGGAAGGTATATCTTTCGCAGAGAACGGGATCTATAGACGTCTTCAATATTCTTTTGAACTGTATCTGAGCTCTGTGTCTGGTACACTCTTGACCTTGGTAGAAGTACTGGTGGGGCATTACGTGTAACTACCTTAACAGATTGAATTTTTTGGCCATTTTCTAAAAGTGGGTTTGTTGAGTCATAAACTCGCTTTGTGTATTCCGCTCTTGTTGGCGATGTAGCTGTTACAAAATGTCCTTTGGTCTTGTATCGTCTAGTGCTTCTTGCAACACCATTGCCCACTCTCAGAACGGGGGCTGCAGCTTCTACATAACGTGTGTTAGCCTCATTCTTTACATAGAGATTTGATCTTATAACTTCTGGTGCCCTCACGTTAACTTCCCGTTCAATGTATTCAGGCTGCCTTTGCATTTCAGGTATCGGTGGAGCCTGAAAAATTCGATAGCCATAATGCTTTTCGAATTGGGTTCTACCCTTCGATCCTTGCAAAAGTCGTTTTATATCTCTAACTTCATCCGCCAAGTGATGAAGTTCTTCTTTAACCTCCGAATTCGACGTTTTGATCGATTCTCTCGAGATACTGTCATGCCGCTCTGCAGTATCTATAACTGTTACTCCGCCATTCTGTTTTTCTGCATTTATAACTGTTACATTACCAGCAGCGATACCCGGGCGTCCGCGCACATCACCATTTAAAGCTGTCCTCTCCGATTTTTGCTGTAAAGTCCAGTTCTTGCCTTTTGGTGTAAGATTTGTGTTGTAACCCTCGCCGCTTAATTGCTGCTTTGTGGTTTTGAAGTTTTGTATCAAAGTAGCCGCATCTCTGTCAGACCTACACTGAAAAACAAACACGGTGTACTGTTTCCTTTGTTTGTCTCTTACAATTGCAAGCGTGCAGGTTGGACTGTATTTATTGTTAATAAAATCCACAATATTTTCAAGAGCAATCTTGTCTTTACGCGTTACTTGTCCGTTGGAATTTAAAATCAGTAATTCCAGTCCTTCGGCCAAAATGCTTAGTTTCGTTGCAACTTTTTTCTTTGAAGTGATCTGATTGGTAATTTGACGCAAAAGTTGATCAGAAACTTGCTGTGTACGCCAAGCACCAATAAAGTAGACAATTTTCGTTTTATCCGAATCACCTGCCATTTTGATAAACTCTACTGTTTCAGTATTTTAATTCAAGTATGATATCCTCGACAACTTATTCATTTTGTATGACAAATCACTTTGAAAGATGTCTTGAAAATGAATTGAGTTAGCGTCATGTAAAATATTATCGTCGCATCTCTATGCTCCGCTAACTTTCTCACAGGACTGTAAATCGATAGAATTGGGTACTTAAGCAACAAGCGTTATATATCCCAGTCACTATTAAGATGTACAACTTCTTTAAAACCACAATTTATACAGAAGAGTGTAGGCACATTACATTATCAATTAAATGAAAGCAGGCAAGCATGCGTAAATCTGAATTTGTCGCCCAATAAGAGTGAAACATGATGAGAAATTTGAAACGACTCGATGACTTTATAGCTTCAAAGACCTTTAGATATTAAAGTACGGGAGAATTTGAAATATTTATCATCGTAAAGAGAACAGATGCGTTGTGCAATGCATTTCAAATACTTTTTTCTTTTCCCTTTCATTCAAAACAGATTCGTTTAATAAACCGGGCATAAATGACAATCACAGTACGTAGATTATTTTCCTTATCAGTCTTAACAACTGCTTTAGGATAATTATTTTAAAAAAACGGTGGTTAATATGTTAAATGAAATTTGAAACACTTTTTTTCTGTTTTTGGCTGAGAATAATAAGTCAGTTGCATCCTTTATCTAAATATTGATCAGTATTTCAAATGTTTTTACTTTTTAAAACATGAAACCTTCAAAACTTGGATAAATGTAGTTGAAATCGTTCCAAATCAGTGGTCTGATAAAACGATCAGAGATAAACTTTTGCTTTTAGAAATCCATTAGACATAAAATACCTAACTTATAAATCTTTTTTCTTCACAAATAAGAAATCAGTCATGGCCAATGAATTCATATATGGTTAACTTCGTATGCTGTGAGATAAACTGTCTTAAATCATGTTTATTTCATTACTTTCGAGTAATCACTGTGATATATTAATTCAATTACAGTTTCACTAACATGGACCTTTGTGAAGGAAAATGACCTACAACATTGATAATTGTCATGCTAGTCTATAAAAAAATAATTACCAACCGAGAAACCAAAAAAAGGCAGATTTACATAAAAAAAAATTAAAAAGTGGTACAAAAGTGATTTAAGAATTGTAGGCAGAATTATCTAATTGCGATTGGTGTTACAATTGAAGGGCCGTTTATTTTCAAAGTTTTGTGTGGGATTCTATTTTCGCAAATCTTAACAGTTACTAAAATTGTTTTTTATTTCGTTTCATATTTTTCGTAAATCGTTCTCATATTATTATTTTTTATAACACTAATTTTCTTTTCTTTTCTTTTTTTCCTTTTCTTCTGTTAATTCCCTTTTCCACTAGAAATACCTCTCCGGTTTATGATCGTCATTTAAATCATAATAACATATTTCTTCCTTCTTTCTAATTTTCGTATCTCTTCTTTTAAAGCATTATTGATAAAGATTTTTTAGTGTGTTGATATCAATTTGATAACAATCCTGGAGGATTCATATATTGCTTTTCATTTGCAAGACATCTACCAATCTGATTACAGTTAAATATTTGGCCAGAAAAGATTCGATTGTCAGAATTTACCATAATTCTTACCTTAGTCAAGATTTATTACAACTGTCCTTTTGGTCGGAAGTGATGAAAGCTGCTACTTTACTCAAAACTGATTACAGTTGTTAAATTGGTCAGAATTGATAACAGATTTTACGGAGGTCAATATTGACAGCCGTTGTAAATTAGACGGGACGGATTACAGTTGCTACTTATATCAGAATTGGCAATACTTGCTACTTTGGTCAAAACTGACAACACTTTTTACTTTTGTCAGAATTGATCCAATTTGTTATTATGGTCAGACTTAAAAACTTGATACCTAGATCAGAACTGATAACACTTGGAACCTAGTTCGGAATGGATAACACCTGTTACTTTGGTAAGAATTGATAACACTTGATACCCAGATCAGAATTTATAACACCTGTTACTTCGGTCAGAATTGATAACACTTGTTACTTTGGTCAGAATTGATAATACCTGTTACTTTAATTAGAACTGATGACACCTGTAATTTAGGTCAGAATTGATAACACTTGTTACCTTGATCAGAACTGATAACACATGTTACATTAATCAGTATTGATAACATTTGTTACTTTGGTCAGAATTGATAATACCTAATACCCTGATCAGAACTGATATCACTTGTTACCTTGATCAGAACTGATAAAACTTGTTACATTGATCAGAATTGATAACACTTGTTACTTTGGTCAGAATTGATAATACCTGTTACTTTGATTAGAACTGATGACACCTGTAACTTTGGTAAGAACTGATAACACTTGTTACCTTGATCAGAACTGATAAAACTTGTTACATTGATCAGAATTGATAACATTTGTTACTTTGGTCAGAATTGATAATACCTGTTACCCTGATCAGAACTGATAACACTTGTTACCTTGATCAGAACTGATAACACTTGTTACTTTGATCAGAATTAATAACACTTGTAACTTTGATCAGAATTGATAACTCTTGTTACTTTGGTAAGAATTGATAACACTTGTTACTTTGGTCAGAATTGATAATATCTGTTACCTTGATCAAAACTGATAACACTTGTTACCTTGATCAGAATTGATAACTCTTGTTACTTTGATCAGAATTGATAACACTTGTTACTTTGTTCAGAACTAATAACTCTTGTTACTTTGGTCAGAATTGATACGTTTGTTACTTTGGTCAGAATTGATAATACCTGTTACCTTGATCAGAATTGATAACACTAGTTACCTTGATTAGAACTAATAACACTTGGTACCTTGATCAGAACTGATAACACTTATTACCTTGATCAGAACTGATAACACTTGTTACCTTGATAAGAATTGATAACACTTGTTACCTTGATCAGACTTGATAACATTTGTTAGTTTGATCAGAACTGATAACTCTTGGTACTTTGATCAGAATTTATAACACTTGTTACTTTAGTCAGAATTGATAACACTTGTTACTTTGGTCAGAATTGATAATATCTGTGACCTTGATCAGAACTGATAACACTTATTACTTTGATCTGAATTGATAACACTTGTTACTTTGGTCAGAAGTGATAATACTTGTTACTTTGTTCAGAATTGATAACTCTTGTTACTTTGGTAAGAATTGATAACACTTGTTACTTTGGTCAGAATTGTTAATAACTGTTACCTTGATCAGAATTGATAATACTTGTTACCTTGATCAGAATTGATAACACTTGTTACATTTGATCAGAATTTATAACGCTTGTTACATTTGATCAAAATTGATAACTCTTGTTACTTTGGTCAGAATTGATAACTCTTGTTACTTTGGTCAAAATTGACAATACTTGTAATTTCAGTCAGAATTGATAACACTTGTTACATTTGATCGGAATTGAAAACGCATGATACCTTGGTCAGAATCGATAAAACTTGTTACTTTGGTCAGAATTGACAACGCTTGTAATTTCAGTCAGAATTGATAACACTTGTTACATTTGATCGGAATTGACAATCCATGATACCTAGGTCAGAATCGATAAAACTTGTTACTTTGGTCAGAATTGACAACGCTTGTAATTTCAGTCAGAATTGATAACACTTGTTACATTTGATCGGAATTGACAATCCATGATACCTAGATCAGAATCGATAAAACTTGTTACTTTGGTCAGAATTGACAACGCTTGTAATTTCAGTCAGAATTGATAACACTTGTTACATTTGATCGGAATTGACAATTCATGATACCTAGGTCAGAATCAATAAAACGTGTTACTTTGGTCAGAATTGATACAACTTGTTACTTTTGGTCAGAATTGACAATACTTGTAATTTAAGTCAGAATTGATAATACTTATCACTCTGGTCAGAATTGATACAACTTGTTACTTTATTCAGAACCGATAGCACTTGTTACTTTGGTCAGACTTGATAACACTTCTTACTTTAGTCAGAACTGATAACAGTTGTTTCTGTGTTCAGAATTGATTGCATTTGTAAATTTGGTAAGAATTGATAACAGTTGTTTCTGTGGTCAGAATTGATTGCATTTGTAAATTTGGTAAGAATTGATCACAATATGTTACTTTGGTCAGATCTGATGACCTTTTTTTTTGTTAGAATGTTGCTTGACAAAAAAGTATCTATAAGTATATCATATTTTTTTTGCTATATTTGACAAATCTACAGTTTGATGTAGATTTATTGACCCTGTGGACATTGAACTTTGACTTGTTAGTATTAAGAAAGAGAGATCATGTTTGTATACTCATTTTGTATAGTTTAGATTAAATTAAGATAGAGATGGTAACTATCCAGATATATGTATAACTCAGCATTGGCTATTGACAGATTCATTTCCCTGGTCAATTGGTAACTGACTGAAATCTTCAAAGATCTAGATAAATGTGTTGATGACTTATTAAACTTGGTCCCACGGGTTGTGAACTGTTCTCGTAATGTTTAGAATGTCTTTACCTTTACTGTGGATAACTCTTTTTTCGGACCACGACTTCTCTCGTTCAATCAATTGACTGCTCAAAATAGAAGCATTTCCAAAGTTAGCTATTTTCTTTTAGAAATGCGAGGTGGCAAAAGTAATGCTGTGTATATCATTTTAACTTTAACAACATTCATTCAAGTATCGATCATGAAGTAAGAACATTTCAAACTAATACAAATATAAATAATTGAAAATATTTTACTGAATTTTCCAGTTGCTTTTTTTGTTGTTGTTGTTTGTTTGTTTTTTTTCCCTTTTTTTTCTTTTTTTTTTGCTGTTGTTTTCTTGTTGTTGTTGTTTTGTGCTGAAGCTTTTTTTGTATTGAAAAAAATAATATTTTGTCAATGGCTGCATATGTAACTGAAGGTCATAAGTTTGATCCACTCTTTCGTTAAATGTTGTAGTATATGAGAGCATGAGATACTAACCCTGATATACAACTCTTATACACAAGAGTAACATGATACACCCCTGCCTATATATTACTGAAAAGCTGTGAAAAATACTCTATCCAGCTGATCCAGTGCATAATAAATTAGACTATGCTTTTCAGTGTATCGTTTTGCTACATAACCACTGCAATGCTACATAACTACTGCAATGCTACATAACTACTGCAATGCTACATAACCACTGCAATGCTACATAACTACTACAATGCTACATAACCACTGCAATGCTAAATAACCACTGCAATGCTACATAACTACTGCAATGCTAAATAACCACTGCAATGCTACATAACTACTGCAATGCTAAATAACCACTGCAATGCTACATAACTACTGCAATGCTACATAACTACTGCAATGTTACATAACCACTGCAATGCTACATAACGACTGCAATGCTACATAACTACTGCAATGCTACATAACTACTACAATGCTACATAACCACTGCAATGCTACATAACTACTGCAATGCTACATAACTACTGCAATGCTACATAACTACTGCAATGCTACATAACCACTGCAATGCTACATAACTACTGCAATGCTACAATGCTATATAACCACTTCAATGCTACATAACCACTGCAATGCTACATAACCACCGCAATTCTACATAACTACTGCAATGCTACATAACCACTGCAGTGCTACATAACTACTGCAATGCTACATAACTACTGCAATGCTAGATAACTACTGCAATGCTACATAACCACTGCAATGCTACATAACTACTGCAATGCTACAATGCTATATAACCACTTCAATGCTACATAACCACTGCAATGCTACATAACCACCGCAATTCTACATAACTACTGCAATGATACATAACTACTGCAATGCTACATAACTACTACAATGCTACATAACCACTGCAATGCTACATAACTACTGCAATGCTACATAACTACTACAATGCTACATAACTACTGCAATGCTACATAACTACTGCAATGCTACATAACTACTGCAATGCTACATAACTACTACAATGCTACATAACCACTGCAATGCTACATAACTATTGCAATGCTACATAACCACTGCAATGCTACATAACTACTGCAATGCTACATAACCACTGCAATGCTACATAACTACTGCAATGCTACATAACCACTGCAATGCTACATAACCACTGCAATGCTACATAACTACTGCAATGCTACATAACTACTGCAATGCTACATAACCACTGCAATGGTACATAACCACTGCAATGCTAAATAACCACTGCAATGCTACATAACTACAGCAATGCTACATAACCACTGCAATGCTACATAACTACTGCAATGCTACATAACCACTGCAATGCTACATAACTACTGCAATGCTACATAACCACTGCAATGCTACATAACCACTGCAATGCTACAAAACTACTGCAATGCTACATAACTACTGCAATGCTACATAACCACTGCAATGGTACATAACTACTGCAATGCTAAATAACCACTGCAATGCTACATAACTACAGCAATGCTACATAACCACTGCAATGCTACATAACTACTGCAATGCTACATAACTACTGCAATGCTACATAACTACTACAATGTTACATAACCAAGGCAATGCTACATAACGACTGCAATGCTACATAACTACTGCAATGCTACATAACTACTGCAATGCTACATAACTACTGCAATGCTACATAACGACTGCAATGCTACATAACTACTGCAATGCTACATAACCACTGCAATGCTACATAACTACTGCAATGCTACAATGCTATATAACCACTTCAATGCTACATAACCACTGCAATGCTACATAACCACCGCAATTCTACATAACTAATGCAATGCTACATAACTACTGCAATGCTACATAACTACTACAATGCTACATAACCACTGCAATGCTACATAACTACTGCAATGCTACATAACTACTGCAATGCTACATAACTACTACAATGCTACATAACTACTGCAATGCTACATAACTACTGCAATGCTACATAACTACTACAATGCTACATAACCACTGCAATGCTACATAACTATTGCAATGCTACATAACCACTGCAATGCTACATAACTACTGCAATGCTACATAACTACTGCAATGCTACATAACCACTGCAATGCTACATAACCACTGCAATGCTACATAACTACTGCAATGCTACATAACTACTGCAATGCTACATAACCACGGCAATGCTACATAACTACTGCAATGATACATAACTACTGCAATGATACATAACTACTACAATGCTACATAACCACTGCAATGCTACATAACTATTGCAATGCTACATAACTACTGCAATGCTACATAACTACTGCAATGCTACATAACCACTGCAATGCTACATAACCACTGCAATGCTACATAACTACTGCAATGCTACATAACTACTGCAATGCTACATAACTATTTCAATGCTACATAACTACTGCAATGCTACATAACCACTGCAATGCTACATAACTACTGCAATGTTACATAACTACTGCAATGCTACATAACTACTGCAATGCTACATAACCACGGCAATGCTACATAACTACTGCAATGCTACATAACTACTGCAATGCTACATAACAACTGCAATGCTACATAACCACTGCAATGCTACATAACCACGGCAATGCTACATAACCACTGCAATGCTACATAACCACTACAATGCTACATAACCACTACAATGCTACATAACCACTGCAATGCTACATAACCACTGCAATGCTACATAACCACTGCAATGCTACATAACTACTGCAATGCTACATAACCACTGCAATGCTACATAACCACTGCAATGCTACATAACCACTGCAATGCTACATAACTACTGCAATGCTACATAACCACTGCAATGCTACATAACCACTGCAATGCTACATAACCACTGCAATGCTACATAACCACTGCAATGCTACATAACCACTGCAATGCTACATAACCACTGCAATGCTACATAACCACTGCAATGTTACATTACCACTGCAATGCTACATTATCACTGCAATAATGCGGAGGTTCTATGCGTGAAAATCTGTTGCTATTTAGATATCGACTGTGTGTTTATTTTTCATATGTTCTATGTTCATTCCACCAGCCGGGTAGAAAAGTTTCACTAACCGACCGATTTAGAACATAGAGAAACTATACTCTGCCATGTAAATTCTGATAAATGTTTCTTACATAGTAAGAAACTTACTCATAGCGAGCCTTCATTTTCTTATGGACATGAAAGTTCTTAAAAGAAAAATGCAATATATCTTAGGAAAGACCACCCGCCCCCGCATCGAACAATAACGCTCTAAACCACTGAGCCAAAGATCTGTTGTAAGAAGTTGTATTTACAAATAATAGGCCAGTAGGCAATGGACCATAACAATTAATCTACCCACATCGATTTTGCAACGAGCTATTACATCCATCATGGAGTTGTATCAACTATGACAGAACAAAACACGAGAGATATTTGGAGAACCAATCCAAGACAGAGACAGAGAGTAGGGTGGATAGAGGGGGCAAGGAACTATCATTTTTCAATTTTTGTTTTTTTTGGGGGGGTGTTAAAACCTTCGTTCATCATCAAGAACAGTTTAGATCTTTTTGAAATCGTAAACGTAAAAATAAAGAAAATACCTGATCGTACTTCGTCGACAAGGACAATGTCATAATTATGCTCATTTTAGCTACTCTGATAACAGTAGCTTGAATAGTAAACTTTCTTAACTTGCTCTATATTTTTTTCAGAGATACCTTAAAAAGATATGCACGCATGCACACACATAAGAATATGCAATGCCACGAATATAGGTATTTTGTATACCTATAACTAGCGTTATATTTAAAACACTTGCCCTATTTTGCGTGTACCGGGTAAAAACTTATTACAGAAAATTTAGATCTCTGAAACCATCAAGCTGTTTCAATTTTCTCCGATTTCATGCATGTAAAAACTTTTTAATGGATTCGCGTTCACTTTCCTGCTAGTCCATAAAGTTAAAGCAAAAAGTACATTAGAAGTATGCACATAAGATATATGACTCTACTAAAATGCTAAAGATACATACATAGTGTCTGAAAATATTTACTAATAAAAATATGAAAAAAAATTTTACTCAGATACGTATTCGTGACAAAAATAAGTGAGTAGCAAGATTAGACTAGGTAACAATTAGAATTTCTGTAAGTATAAACATTTTTTCATATATAAATCGCCAGAAATGGATATCGGCAACACAAATTCCGGATCTGGTTGTCCGGGTATGAGGACCCGAACAACTAAAAACAGTCAAAAGTTTTAACTTAATAAATACATTTTATGGGAATGTGTTGGGGGAGGTGTCTGGATTTAACAAAGCTAAAGACTTAAATTGGACTTGTGTAACAAAAGTTTTGTACATACCTCTTTAGCCATAAGGGAGATTGGATGTTTGTGTGTCATTCACATACATTCAAATCCCACAAACGGTTTGTACAAATTGAAATAATTAGTACAAGATTAAAAGATTCAGGAAACAGCAAAATGTCAGGAAACCAAGAGGTTTCTAACTAGTTACATTCTTTAAATGCCAAGTTCTGTAAATATTGTTATTTGAATAATTGCTGTGTGTGTGTCCTTATAATAGAAAAATGGGTACAATTGCTGTCTTTACTTTACTGGCTTTAACCAGTATATAAAAATTCTGATATAACTTTTTTAATTTGGATATCGACCTACGTTGTAAACATTTTCTTATCCAAAAGCCACTTAAACATATTTTTTCTAAGGATTTTTCCTATAGATGTATTTCAAACTTTTGTAAACATTTTCTTATCCAAAAGCCACTTAAACATATTTTTTCTAAGGATTTTTCCTATAGATGTATTTCAAACTTTTGTAAACCCGCAAACTTTGAACTTGTAATTCGGTTTTTAATGAAGCAAGAAAAATATGCATCAAATAGTTTTAACATGACATTTGTTAGTACATGTTAACTTTTCGTAACACTTAAACAAGAGTTCATTGATCTAAGATAGCAGGTAGCATTTTATATTTCAGTGTGAAATTATTTCGACCTACTAAAATATTGGTTCAGCCTAAGGAGAAAATTTTGTTTCTATTATTTAACCGGTATGTGTCTAGCACAAAGCAAAAAAACGTTTTTAGAGCTCCAAATGTTATTTACACTCAAGATCAATGAATGATAAAATAAAATTTAAAATCTGTTTTTAGATTGAAACACATCAGACGCACGCCTACGACTGCTTTTAATTTATAACTGCAGTAATTTTTTTTTTTTTTTTTTTTTTCAGCTGAAACATGATTGAAACTATAATCAAAGTAACTGACGAATTTTGTATGTTTTATATGACGTAGACATACGATTTTGGCGATTTTCTGATGATAAGCTAAGAACATAACAAAGCATAATATTTAAGAAATTTGTTAGTTTTTCTTTCATAAAATCATTCCTGTTACATAAATATATTTAAGAATAGACTTATATAAAAGTAAAAATCTTACAGGACAAGGTGACTCCGATTATGTAAACTTTCAGAGCAAATAATGTGTTTGGCATTTTTGTGTGCTTTTTATTACATTTTATGTAAAAAAAAAAAAAAATAGAAAACAAATTTGTTAAGCTAGAGAAAATGAACATGACGAATAACTGGGTTACATTATCACTAACAAAAATAAAAAAAGAGAAAAAAAAAACAGGAGAAAAAGGAGAAAAAAAAAGTCTTTTCTTTTTAAGATGTCTTACCTGTTGTTTGGCGCACCCAATAACAAACGAGCAAAGAATATCTGCTGCTGTAAAGCAAAAGATCAAATACAAAAACAAAATTAGTCTCAAGAGTATTATTGCCATTTTGAATAATATTGTAAACAACAACAACATTTATATTTATCATCATTAAGAAATGCGAGTCAGTGTTTTCATGATTTAAGACAGAACCCTTTTAACTGTCAGATTACTGAAGTTAAAAAATGACATAATTTAGCAAAATGGATGTCACATTGAACATCTTATGTATATATGTCTCAAAGTGAAATGTAAATAAAAAGTCATGGTTTTGAATTTTTGTTTTAGTAATAATATTTTTTTTTAATTTGTAGATTATTTTCACGTTTAAATATCTTAAATAAACCCACAATGACAAAAGTTATGTACCGTTCAAATGGTAAAAGACATTTAGAATCACCCTGTATGTAACTGTGCAAGAAATCTGTCTCACGATTGAAGAAACTTTTAAAATGTGCACTTTGGACACCATTGACCTCTCATAGGTTCTTTTGAAAAGGTTTTCATTTACTTAAGGAACCAATGCAACATAATTTAATTTTGTTCTCGGATTTTAAATTTCAAAATAAAGTTTGTTTTTGTTTGTTTGTTTGTTTGTTGTTTTTTTTTATTGTTTTTTTTTTATTTTGATGTCTTTTTAAATAATGTTTTGGCATTAGTGATAGTGATAAATGATAACTTGGAAATCTAAGGGCATCAACACACATGCCGGTCAGTTTGTCTAAAATAGAGTGCAAGTCCTATTGTGACACATGATTTTATGACGAAGTCACATTAAGCACTTTTGCCTGCAGTTATACGGCTGGGTGAAGTCCAAACTCTAGTGAGTTGTTTGTCACCATCAACGTCAGTCCCCACAGCACGAATTACCGGATAAACGGATTTACAAAAAAATAATAGAAAAAAGATATGAAATATTTAGTCTTAACCTGCCTTGACAGATATAGAAAATAAATTAAACAAATTACAACCTTACTTAAACAGGAAGCATGCGGTTTGATGACATGTACTATTCTCTAAAGAAAAAAAAAACTTAGTCAAAACATAGTTATATAGCTAGTTCATTGGAAATTTGCCAAAAACAATATTGATATCATACAAAACCACCACACTGAAGTTCCTTTATTAGTATACACATTCGAATAAATCTGGGGATTTCAGTTTGTAGAAATGTCCAATGTTAATCATTTTGATGGCTAAGATACCAAATATGTGTCACAGTATTCTAGTATCTTGTAGTGTTGGGTCTTATATCACTGAAAGGTTCAAGAATGTCTGAATAAATAATGATAGTGTTACAAACATATGATCTAACAAACACTTATATCTTTTGTACGGAATGCGCGTTCTTGCAAAAAAAGTCAAATGTGTCAAATGCCGGTTTCTTTGCTGTATTCAGTGAAAATAATTCCCGTACCGTAATGTAACGTTTCTCATTGTTAAGAAATTGTCTAAGTTTCAAATAGCTTATTTCACGGTGTGCAAGTTAATTGAAAGAATTAAGAGGATAGAATTTGAGACAAGAAATTTTTCTTTTGCAATATATATTTAAAGTATTACACATAATGAAAACAATCATGTAGTAGGCGGTTAATGAAATAAAGACGTATCGAAGTTTTGACGTTACGCAACTATGACAAAACGTCTGACGTCATATCTCTCGGGCAAAAACACCTTCGGGTTGTACCTTCGGTAGTTAGTTTTAAAAATTAAAGATATTTCATGTAAAGAAATAAGTTAAAAAAAGTAAGTGATGAACAGTGACAGCAACCAGTCTGGTTTACTTTTCTTAACAAGGACTCAACATTGATAAAATATTATGTGTTTCTAAACTTGCACAGTTATTATTTTTTAATCAGTAAAAACTTTTAACTGCATTCAAAAATAAATACATCAGTGATTTGTTTTTATGGTAAAAGGTTTCTGTAGGATAAAAATTTAATGTTACACTTTTCTAAAGAAGGTAAACATAATTAAACAATTTTACAACTTGCCCATCTATCCATTTAGAATATTAAAGTTGTCGATAAAACCTGCATTTAAATTAGATACTTCATGAAAGGGTTTTGTGTAGGATGTAAGTAAAAAAAATGTCTAACAGCTAAAGCATAATTAATCTGAAATTGAAATTAATACCTTGGAAAGAGCTATTTCTAATGTTGTTATAACCTGTAACTCAATCAAGTTGCATGTATATTTATAAATCCATACTGCAATATGGTATTATTAAACTTTACCTGCTGAAGCGCGAGTCTTTAATGTTTGTAAAACAGATGTTATCAATAAAAGCTGGAAATTATGAATATTTTAAATCACTGAGAGAAACATATTTACGCTTAATTGGTGCTTTGCGATTATAAATGTTTACATTAATGGTTACTTTAATACTTTTTACATATTACAAATTTTATGCATGTACGTACCTATAGCGATTTCTGTATTATTCGGCAAATATACAAGCCCCATCTTCACTCTGTTTAAAGTTGTATTATTAATGATTGCTTTAAAGTTTAATAGCATTAGAAATGAGAATTGACTGTATTTTAGACTGAAATCTTACAACAAATAAAATCTCGGAAGTTGAACAATTAAGGGGAGATAATTAGCATTAAATCTTCATTTCAAATTCTCTCTGAATAGCTGGCCTTTGTATTGGAATGTTTTGATTAATACGATGATTAAATTACATCAAAGATATGTCCGTCTATTAAAAAAAAGAAACAAAGATAGTTTCTTTTTAAAACTCTTTTACGGTCTCCTAAAGAATCTGCCATTGTTTATATAAGATTATGTTGAGAAAAAAATGTTAAACTCATCGTTTGTATCTTGAATAAGTAATATTTAATAGGGTCTACCTCATAAACTAGTTAATGTACTTATTTACAAGGTAACCTGTTTTTATGCAATAGTTCAGAGACAACACTCGAGACAGAACGAATAACTTGAGAAAAGTTGGTATATCTCATCGTCTACATCTTCATCCTTCTTTCCAAGTGCTTTTTGTGCAGGTGAGCAGACGACACTTTACTGGAGCACCTGTCTTGAATTTCACAGGGTAGGTCTTCGTACATTCGGGATTCATACCATACTGACTAAACATCCCTAGTCTGGAAGAACCAACAGAATTAGATAGGATTCATACAAGTTATTAAAAGATTATAGCTTAAGATTAAGCTTGTATCCGATAATGTTGTACATATATCTTTCTCAAATTCATAATTTGTCTTACGATATTTAAAGATCAAACTCGCCGTGAATTTTTCACAAAATTAGTTTTGCATTAATATGATTTTTAGAAAAACAAGAAATACTGATCTTTTTTACAGGAAAATATTCATTGCTAAAAGAGCTCTCCCCTTGTGAATAAAACTGATAAACAATGTAAAAATTGATAAAAAAAATTCGTGACTTGACCGGTCATATGTTAAAGTTAGTATTATACTAGACGGTTTATTTTCGATTGTATATTTCTGAGAACCGAGATGAAAGAAGTCTTTGTTACCTCAAATTTACAATGTTTATAAACATTCACTGTGTTTTAAGCATTTATCATGACTATGATGTATCTTCTCTATATCTGAGTCTTTTTATCGACAGTTCTGGTTTCCCATGTGACCGACCCCCCCCCCCCCCCCCCCCCCTGCAGTGGTTATTCATTAAAGGCTGCTGGGGATAGTGCCATATACAGAGAGCATCAAATTCCAGAAACGTTCAGAGTATATAGACCGTTCCAGAAATTAGTACCTCCCTGATTACCTCCCTTGCGTCCGCCATTAATGGACTGCAGATTGGAGCAGTTTTATAATGAGGGGCGTAGAAAAAATTCCATTTTTATAGCTGTAATGTGAGTGTGACGTTGAATGTTAGAAAAAAACATATTCATATAAACTACATGAAGCATTTATTATCAGCAAAGATCTATATCATGGTCTTCTTACTGAAAAAAAGTATAGTTGTAAACGATTTTTTGCTGAGAAAAACACTGTATTATTGTACATGAAAATTAATATTTTGACTATAAACAGACAAAGGATTGAATTTGTATTTAAAATATATAAATGTAAATGTTTTAAATCCCAAGTGGGTCTTTTCTCACGATAATATTCAAATTTGATTTTTGAACCCTTTTTGATAAGCAGTAGGCTATTGTCCTCCCTACCAAATTTAGCAGTATGCTATTGTCCAGTGGGTAATTGTCCAGTGGGCTTTTGTCCTAGTGGGCTATTGTCCCAGTGGGCTATTGTCCGTTCCTCGTGCCTTGCAGCTATTATTTTCTTTCGGCATAAACAAACTCATATGTTGTGCATATCAATACTTTGCAAAAACAGATTTCCGAAATGCAATAAATAAAGAATAGAAAAAAAGTCCATACGGCAATAAATGCTAAATTTCATAAGGTCTTGAATATTTTGCTTGTATGGAAGAATATATATTCTTAAATTTCATTTAACAATCAGGAACAAATAAAGACCATGTTTTATAGCCTTCAGGCATTTTCTCAAGAGATAATTTCGTTATTAATGTGTTTTTACTCTGACTGATCAAGCCAGACCGACAATGACAATTAACGGTGACTTACCAAAACAAAGACAGTATGTCACCCGCATATTACGTAACCACAATCCTTCACCACAGGACGGCGCGAAAGACAAAAGACAGAGTGATATATTGTCAAGTATTCTTTGAAACTGTATCAAAAAATAAAACAAGTTTTTGTTATATAAGAGTGAACATGCGGTTGATGAGCAAGATGTTAAATTTTGTAATTTTGTCTGTTTTGTTAGCTTTCAGATTTGTTCAAATAATTAAAATCATAGTTTCCACTTTCGAAAAGGAGATATATGATATGGGACCTCGGTTTAATGAAATCATATCTGTAGAGCGGCGAGGGATCGAAATCGCCACCTCTGGATTACCAGTCCAGCGCGTTACCACTGGAACTTTGATCCGCTCCATTTATTTTTCGGTGAAAAAAAAACATCGTGGTCGTTTTTTAACACTTATGTAAATATAAAGGGAATGGAATATTATATATTATATTATTATATGGAATAGTATATAATGATAAAAAAAATGTCTTGTGGAACAAAAACAAGTTGAACGGTAATGCGGTCCCAACCCGGACTACTTTCAATGACCTTTCTCGCTGGTAGACTGGTTAAACTCGCTGACTTTACCAATTACTTAACCTCTAAACAATTGATGGTCATGAGTTTGAGTCCCGGTCTCGACCATTTCCACTTTCGTGAGAAAGTCGGCAAAATCTTACCGAGAATTTGAGTCTAGTTTGGGTCCTTCTCCGGGGCGATGGTAAGATAAACTGTCTACACGGTCTGATTGTTTAAGAGGGTGGTGAACTGCCAGAGATGAAATTAGTTTCAGCTTTGTTTTGATAACAAGCTGGCATGTGGACCGCAACAAATGTAGGCAACATCGGTCTCACAAACAAACAAAAAGCATTTTTACAAAACTGCAAAAAATTAAAAGTACATAAGGGAAAAAACGCATGCATAAGACGAAAGCATCTTATGCCAAATATAATATTACCTAGAAATGAATAAGTAACAGTTAAAAAAATTAGATTTTTTAGATAATTTTTATTATTTCTAAAATAGCTAAATAACTAATACTTAAAATAAAACAATTCTGGCCGTTAAAGAAGTTACTCTCATACAGATCTATTGTGTTCTACTGTTTCTTATTGTGATCGTCTTGACTTTAATTGTGAAAATTGTCATTTATATATTAAATAAAAAGTTAGGATTATCAAACAATACAGATTATGGTGTTAACAAAACATGTTGCTAAACTAAATGTGTAATCTGACTACCACTGTTGCAAGTAATCAGACTTAATTATCACCATACCAAAAGAGAAAATAGCGATAAAGGCAGAGGAATCCAAATGGAAGGACCAATGTAATATCAGAGAGTTTTCAGGGTAGATAATCCACTAATGCCCCCCATTTAGTTACAGGAATGTTGGGAATGGACAATTGACGATGCTAAGATGCTTAAACGAAAAGAAAGAAAGGAAAATTTAATCATATATACTGTGAAGTTTATGGGTATAGACATATGTGGGAATAGTATTTAGAAGAAATATTCACCTTATTCCTCAAGCTAGTACCGAAAACAAAATATAAACAGAGGCTTACAACAGGCTACCTTTTACTACCGACAACATTCTTGTTGAATATTTCCCCCGACAGAAGGTGTACTTTGCCCTTAAACTAATTTTACGTTTGCTATAGATACTGTTATTAAAACTCTGATGACTCTGATCTCTTAAAACTCACTTCCCGTTTTTCCATGTAAAACTATAATACATCTATCAACAAATTTCGCACCAAAAATAAACTGACATCTTAACTTTTTGTATTCTGTGAATGAAACAGAAGTAAATCACATAAGTTCAAAAAGGTTAAACGTAAATATAAAAGAAAGAATGACACTAATACATTCCCAGCTATTTACTTAGCATATAAAAAGAAAGTGACGGAGGCATTATGTTTATTAAAATGACATAATGATTTAATTCACACTAATAAAGCGAATAATCTAATGTTTTATCAGTCGAAAGGAAAACGTCAGGAAGTACTTGACAAATCTGGTAACCTTTTAGATGTTTGACTGAAGGTACAGAAAGGAAATTGTCACATATATTTATCATGTGGATGAGTCGGACAGAAACAAAATACTAACTAAAAGTATTTGCAAGTAATTTTCATAACCTTTACATAACACTACTTGTGCTAATAATAGAAGACCAAATACGTTAAATATGTATGATTATACTACTTACCGATCAAGCTGACAACTACACAATACTCAACTGAGCTGACAACTGCAAAAAAAAACCCGATTCTGCTGACAACTAAACAAGCACCAATGGTGCTGACAAACGCAAAGTGATTACGCAAACAACTACACAAAAAATAACGATTAAGCTGACAACTTAACAAAAAACTGGTTCTGCTGACAACTACACAAGAACTGATTTTGCTGACAACTTCTAAAAAAACCAATCTTGCAAACAACTACATAAACATTGATTGTCCTGACAACTGCACAAAAACTAATTTGCATGACAACTACACAAGAAACAAAATATCTGACAGCTTAACGGTTACCGGGTAGTATAAAAACTATGCAAGAATCGAGAAGACTTTCATCTACACACGTACCAAGTAGACTGGAAACTACACAAAATTCAACTGTGTTGAAAACAATGCAGTTAATAACACAAATATCAGGTATGACTACAACTACATAAGAACCGATTGTGCTATAAACTACACAGTTTTCAAGCAGTCTGAAAACTACACAAGAATAGAGTCGCCTTACAATACACAAGCACCGACTAGGCTTACAACTCCACAAGAATAGAGTCGCCTTACAATACACAAGCACCGACTAGGCTTACAACTCCACAAGAATAGAGTCGCCTTACAATACACAAGCACCGACTAGGCTTTCAACTACACAAGAATAGAGTCGCCTTTCAATACACAAGCACCAACCAGACTTACAACTCCACAAGAATAGAGTCGCCTTACAATACACAAGCACCGACTAGGCTTACAACTCCACAAGAATAGAGTCGCCTTACAATACACAAGCACCGACTAGGCTTACAACTCCACAAGAATAGAGTCGCCTTACAATACACAAGCACCGACTAGGCTTTCAACTACACAAGAATAGAGTCGCCTTTCAATACACAAGCACCAACCAGACTTACAACTCCACAAAAATAGAGTCGCCTTACAATACACAAGCATCGATTAGACTTTCAGCTACACAAGAAAAGAGTCGCCTTACAATACACAGGCACCGACTAGGCTTACATCTCCACAAAAATAGAGTCGCCTTACAATACACATTCACCGCGTAGGCTTTCAACTACACAAGAAAAGAGTCGCCTTTAAATACACAAGCACCGACGAGGCTTACAACTCCACAAGAATAGAGTCGCCTTACAATACACAAGCATCGAGTAGGCTTTCAACTACACAAGAACAGAGTCGTCTTACAATACACAAGCATCGAGTAAGCTTACAACTACTCAAGAATAGACTCGCCTAATAATACACAAGCGCCGGGTAGGCATACAGCTACACACGAATAGAGTCGCCTTATAAAACACAAGCACCGAGTAGGCATATAGCTACGCAAGAATATAGTCGCCTTTTAATACACAAGCACCGAGTAGGCTGCTTAAAGCCACACAAGAATAGAGTTGTCTAACAATACATAATCACCGAGTTGGCTTACAACTACACAAGAATAGTGTCGCCTTACAATACACAAGCACCGAGAAAGTTTATTCCTACACAAGAATAGAGTCGCCTTATAATACACAAGCACCGATTAGACTTAAAACTACACTCAAAAAGAGACGCTTTACCATACACAAGCACCCAGTAGGCTTGTAGCTAGGCAAGAATTTCAGTCGACGTTCAATACACAAGCACCTCGTAGGCTTACAACTACACAAGAATATAGTCGTCTTACAATACACAAGCACCGAGTAGGCTTATAGCTACACAAGAATAGAGTCGCCTTTCAATACACAAGCACCAAGTAGGCTTACAACTACAAAAGAAAAGAGTCGATTTTCAATGCACATGCACAGAGTAGGCTTATAACTACATAATAAATAGAGTCGTCTTACAATACACAATCACCGAGTAGAATTACAACTACACAAGAATAAAGTCGCTTTAAGACACACAAGCACCGTGTAGGCTGAAAACTACGCAGCAATAGAGTCGCCTTACAATACACAAGCACCGAGTACGCTTATAGCTACGCAAGAAAAAATTCGCCTTACAATACACAAGCACCTAGTAATCTTACAACTACACAATAATAGAGTCGCCTTACAATACACAAGCATCGAGTAGGCTTACAACTACACAAGAAAAGAGTTGTCTTACAATACACAAGCACCGAAGAGGCTTATAACTACATAATAATAGCAATAGTAGTCGTCTTACAATACATAATCATCGAGTAGGCTTACAACTACACAAGAATAGAGTCGTCTTAAAATTCACAAGCACCGAGAAGCCTTACAACTACACAAGAATAGAGTCGCCTTAAAATACACAAGCACCGAGGTTGCTTATTCCTACAAAAGAATGGAGTCGCCTTACAATACACAGGCACTGACTACGCTTAAAACTACACCCGAAAAAAGTCGCTTTACAAGACAAAAGCACCGAGTAGGCTTACAAATACACAAGAATAGAGTCGCCTTACAATAAACAAGCACCGTGTAGGCTTATTTCTACACAAGAATAGAGTCGCCTTACAATACACAAGCACCGAGTAGGCTTAAAACTGCACCCGAAAAGAGTCGCTTTACAATACACAAGCACCGAGTTGGCTTACACGTACACAAGAATAGAGTCGCTTTTCAATACACAAGCACCGAGTTTGCTTACTCTATCACCAGAATAGAGTCGCTTTACAATACACAAACACCGAGTAGACTTACAACTACACAAGAATAGAGTCGTCTTACAATACACAAGCACCGAGTAGGCTTACAACTACACCCGAAAAGAGTTGGGTTACACCTGCACAAGAATAGAGTCGCTTTACAATACACAAGCACCGAGTTGGCTTACACCTACACAAGAATAGAGTCGCTTTACAATACATAAGCACCGACTAGGCTTAAAACTACACCTGAAAAGAGTCGCTTTACAATACACAAGCATCGAGTTTGCTTACACCTACACAATAATAGAGTTGCCTATATATACACAAGCACCGATTTGGCTTACACCTACACAAACATAGAGTCACTTTACAATACACCAGCACCGAGTTGGCTTACATCTACACAAAAATAGAGTCGCCTTACAATACACAAGCACCGAGTAGGCTTAAAACTACACCCGAAAAGAGTCGCTTTACAATACACAAGCACCGAGTTGGCGTACAACTACACAAGAATAGAGTCGCCTTACAATACACAAGCACCGAGAAGTCTTATAGCTACACAAGAATAGAGTTGCCTTACAATACACAAGCACCGTGTAGGCTTATAGCTACAAAAGAATAGAGTCGCCTTACAATAGGCTTACAACTACACAAGAATAGAGTTGCCCTACTCTAGGCTTACAATTACACAAGAATCGATCGTGCTGACATCTTAATAATTATCAAGTACTCTGAAAACTTCACATGTTCCGCATAGGTTGGACACTAAAAAAGTGCCGAGTAGGTTTGCTTTCGGATACTCAGTTACCGAGTTAACTGAAATTATTATATTTTGAAAAACTAACTAGCGCATTTAAAAGTTTCTTTTACTTTGATAGCAATTGACCACGTTCTGCACTTTTGCAAAATAGATTTAAATACCAATCCAATGTGTCCTACTGACAATGCAGATAAAACATTTTTTCAGTTGATTGCATTTCAAAGACAACTTTATCGACATATTAGGCCAAAATTTGTTACCTACAGACAATTTTTATTGCCATATAAATAGTATCGCCAGCTAAGAATATTGCATAAGCAAAGATACCGCCATTAACAGATGAATATTGGCATTTTAAGGTAAACAGTCTTGATCTGTTTTCATGCATTTTTCATACAGAAAAGACAGCAATATTAACATTAAATTTCACATTTTGTGCCGACAAGTTATTGAAAAAAATTCTGAAAAAACAATTCGTTCCCACAACTTAAAATTTTTTTTTGGCACAAAATAATCCGTTCCCACAAATTAAAATAAAGATTTTTCGCACAAAATATTTCGTTCCCACAAGTAAAAAAAAGATTTTTCGTACAAAATAACTCGTTCTCACAAGTTAAAAAAAGATTTTTCGCGCAAAATAGCTTGTTCCCACAAGGTAAAAAAAAAGATTTTTCGCACAAAATAATTCGTTCCCACAAGTTAAAAAAAGATTTTTCGCGCAAAATAATCCGTTCCCACAGAGTAAAAAAAATATTTCTGAAAATAAGTCGTTCCCACGGATTAATAAAATAAACCGACCATGTCCTCTCCATACTTCCGTAAGAACGAGACTCGTCGGTACAACTGTTAAAAATCAAATCAAACGCCGCCCAATGTGTTTCTTTCAAACTCCGCCTTTTACCTGTCAAAAGTGTCATTCTGTGTACGAAATGGAAAAGCGGTTAGGAAACAAAATATTGAGTGAAGATTTCCGGTAGCAGTGCAGTGACAATTACGACACAACAACTAGGCACATTTTTCTGGCTGCGGGTAGATTGCAAAACTGCCTCGCTGTGATTGGATGATCAGTAAAGTGACAGTTAAGCTACTGAAATAAACATGATAACATCACTTTTTACCGCTTTCCGAATACGTGAAACTCTAATCAGTTTTCCAAGCGGTAGTATCACATTTTAAACATTTTGAGGCAAAATCGCAACGTTCACGCAAATATCACAATCAGAGAATTTATAGCATGTATTGCTATTTAACGCATCACATTTTAAAAACTTTGAGGCAAAAATCGCCATGTTGACACAAGTATCACAATCTATCTAAAGACATTGAGACATTTTTCGCCATGTTGACGCACAATTTAAAGACATTGAAACAACTTTCGCCATGTTGACGCGAGTATCACAATCTAAAGACATCGATGCAACTTTCGCCATGTTGAGGCGAGTATCACAATCTATAAACATCGAGGCAACTTTCGCCATGTTGGCGCGAGTATCACAATCTAAAGACATCGAGTCAACTTTCGCCATGTTGACGCAAGTATCACAATCTAAACACATTGAGACAACTTTCGCCAATTTGACGCGAGTATCACAATCTAAAGACATTGAGGCAACTTTCGCCATTTTGACGCGAGTATCACAATTTAAAGACATTGAGACAACTTTCGCCCTGTTGACGCGAGTATCACAATCTAAAGACATTGGGGCAACTTTCTCCATGTTGACGCGAGTATCACAATCAAAAGACATTGAGGAAACTTTAGCCATTTTTACGCGAGAATCACAAAATAAAGACATTGAGGCAACTTTCGCCATGTTGACGCAAGTATCACAACCTAAGACATTGAGGCAACTTTCTCCATTTTGACGCGAGTATCATAATATAAAGACATTGAGGCAACTTTCGCCATATTGACGCGAGTATCATAATCTAAAGACAATGAGACAACGTTCGCCATTTTGACTTGAGTATCACAATCTAAAGACACTGAGGCAACTTTCGCCATTTTGACGCGAGTATCACAATATAAAGACATGGAGGCAACTTTCGCCATTTTTAAGCAAGTATCACAATCTAGAGACACTGGGGAAACTTTCGGCATTTTGACGCAAGTATCATAATATAAAGACATTGAGGCAACTTTCTCCATTTTGACGCGAGTATCATAATATAAAGACATTGAGGCAACTTTCGCCATTTTGACGCAAGTATCACAATCTAAAGACACTGAGTTTCGCCATTTTGACGCAAGTATCACAATCTAAAGACATTGAGGCAACTTTCGCCATTTTGACGCAAGTATCACAATCTAAAGACATTGAGGCAACTTTCGCCATTTTGACGCAAGTATCACAATCTAAAGACATTGAGGCAACTTTAGCCATTTTGACGCAAGTATCACAATCTAAAGACATTGAGGCAACTTTCGCCATTTTGACGCAAGTATCACAATCTAAAGATATTGAGGCAACTTTCGCTATTTTGACGCAAGTATCACGATTTAAAGACTTTAAGGCATCTTTTGCCATGTTGACGTGTCACGATTTGAGCAAGACAGTCATTATGTAAATATTGCCATGATTTTACTAATTCGTCATGTAAAGAAAAGTAGATTTTGCCATCTAAAGCCAGATACCTACATTTCATTCTCTTCTCAAAAATTTATGTTTAATTGTGTACGAGTCCATACACTATGACATTGCAAAAGGGAACGTTTTCTCTTTAAGTAAGAAATTACTGTCACATTGTAACTGTTAAAAGTTACAAAGTCACGAACTTAAATCACCACCTTATCTCCATTTTCTGTTAGTCATATTAATCACGAATTCGTTGAAAATTATTTAGTTCCGCTGTGACCTTTAACATTTTCTTTTCATAAAAATAGCAACGACTTTACACAGATGCAATTAAACTGCATTAGCAATATGGTTGCTATTAATAAGTAAGTGATTAAAAAATATACTATGTCGCATTATTCAAAATTTGCTTTTATATCAATAGACTATTGTTTAGTTCACGTCAAATGTCACCGTCATAAAAAAATATGTGGTGACGTTCAGACAGAAATATACACATAAAAAGAAAGCTGTTTACCCTTTTTTGATCAGTGTAGAGGAAATGACATGAGAAAAAAGATATGTTAGCAAGAAAGGTAGATTTATTTTTATTTCTATTTCTGTTCATGTCTATTTCGTTTGTTTATATCACAACTATTACTATAAATGAAATTTTAACGAACTTTCGTTGAGTTTCTTCATTTGTTAATTATTCATTGATGGCAGAGACAAGTAGGTTTTCAAATTATATTCCATCACTTTGATGATTACTGTTCGCTAAATATCGAACTAGCTTCGATCCGACAGGAGGAACGTGGAACCCACGCTAAAGCATTTTCCGTTATGTGTGTTATATGGTGGCCTAAGTTATATCATTTGAACAAGTGGTATAAGAAGTAAAAATATGTGAATAGTTATTTCAAAGAGTTTCCTGAGGTCGTGAATACGCCTGTATTCGTCAAAGAAGACAGTATGGTTGTATATTGTAAAGTGTTAGGAATCCATGCTTCTTTTACAGTAACCATTTTTGAGTTGTACAAAATTTCAAAACGAAGTCCAGCAAAAATGACACCTATAAATTATTTGTTAACTAAATTCTTAAAGAAAATCTGTAATTGTCATTCTATTTTGTTGTTGTTGTTGTTTTAAGGATATGTATGCAATACTAAAAATCTTAATTGCAGGTAAAACATAGTATTTGCTATATAAGATAAAGAAGAAACCATTGTCTGTAGCTTTTTCGTAATTTTATGGAAGAAATAAAATAAATTTTGAAAAATATCTTTTCAATGTGTTGTTTGCATAATTTGATAAGTTAAACTGAAATAAAAAGATGAAATTCTAACTTACGAAATATAATAACGTTCTTGTTCCTTCTGTCTATAATTTTACACGCAAATAAAAGAAACTTAGCGATTATAGAATGCATATTTTAGTAACAATTATGTTTCCCCACCACCCGCACGTTAATGGAAGGAGACAATTTTGATATGGCCATCTAGATGGCTGGAGGTCTGGATGGATGTATGTATGTCACAAAGTTTGTCGGCGCAACTTCACCTATGTGTATGCTTGAATTTGAAGGAACTTTATAGAAGTGTTCAGTACCTAATGTAGTTATGGTTATTATCACGATTTTCCGCTGAACTGATTTTTTGCAAAAGATATAGGATGTTTGAGAATTTATTTTTTATCGTTTGTCAGCAGGGCATCTACTACATTCATCATTAGATTTTTATGAAACCTTATAGAAATGTTTAGTACCAAATGTAGTTGTGCATATTGATACGATTTTCCGCTAGACTGATTTTTGCAGGAGTTATTGGAGTTCATTATTTTTGAGTTTATCTTTCGTCACCGAAACTTATCCTACATTTATACTCAGATTTTAATGAAACATAAAGAAATGTTTAGTACCTAGCGTTGTTGGGCATATTGTTTCGATTTTCTACTTGTCTAATTTTTGCAGGAGCTATAGGATTTTACTGATTTTATTTTCATCTTTTGCAACTCCTCTATTCATCATCGGATTTTAATGAAACCTTTTGGAAAATTCAGTACTGAGTGTAGTTGTGCAAATTGTCTATTTGGTGACCAGTTAATTATATCAAAACTACGTCTTTCGCTCTTATTATCATGACACTAAAATTTTAATAAACTACACCTTGGCTTTTTTTTCGATATCAAATGTATCAATCCAGTCATTAATTAGGTTGACAGGGACAAAATTAATTGTTAAGTTTGTTGAATTTGATACGATACGATAAACTGAAAAAAATTATGAAACGAAACTTAATTATAATTTACTTTTTTCTGTTTATAATTATACACACTCATAAAAAGAAACTTAGCGATAATTGTATGCATCTTTTAGTAATAATTTCAAACCGTTATACCAAAACTATGTACAATAAAATGTGTGCCCATTTTTTACTTTCATTATTTTGACATCAATATACAACACTTCGGCATGTTTGATGCATTTAACCCCAAGGTTTGTTAACAGTAGTCTCCTGTCAAAGGTATCAGTTCGGTAATTTATTTGATTGACAAGGTAATAAAACATCCTAATTAGACAGACAGACAGACAGACAGACAGATTTTTTAATTAGACATATACAAGATACATAGTCTGCTAAACATAAAAATAAGACAATTAAATGTCAACAATATATAAAAGCAATGGGTACTGAGTATTTATGGGAAATTTAGGAAAATGTACATTTAGCTAACGCAGTGTTTCAAAACATGGGACTTCTAGAGTTTAAAAATATACGTAAAGTTAACGGACATCCAACCAGCGATTAATACATATGTATAAAAGTGAATACAGAAGAGTGAACATAACCAACGTTCTAAAACTATCAAGAATATTCATTGGCGTTTATACAATATTTAAATACATGTATTTATACTTCATTATATTAATCACCTACGTTGTACACATTTCTTTTTCTTTATTATTGCCTTGCAAAAGTTGAATGATTTAAAACATAGATGATGAGGCCTTATAAATGTCATATTCATATTAATAAAACACGAACAAATAAATTGGAACTCGTCTACTACGTCATTACTTTTACAACATAAACGGTATCTGATTTCTCTTGGATTCTCTATATTTTCATAGTGGCCAATAAGACAACGAAGGGAATGCATGTAACAAGAGATCAGTTTTCAGTGCTTTATTAAGCAAATCGGCAATTGCTTGCCTTTGGTCATTTTAATGTAAATGAAACAGACTTTGCCTAGACATTAGACATTAGTCAACACATACAATAATTACAAAAAAGAAATTGACATATGTCTGTTGTAAAATAATGACGCTTGATATAAAAATGTCTCATACCTTAAACAATTAACGCCTAGCGTCTACAAAAGTAGACACAGGCAAACAGAGCAGACCCAGATCAAAGACCGCAAACAGAGCAGACCAAGATCAAAGACCGCAAACAGAGCAGACCCAGATCAAAGACCGCAAACAGAGCGGACCCCGATCAAAGACCGCAAACAGAGCAGACCCAGAACAAAGACCGCAAACAGAGCAGACCCAGATCAAAGACCGCAAACAGAGCAGACCCAGAACAAAGACCGCAAACAGAGCATACCCAGATCAAAGACCGCAAACAGAGCAAAACCAGATCAAAGACCGCAAACAGAGCAGACCCAGATCAAAGACCGCAAACAGAGCAGACCCAGAACAAAGACCGCAAACAGAGCAGACACAGAACAAAGACCGCAAACAGAGCAGACCCAGAACAAAGACCGCAAACAGAGCAGACCCAGAACAAAGACCGCAAGATGCAATATGCGGCGTCTGATCAGGGTCTTCATTGTTCGAATAAAGAACTTTCCTCCATAAATAGAATGAAATTGAAAATTAATACTAGAAACCCTTTTAACTGAATGTCGTCCAACTGACAAGGATGGCATGATCTATTGGGCATATATGGGTCAAAGAATTCTTTGTGTAGCTGTAAAAGGGATATGACCCGTTCTCAAAGAATTTTAGAAGAACAATTATCACATATATTTATTGCATTTGTATCCAAATAAACACCGCCATAATTACAATAAAGCAAAGCATGATAATACGAAATACAATATTGTCTGTTTAGGGGCGGATCAGTTATCCAGCGGTAACGCCCTGGACTTGTAATCCAGGGGGGTGGGGCTCGAGTTCGATTCCCCGCTTTTCCACTAATAGTACAAATAGTTTTTTCGGATAAGAAGTTAAACCGAGGTCCTGTGAAGCAGTGCTGTACAAGCAGTAGAGTCTCTGGAATGGGGTGCTTTCTGTATCTTTTACTACAATCCCCGACAACCTAAAAAAATTAATTTCTACAAGGGGTCTGTGTTAAATGGGCAACCGGGACAGACGATAAAAGAAACTTGAATAGATAGATAGTTTATCTGTTTTGTTCAGTTTAAGCCAGTATTTGAAAATTTATATATATCAATTTATGTACAATGGATATCTGTCTAACTCAGAGTAGACACTAGCATCGCATACATTAATTCCATTTAATTCAATCCATTTATGCCTAATGGATTATGTCATCCTTGTCAGTTGGACAAGTCCATTTTCAGTTAAAATGGTTTCTGGTATAAATTTTCAATTTTGTGTCTTTAATGCAAACAGCGACGTCTGGTCTGGGTCTGTACTCTTTGCCTCTGTCTACTTTTGTAGACGCAGTGCATTAGTGGGCATATACATGTACAGGTGAAACTAAGTATCAAATAACTGACACTTGATTTTAGATTAAACATCAGTCATTACCATTTTTTGTAAGAACATTGTAATACACATGAATATATATGTACATGTTTTCGATGTAAAAAATAATGACATACTTAAATTTACAAAAACTTAACTTTTTTGTTTTTTACACTTTATTCTTTATTTGATCCCATACCTTTCTGGATCAAGCTGAACTAGATGCAATATATATTTACAAAATATGTTTAAAGCGACTGGCTCACAGATGAGTCGACGATGCATAAAGAAGAAAATGTTTAAACATCTAGAAATTCTATCTGTAATTGTGGAGAACATATCTAAACTAAGTTACTCAATCATTTTTGTTACAGAAACAAATCACAATATAAAGTTTTACAGACTTTTATCGGTAAATATTTACCCCGTTAGTCACGGGGTAGATACTTTAATCATATTATTGATTTTGATTTTTGTAATAGCAATTATCTTCTGTGATTGAGTGGTATAGATCGTCCCTTTATATTTTACTGACCGAAAGGGCAGGGTTCGAATCATGTGAAATCAAAATTCTTTTCGTTCAGTTTTCATGGTGTATAGTGGCATAATATTTTTTTCCATAGTATATTAACTTCTTTGAAATTTTAAAGAAAAACAACCACCTAAATTCTATGAGTCAGTCGCTTTAAATAAAGCTACGATATGTTTACTTCACATCTTTCTATACGTTAATGTCAAAATTGATCAAATTATTTCGATTTTTTATCAATTTATTTTATTTCAGGTCTACATTACCTGTAGTGTCTGTCTAGCATTAATATTAGGATTCTATGAGACGGTTTTTCGAGATGTTGCAGGTCAAAGCCGTTACTACAAATGACTTGGGAATCTGAATACTTCCAAGATATTTCATATGACTTAATGACATATAACGCATCCTGTTTCAACCATTTTTACTCTGTCTTCAAAATAATTTCGAAGGTGTTACGTGCAAGTAGGTGACAGATGAATAGCCTGTTTTCTATATCTTTATGATTAATCTTTTGCACACAATCGCTCAACAAGTACGTGTTTCACACTGTATTATACAAAGTTCATTTGGGGGCGTTTCCTTTTTTTATTTTTCTAGATATACACCTCAGCAATATGCTTGCTGCTGGCTGCGTGTTTTGTGAAGGAGGGAATTGCGTCAGTTGAACCTTTAGATTATCTACCAGAGGAGTTGCAATGGTACCTAGACACGTGTCGTACTACTGGGGACCTTTCTCAGCAAAATGGTAAGTAACGAGTACTCTTAAAAACGTATTGTTTCACTTTCATTTTAACAAATCTCATCTTAACTTCCATTAAAATGCTATCCTTTGTTTTACCGTAAGCATTTATTTGATATTCACGGTCACAGATTTGGTTAGACGCTGTCACCTCTTTAAAAAAATTGTTAAAAGGGAAGTGACGTAGCCATTTCATTATGACGTTACAGCCAGGCTCGTGTTTTGGACTTCCATAAACCAGTTCATATCCAAGTTCGTAGAGAACCGACCAGATTTAACACAGGGACAAGCGAATTATCTGAGGCATGGATTAGAAGGTGCATTTATATCTCTGTACCCGAATGTGAGCCATCATTCTTGGGGAGAGCGAGTGAAGAGACAAGCACCTGGTGCACGAGTGAGACGAGAAGTCAGGGCAATGAGTGTGAACGAAAGAAGAAGATACTTCAATGCACTCAACGCAATGAAGAGAGACAGGGTTTGTTGACAAAAAATGCAAATTACTATTGCTTCGCTTTAACTGATATTTGAAAACAACATATTACAAATTAACCACAAATATGCATATTATATCTGATTTCTGTCATTCTAATTGAATACGTAATAAGATGTAGATCTATGTAGTTATTTTTTAGGTGAGGAAAAGCTACAGTCTACGTTTGAATTACGATAAACGTTCGAATATTTTTTATGCAAGATTCACATCAATTGCTACTTGTATCGGTTTGAAAACATACAGCTGTATTATGTAAGAAAAAACGAGGTTTCGATCCGTCATTCTGTGACATAATGTGATTAATTTGTAACGTCGGCATTGTATAGCCACACGACACATAAGGAAGTTTTGCTTATAAATCTGATTTATGGGTCTTTGTCGAATATAAACGAGGACTCCCATCAAAGTGGTGTATGTCATTTTATCCTTTTGAAGAGATTTATTCACTGAACTGAACATTTATTGCTGCCTTGGCAATGTTAAGAGGCGTATGGCAGTTCCTTTCATATTTCTTATAACATAATAAAATGTTGCCATTTGAATTAATATTAACAAGAAAAATAGACGAAGGGAGGTCAAGTATACAGATTCAGCAATATTTTTTCTGGCTTAGTGCTCTCCCTTAAAACATTTTATGTAAAATGATATATTCCATCTAACCTCTTCGACAAGAACGAGTAAAAGTAAGCAAGCTTAATGGGTTTTTTTCGCATTTTTTTAAACAAATGCAACAAATTACCTTTCTTGCGCTCCTTACTTCAGCAAAATATTGTCTTCAAACATACCTTCCGAACACAAACAATACACATTATAGTGAATGTAAAAGAAAAGTTGAAATGGGTTATGGCAACTTAGCCAGGTTATTCAGAATAAGAAAAATAGTCTAAAACTTATTGCATAAAACACACAGTAATGAAATAGTCAAAGTAAAAAAAAATCGGACATAGTGTCATTTCTGCAAACTTATAAACAAAGGGAGGTAAATCTTATCAGAATTCCTTAGGTAATAAGTTTCTCCTCTCTATGTGTTAATGTTTTAGTCAGGTAAGACTTTTATAAAATAATTATTTGTTCGCAGCATAATTATCTTAGGTGAGTGTTGCCCGAGTTAATTTGAAAAAAAAAAGTTTTTTGTCAAAAAATAATATTATCTTAAGGTCCTAAGTAAAAATAATTGATAAGGTAACTATATATCTACAAACAAAACTCATAATACTCCAAAACTTTCTTTTAACAGAGCTTGCCACCCAATGTGTATGACTTTCTTGCCAACTATCACACAGGTGCAAACATTCGAAGGGCGCACTTTGGACCAGCTTTTCCGTCATGGCATCGACTCTACCTCTGGATGTAAATATTTCACCTTTGAGTTTATTTTCAGATGTAATCGGCGAGTATAATGATTTTTATTTTGGCATAAAGAACACTTTAGGAGGGTCAAGTAAAAAAAGAATATGTTGGAGTTTTTCCAAACAATTAATAAATTTCTTAACTGGGAGCTTCACTTAAATCTGCTTTTTTTCTAAGAAAACAAATATTAAAAGAGGGTGCTTTACCATTCATTTCTTCAGTCTTTTACAACGTCATTAACCCGATCATATAAAATGCATGCTATTTTTTAATTTTTAGATTCGAATTCTTTTTACGCCTTCAAGATCCTACAGCGACAATTCCTTATTGGGCATCAGTTTTAGACAACGATATGCAGGATCCAACCCAGTCTGTCATTTGGAGTCCTGGTTTCTATGGCAATGGTGATGGGGCAATACGTACTGGACCGTTCCGGGATTGGGCCCGAATTAATCCACAAACCAGTTTTACACGAAATGTACAGGGTGGACCCCTTTATACCTATGAAGGCATAAACAGAATACTTAGACAGATAAGGAATGAGGATATTCTTATTCCAACTGCTCAACCCCAGTCAAATTTCGAACTACAACACGGCGCACCACATGTTTTTGTTGGCGGCTCTATGAACAACTTAAATTCTGCTGCTCGTGACCCAATATTCTTCAGTCATCACTGTTTTGTTGATCAAATCTGGGAACGATTCAGAATGAATCAGATAAACAACGGCATAAACCCTCAAACTGACTATCCTTTCGTTGAATCAGATCCGCGTTTTAGACCTGAGCACAGACCAACTGCAAATGCTGGTTTTGCTGGCTTAGGCGGAGCTGAAACTTGGACACAAAACCTAGGATACCTAAATGTATTCTCAAGCCTGGTAATCTATGAAGAAGTTCCATCGTGCCCTTTCTGTGCTAGATCACCGTACTTGTTTTGTAATAGAAACCTTAATCCTCCACGATGTGTTTCAAGAACAATCGCTGAAATGAGGGGAAGAAGTGATGTTGTCAGTTTTGACATACCAACTGGCGGCCGTGGACGAAGACATGCCATCGGTGCACGAGACTCTGATCTAGGAGTTTGTCCAAGAAGAACTTTTATGAATGACGTTGAAAACAAGTGGTCTGCAGGATCTCAAATTCTACCAGGGCTCTCTTCAAACAAATGGGTTTATATCCCTGTGAAAATTGTGTCGAAACGGCCTTCAGAATACATGGAGTTTACTGAATACTCATTTTATAACAACAGACCATATGCTCATCTTGGTTTTAAAAATGAACTTATTCAACCCGGCTTACAAAAACCGTATGATTGCTGCGATAGACATCAAGATGCTGTAGGCAAAATAACCATTGTTGCGTATGGGCTTAACAATGATGGTTATTCAGAGGAGAATGTTCTTGTAGACAACCGTCTCGGTGTTGCTGAAGCCAGCGGTTTTATACCAGTAATGATGCCGGTAGATTCCAGCACGTCTGAAGTGATTATCGCGGCTTTTGATTCATGTGGAAGAGTTTGCAAACCTTATTGTAAAACAACTGATGCCGTGTTATCGGATAGTCATTTTTCGGGTGGTATCAGGGTATCTTACAACCATCCGAAACAGTTTGCAGATTCATATGCCGACGCAATGTTGAGCATTTGGGATATACCCTCACAGTCTTCATGTCCTACACTCAATCAGAACAAAATACCGGTCTCTTTCTTCTGTGAATACACAGACACGTGGATATGGAAGTCAGATATGACACATCACGAGCAGAGTCTGGATTTAAATCACGAACGACATATGGAAACATTTCATCAAATGAAATAGAATAAAACAAAAATAATATGAAATGAATTAATATATGGCATAACCTATTTACCAAACTTAGACATTTATATTGTGCAAAAATTATTATATTCTCGTCAAGAAAGGGACAGATAAAACCAGACCTTATGCTTAGCAGCCTTGACGTAAATACATGCCTGTAGGAAAATAAAAAAAAATATTTAACGATTAAACGAGTAACTTTTTCAACGGTAAATTATTGTAATTGTCATGTAATTGCAATTACTTATTTCTCATTGCTTATGAAAAATAATAGAAGTAATACACTTTTTTTTAATAAATCGTTTTTTATATACATGTATATCTTTTTGAGAGATGCTCTTCTGGTTGTAAAAATATACTCTCCTATCCATTTCTTTTTTTATTCAATGTCTTACTTGATCTGCGTTATAGAATTAACACGGACCAAATGACTACTGATAGCCAGAGACCTTTGTTTTGTTTATATAATATTGACGTTCAAACCATTGGTCTGAACAAGCAGTCTTTAGACATGATCTTAAAACAGTTTAATATATCATGATAAAAATGACAAAATAATATCTGCTGCTTGACAGCGCTGTTCTTTGTCTTATAGGACTTGAATATGTCTGAAACATTTTTGCCTGCACTTATTTTTAAGTGAGCCATAATATATACGAAAGACATTCAATTCATAAAATCATATAAATCGCCTTATAAGTACCTTTCGTCTTTCACCAACATCTTTCACAGAAAATGGCGTCAGGGTGATGTCAAACTGACAATGCGACGTCAAGGGCGTCGTATGATTCATTTTACATAGGGAGGTAAGTTCACGCATTCGGGCCCACCGGATGGGGTTAAACGACCTTTTGACCCATGTAAGAAAGCGTGATCTTCAAAAGTAAATACTTCCGATAGCTTGACCCGATATGCAAGAATATATGCTCCTTGTTCCATGTTCTTAAAACAAAATGGTATGCGAAGTTTTAACATTCGTTTGTAAAAACGGTCTACCAAAACGGCACAAGGTTGATTGATGTTCGTGAAGTTGGCGGCCCGGCGACCTAGCGGCCTAACCGTAGCGGCCTAAGATATACATTGTTATCAAAATACAAATTATATATATGAATAAAAATCAACAACAACAACAACAACCAAAGGGTTTTGGAGTGTACTTTTGCAAATTTAAAAAAAAGCGTCTTTTCATGATTTGTTATCTGAAGGCTGCTAGCGGCCTAGTGTCCTAAGATATACATTGTGTATCAAAATAAAAATAAACTAAGTGTCCATAAACAATAACAGTAAAGGGATTTTGATGAATTTTTTGCAAATCAAGAAAAAAACGTCTTTTCAGGATTTGCTGTCTGAAGGCTGCTAGCGACACAGAGGCATAAAATAAACCTTGTCCTTCACAACAAGAAACATTTCTTTGAACTGTCTATAAGCAACAACAATAAAAGGGTTACAGTGTTTTTAAAGCGTCCTTTCATAATCTATTATCTGAAAGTTGCTCGCGGCGTACGATGAACCAAGTCAGTCACTATAAGAATAATATCTTCGAAGTAAGTATCAACAAACAACAACAATAAAAGGGGTTTGTGGTGTATTTGCAAATTAAAAAAAGGGTTTCTTATGAAAAGAAATGTTTGCCTAGCAGCCCATCGGCCTAGCGGCTTAATATATTGTAAGCTGCTGATGGCTAACTTTTGTAATATGTTATTATAAAACAACACAAGAATTAAATCCTTTCAACAAGAACAAGAAACTTTATTAAATTTATTTAATTTTGTCACCTGTTTTCACAACTTGTCTGTTAAGATGATCAATGGATGTGATCCAATGAATGCGACAACCATCCAAAATCTCTGGAAGTCTCAAATATATAGGTTCTGGAAATGCCAGGACTGTCCAGATTGACCAATCAGATGCACTCTTTTATTCTGAGAGTCATGGAAGAAGTCAGAATTCCTGGCAAATAGCAGCCATATTGCCAGGACAAAATGTCTTGAATTCTGATTTTATCCTACATTTATAACATATGAACAAACTTAAAGTAGAAACAAGCAGTGTAACACTCATTCTTGAAATAGAGTTGCTAAATTCAACAATTTGTTACTCTAAAGAAAAGTTATTAACAAGTTAAATTTCCAGATGGTCAGGAAGTCAAATCCTGCCTCCATAAAACTTAGAGGTCAAACAGGTGAATTACATTTTACAAAACTGAGGAAAGCAAACTTTCTAAATGTGAAAAATACAGAATGGTTTAGATAAAACAAATTATTAGCTTCCTAAAAACCGTGGAAAGGTTACTATTAAGTCAGTTTAGTACGGTGGCACAGAGGTGACATGCACAACTTTTTTTTTAATTGCACTTCTCTTTTTTTTATCTCGTTCCCACGAGATACTAACTCGAGGGAACGACTTAGTATCTCGTTCCCACGAGTTACTAAGTCGTGGGAACGAGATAATAAAAAGAGAAGTGCAAATCTGAAAAAAGAATCGCATTTGAAAAAAAAGAGTTGCGCAGTAAAAAAAAGAACCGCATGTAAGCTATGTCGTGGGAACGACTTACTAACTCGTGGGAACGAGTTAGCTATGTCGTGGGAACGAGAAAGCAATTTATTGTGCAACACTTTTTTTTTCGTGTTGCAAAACATTTTTTTTGAAATTGCACTTTTCTTTTTTTATCTCGTACCCACGAGATACTAACTCGAGGGAACGACTTAGTATCTCGTGGGAACGAGATATTAAGTCGTTCCCACGACATAGCTAACTCGTTCCCACGAGTTAGTAAGTCGTTCCCTCCAGATAGCTTACATTCGCTGTTCTTTTTTTTACAACACGATTCTTTTTTTTACTGCGCAACTCTTTTTTTTTCAAATGCGATTCTTTTTTCAGATTTGCACTTCTCTTTTTTTATCTCGTTCCCACGACTTAGTAACTCGTGGGAACGAGATACTAAGTCGTTCCCTCGAGTTAGTATCTCGTGGGAACGAGATAAAAAAAGAGAATTGCAATTAAAAAAAAAAGTTGTGCATGTCACCTCTGTGCCACCGTAGTTTAGAGCTACAATTGGTATTTTAAGTCAGAGATCAAGGGAGACTACTCTGCATGAACTACAAACTTTGCCAGGAACTAAAAAAAATGGATGTAAACATGTAAAATCTTTAACAGGTAATGTTTATATGTTCATATATAAAGTCCTATATCTATCTGAAGTCCTATAGAACCTTTATGTAAAATATATTACTATTTAATAGTATTATACGTGTGTTTAACTGAAAACCAATGACAATAATCCGAAACATAGAAAAAAGGGGATTTGAGTCGTACTTTTGCAGATTAAAAAAGAGAGACGTATTTGCTATCTTAAAGCTGCTAGCGGCCCAGTGGCCTTAAATATACAAAGTGTCTCAAAGTTAAAACAGAATTTCAGACTCAGGTCTAACATACATTCTTCTTAAAAGGGGTTGGAATTTATTTTTGAAATTTAACAATGATTTTTTTCATGAAATAAGTGCATGCTATCTGTAAGCTGCCAGCGGTCTATCGGACTAATATTTACATTTTATGTCACAGTAAAATGGTATATCTGGGTTTAAACACATATAATAAACAAAAAGTGTTTAGGCTTTTTTTTTCAAATTTAAAGAAAAATACAAGCCTGGATAGTTCGTAAAAACAAAATTGCTATTTGTTGGCAACTAGCAGCGCAGCGGTCTGAAATAGACGGTGTGTTTCAAACTAAAAGAAGTATTCTGCACTCAGTTTCAACAAACGACATAATTGAATTTTTTCTCATGATTTTAAAAAGAAACAATTAAAGAAAGAAAGAAAGAAAGAAAGAAAGAAGGAAAGAAAGACAGTCGGTCGTTCGGTCGGTCGATCGGTCGGTCGGTCGGTCTATTGGTAGAAGAAGTGTAAAGGACTCTACTTTACCGTCTTTTTACTGATCCTTTTAGAGAAACAAACCATCTAATGATAAAATAAACAATATCTTAAACTTTCACCAACTCAATTCTAAAGTATGACCAGTATTTACCTCAAACTTCACTAAAATGTAATAGGTCCAAAAAGACAAACATTTCAAAGCCATTGTCTTTTTTCTTATTATGGCCATAAACAACTTCAGCAATACAGTCTGTAATCAGACAAAGAAATAAAAATTTCATGACTGCTGACCACGGAATACAACAAGTACATTTATTTAATAGTGAGAACTACTGAAATAATTACAAACGTGGTACCAAATTACCTCACCCATTCTATGACGAGGGAAACATATCGAAGCATTTCCCTCAATATATAATCGGGGCTTCAGATCAGCTTAGATTTATTTAAATTCTATACTGTTTTGCACATTTAGACACAGTATTAAAGATGTTTACCATATAGAAATGGAAAACTAAACAATGAAGTCACTGATACCCAATTTTTAACTAAAGGGAAAATGGCTCGAGTGGGGCTCGAACACATGACCTTCAGTGAATACGTCTCTTACCAACTCTTAATAAATCTGGTTGGATACTCTTCAGGAAGGAGGGGCTGCAATTCCCCACTGCTACGAAGTTGATTGGCATCGGTTTACAGTTCTGTGCAAAAGGTGGTGACTCTGAATTTTTCTTTGACGTTTTATTCATTGTCCAAAACAAGTGACCTCTTATTTTAAGAACGTTTTGAATTCAGCTCTGTTTATGCGAAACACTCTAAGAAGTAGTAGTTAGTCTTTGTAATTTAAAATAATATTTTAGTACTTTTTCAGAAACTTTGTCAATCAAAATTGAAATGAGACGGTGTATTTCCTGCATTAAACTTGTCACTTTAAAGCTTTCAAAAATGAAACATAGTACGTTTCATTTTAATTATGTTAAGGTGCAATGACACATGTTGTTAAAAAGTCATGTAAATACCACTATTCTTTATTGTTAAGGTTAATTGGAATAAATTTCAGATTTATCCGATACATTTACATTGCGATGGACATCAAATTTATCCAGTACATTTACATTGCGATAGACATCAGATTTATCTAATACATTTACATTGCGATGGACATCAGATTTATCCAATACATTTGCGATGAACATCAGATTTATCGAATACATTTACATTGCGATGAACATTAGATGTATCCAATACTTTAACATTGCAATGAAAATCAGATTAATCCGATACATTTGCATTGCGATGGACATCATATTTATCCGATACAATTGCATTGCGATGAATATCAGATTTATCCGATACATAAATATTGCGATGAACATTAGATTTATCCACCACTTTTACTCTACGATTAACATCAGATTAATCCTATACATATACCTTGCGATTAACATCAGATTTATCCAATACATTTACCCTGCGATTAACATCAGATTTATCCAATACATTTACCCTGCGATTAACATCATATTTACCCTTTACATTTGCATTGCGATGAACATCAGATCTATCCAATACATTTGCATTGCGATTAACATCTGATTTATCCAATACATTTACCCTGCGATTTAAATCAGATTTATCCTATAAATTTGCATTGCGATGAACATCAGATTAATCATATACATTTGAATTGCGATGAACATCAGATTTATCCGATACATTTACCCTGCGAATTACATCAGATTTATCCTATACATTTGCATTGAGATGAACATCAGATTTATACTACATGTATACATTTGAATTGCGATGAACATCAGATTTATCCGATACATTTACCCTGTGATTAACATCAGATTTATCCTATACATTTGCATTGCGATGGACATCAGATTTATTCGATACATTGGCATTGCGATGAACATATATTTATCCGGAAATACGACAAGGAAGGTGGAGTTTGTTGTTTTACAGGAAATGACAAATTGCCTTGTCGTAAAAGCAGTTTTCTTCAACATGACAGAACTTTGCACATTGTTATCTAGGAAACACACAATAATTATTTTTCAAAACAAAATCAAATTAGAAAAGCACTCGCTTTTTATATTCATCTTTAGTTAACTGTTATGTACTCGAACTTACAGTATGAGAATGACCTTTCTACTTGCGAATAAAATTAAAAACTTAGTCATACACGATGTCAAAATATTAAAATATCATTTCTTTTTATATTAATAAAACCATTGTACAAAAAGTATGACGTAACTATTATTTTTAGCTAAAACGTGCTGTAGATTTACATAGAAGAACAAACTGAAACGTTGGCAGTTTTCTTCAATTGTGCGAAAGAAAGTAAGGACATTACATGAAATTAAAAATGTCACCAAGAAAGGTATTTCACTTCTTTTACCGTGTTTGTTGCTTCTGTAAGCACATTTATACACTTTTATTTTCAACCTGGTCATTTTCATAGAACTACCATTACTGAATTGGTTGACTAATTGTTCTAGATTTCTGGCCAATGTTCGGGGTAGTGAAACATAAACATTTAATGTACTATTATGCCGACGACACTTAGTCTAAGTGGACAAAGCTCTTCTTTAACTCCTCCATATTTGGCTTTACAAGCGACTTAACTCAGGACAAACGTGCGTGATACGGATTACAAATTAATATTCTTGTAAACGTTCAAAAATATCAGAAAATTATTTATTGTAATGGAACTTTTTTTTTTAATAAAAGAAGGCATAATCATTTTATGAAAATAAAGTTTCTCTTAAATTTTTTTTAAAGTGTCGATAACATAAGTAGACGTAGCTATAAATAGCTGCAGCAGTACAATGACAGGCTGAGTAGATGCAAGCAATTATGAAAATCTCGTATAGAATGATCCATTGTCACGATGCCACTCACGTTTCGCTTCATACAGTTTTCGAGCTGTTAGGCATTGAAATGCTTCTGTTACAAGACCACATTCATGCTCATTTGATTGCTAAAATAGCCACAAGATTAATTACATACAATCGTAACACAGTCGAGTATAAACTTACTGCGAAACAGCAAACATATCCATGTAAAACTGGCCTTTACAGCTTAAATGCTCTATTCGACCAGAAGACTACACGTACCATTAAGACTGAGCGTGCTAGGCTGATGTTTTGAAAACACCCAATTCTAGCATGTCACCCTGAAAATCCTTATAAATATTTATATTTAGATAATATCATTCCATTTTCAGACCCTAAAAACACGTACAACGGGTCTTTGTCCAATGATTTAACGATGTAGAAAAGTCGTTTTCTATCGGTTGAATTAACTGCAATGTACAGTATATCGAGACAAAATTAGTTTCAATACATTGGACAACCAGACTGTCTATGATAAGCTTTATGTCGTGCATTGGACTTCAAAAAGGTTCAGGTTGATGTAGGGACTGCGGTTAGAAAGTAGTGCTGATTAAAAACCAACCTGTTATTCGAACGATGGAAAAGTCCGGAAGGGAAAACTTTCTTATTTCAAAGCACGCACATTAAAACAATCTCAAGAATATGCATTAAATACACTGCAATGACATTTCAGACAAGTATTTGAGACAAAATTAATTACCTTTTGGCTTAAAACTTATTAACCTCTGTTCTTACATAGTAACGTTTTTGACAGGAACAATATGGCGTACTTATAAGGTTTACGAAGATCATTGTAACTTGAATCATATGTTTTCAAAATCTGTGTAAATTGTTTAAACTGACAAAAAAGAAACGAAGAAAAGGTCAAACTGGATCTACATGAGTCTTTAAAGATTGACTTTTATTTCTTTCTATCCTTTACTTTTTTGAATTTTTCAAAAAAAATTGTCCTTAAAATACAAACGTATTGTAATCTATCGGTAAGCGAGCAAGCAAACCAAACAAATAATGAACGAACGAACCGTGACAAGTTTTGCGTTAAAGTTAAAATGATATTAACTGACCAACTTAAAACTTTCCTGATTTTATTTTATTACCTATTTCAAATAGAAACAGGGTAAACAATTACCAAAGCATAATTTGAATCTCAGCGTGATCTTGCTTCATATCCAGCTGTCAGTCTATCTACCTTTATGTCATATTGCTAGATACGTACAGCAGTCTTACTGTTACTGACTGCGATTTGTATAAAAGAAGGCACGGCCACAGTTGAACCACTTGAATATCTACCAGAAGAGTTACAATGGTACCTGGACACGTGCCGTACAACTGGTGATCTAACGCAGCAAAATGGTTAGCACCTTTTTCTATATTTTTCAGGTAGTGTGTTTCAATTTCAAAGCTGTTATTTTCCCTTGTTTTACGACAGGACATGAAAAATGAACGATTAAGAGTTAAATTCTGAAAGCGTGGATTAAAGTAAAAATTATTTTCTTATATAAAATCAAATAAATATATTACCTAACCATATTTATCGTTTGACCTAAAAGAAGTAATAAATTTAACCGCATATATCTACAGCACAAATGTAACTTAGGAGTCACGGGCACATTCATTACTTAACATGAAACTAGGTGCTACACTTTAGTAACTTCAGATACAACGTTTTATTTCAGAAGCATTTATTTTTATTACGTTGTTACAGCTAGGCTCGTATTTTGGACTTCCATAAACCAGTACATATCAAAGTTTGCGGAAAACAGACCAGGCTTAACACAGGGACAAGAGGCTTACTTAAAACATGGATTAGATGATGCGTTTATGATGCTGATCCCGAATGTTAGCTACCATCACAGGGTAGGTCGTGCAAAGAGGCAAGCACCAGCTGCACGAGTTAGACAAGAAATCAGAGCTATGAGTAGGAACGAACGAAGAAGATATTTTGCAGCAATTAATGCAATGAAAAGAGACAGGGTATGTTGTAACATCATGTTTTGCTTTACATAGAGAAATAAAATGCTCTTACTTTTTGCAAAGATCTAAAATCTAGGTGATCTAGGTAAATATTTCGTAATTGTCTAAAACAACAATAATATGAAGCAGACATGGGGTAATTGAAATTGTAACTGTAATCAATGACAATTAATTACTTTTTTCAAGTAATTGAATTTAATTTGAAATTGAGGCAATCTTAAATTACATATTATTGTACTGTAGTTAATTAAAAATGAAAACCATGTATAATTTATAATTGATTTTAATTTGACTTCAATCGCATTATTTTTTATGAACTAAAATGTTGTGCTAGTGGACAATATTTCATGAATTCTAACATATAAAGCAACTATTTAATACAAAGTACTGTGTTGATAAGGTGAGAGAACATTGTTGTAATAATTATGGATGTTGCCCCTGGGCAGTATATTGACCAATGTGCACCAAACCATGTCTTGGCAAGGTAATTATTGACTAGATAGCTCTATTCACTTCTTAACTGTTAATTGAATAATACTGGTATTGGTCAGAAAATCAGACAAAGTATCCTACACTTGACAAACTTGCACAAAGATACTTGGCACTTCCGGCATCTTCGGCACCATGTGAAATACTTTTTTCTATAGCCGGAAAGATCTTTCGTCCAGAAAGATGTAGACTCAAAGACAAAAAATCTGAAGCCTTGATGATCAAGTGTATTAAAACTGACTTGTGAGTGTGAAAAAGAATATTAAAACTGACATAATCATGGACTGTAGAATGTGAAAATGTTGATTAATTTGTCTGCTTTGTATTCATATTCATATACATGTGTCAATGTCTATGCCATATTATGAAGTAGCTACTTGTATGTGTACATAAAATAAATTTTGGAAAAGTAATTGTAATTTAATTAATTACATTTGAAAAATTAGTAATTGTATTTGTAACTCTAATTGAGGAAATCAGAAGTAATTTGTAATTTAATTAATTACATTGCAATGTAATTGACCCCATGTCTGATTGGAAGCAAAATGTCTAAGTGCGAGCAAGATCAACCGAATATGAACATTTTCAAAAGCATATTTTCAAACTAGAAGAAAAGTGGCCAAAAATGATTTAATGAATTTAGATCAAAATATGAGCTGGTTCATTACCAGGTGCTTTAAATTTCAAAATAGATATTCAGACATGAACATCGTTTGTGGAATTATATAAACACTCCCAAATCTAATTTCTTGTTTCTTTGTGAGGGTTTGCAGAACGCATCAACTAATTGTATATTGTTAGTGTTAAATTCAAATTCAAAATATTGCCTTGGTTTAATAACGTGTTTTTAGCAACACTTTATATAGAAATGGCCAGCTTCTCCGGCTTACGAGAAACCTCTTGCTTAATAATTCCTTATCCTATAAATCAAGCCGCATTCATCCCGTATTAAGCTAGTGGATCCTTCTGATGGCACTCTTTGACCTATAGCTGCGTATTAAATGAGATATAAGGAAGATGCGCGAATAGTTCAGATTAGCATGTGTCAGCAAAAACTTTTAAAACTTGCATTGTGTCAAAACAGGTACAATATGTTCGGAATATTAAGCTTTATAGGCACATAAATCTGTCATATTTTTCTTTTCGCCTTCTGTGTAATAAGCAGCCCTTCGAGTTAATGTAAGATTTTCAAAGATTTCTTTAATGTCTCTGTCCATCATAGTTTTCAAGTTAATGCATTTTTTTAATTTCACCACATTGTTTGCATTTTAAAACTCAAAACTCAACACGTATATTCAATTCTGTTGGCTTAGTATTGCTTGAAAACGGAGAAAATATAGTTATTTGTTAAGTTATGCATGAAAAAGTCAGATTGTTTTACCCTGAATTAATCTGGTTGACCCATGGATGAGATTCGTACACACCAATGGACAAATAAAAGCAGCGCATAATAAATCCTAGTAGGTTAATGAAGTCATAATTGTATGTTTTAATGCAATAAAATATTGTTGTATCATTGTATTAATTTTGTGGTGTGACATAGTAGTTACACATGCAAACTATTTAATTTCATTTTATTCATTTGTTAAGACAAATATGGAAAAAAACATGACAGTAAAGTGTGAAGTAAATTTGAAGTAAAAATAACAATAACGAGCACTTCTTAACCTGTTGAATTCCTAAAATGGACTTGTCCATCTTTCAAGAATAGAAATCGTTTTATGGTAAATGCAATTTTGATATTTTTAATATTACTGCTTGAACATTAGACATTATATATGCAGTTTATTACATGATTTTTTAAAGGCGAAAGAATAATTATTTAACTTGTAATAAATGCATGTGTGGCATTATCTTTCAAATTATTGCAGATTGTTTTCGTCAACCATGTAAGCGGTTACAGTTATTAAACGTCTGTTAAAACATGTGTCAAAATTTGAAGGGCTATTACATGTTGACACTCTAATCGTGCGATTTTTTTCACACTTAACGGTCTGTAGATAAATATAATGGCGGAGAAAGAGCAGATAATTTATTTTGTACTTCTTAACAGCGTTTAAAAACAGCTGCTATGACTACTTCAATACGATTGTATATAAAATGACAGCTGGACGTACTACTTTTTGTGACCGAATATTGATGCGCTTAATGACAAACGGTTAGCCGTTTACATCCATAATCAAAAGAAAGTGCATTCATGACAGCCAACATGTTCAATTTCCTGCAGTATTTAACATTTTTTTTGCCAGCAAATATATTCTTATCTGTTACCAGAGCCTTCCACCAAACGTGTATGACTATTTGGCTGCCTATCATTCAGTCGACAACGTTCGAAGTGCTCATTTTGGTCCAGCCTTTCCCTCATGGCATCGACTTTACCTATGGATGTATGTATTTACTTTTTACTTCAAGAAATTAATAATTGGGTCCAGTTTCTATTCCAATACAGTGAAATGCTAAAAACAAGCAATTGTTTTACAAAGTAAAGTTCAACTCAGCTGAAAGATTTCCTGATTATATCTACATCATTACTTTTTTTTATATAACTTCCAAGGTTTCCCTCAGGCTCAGAAGTTGAGTTTATGCTGTATGATATAAACTATAGCAAATTTTATAAGAAAACAGTTATAGTCTGCTATTTCTAATTACGTCATGCGATTTTTAGCGGTCTATCTAAAGGTCCAGTTGATAATACAAAATGATATATTTAAAAGCCAAGACATTGTATGATATATAATAACATCCCTCTTGCGGGTCAGTCTTGGCCACTATAATCACCATTTGAGCAAATGTTGTAGTAATTTATCAGCAAGTTCTACAAAAAATATCTTAGTCCTACCTGTTAGACTATCAGTCTTCAGTACTGCAAATCAAAATCGTTATCAAAAATCATACCCGTCAGACGACGGGCAATTACCAGTCTTATAAATTAGTCTGAGATAATTTTTGGCACAAGTGCTCAGTTAAGTTTAAACGTACTTATCATATTCCCTTTGTTTCATTTACAATCAATGCTACCAACTGTTGTCACGAACGTATAATTTTGAAGCGTTATTTGTATTTGTAGATTCGAATACTTTTTAAGGCTACAGGACCCCACAGTAACAATTCCTTATTGGGCATCAGTTTTAGACAATGATATGCAGGATCCAACCCAGTCTGTCATTTGGAGTCCTGGTTTCTATGGCAACGGTGATGGGGAAATACGTACTGGACCGTTCCGGAATTGGGCGCAGATTAATCCGGAGACCAGTTTCACGCGAAATGTTCAAGGTGGGCCCCTATATACCTATGAAGGAATAAATAGAATACTCAATCAAACAAGAAACGAGGACATCCTTATTCCAACTGCTCGACCCCAGTCAAATTTTGAAACACAACATGCTGCAGCACATATTTTTGTTGGTGGCTCCATGAACAACTTAAATTCCGCCGCTCGTGACCCAATATTCTTTAGTCACCACAGTTTTGTTGATCAAATTTGGGAAAGATTCAGAATGAACCAGATAAACAATAACATAAACCCTCAAACAGATTTCCCCTTTATTGACCAGAATCCACGTTTTAGACCTGAGCACAGACCAACAGCCAATGCTGGCTTTGCTGGCCTTTCAGAAAATACTGGTTTCCCTAATTTTGGTGTAGCTGAAACTTGGACACAAAACCTAGGATACCTTAATGTATTCTCAAATCTAGTTATCTACGAAGAAGTGCCGGAATGTCCCTTTTGTGCAAATTCACCATACCTTTTTTGTGACAGGAGTTTAAGTCCGGAACGATGTGTTTCAAGAACAATTGCTGACATGAGGGGCAGAAGTAATGTAGCCATCACAAACGACCTAGCTCGCGGTCGCGGACGAAGACATGCTATCACATTTTCACAAGAAAGTGTTACGAATATCTGTCATAGAAAAACTTTCATGAATAACGTTGAAAACAAATGGTCTGGCCAGTTTAAAATACTGCCTGGTCTCAGCAAGAAATGGGTTTACATTCCGGTAAAAATCGTATCGAAACGTCCTGCAGAATACAGGGAGTTTGACCAATACTCATTGTACAATAATAGGCCATCTATGCACTTCGGGATTAAGAACGAATTTCTAAGAGAAGGTTTCCAAAAACCATACGATTGCTGCAATAAACACCAAAATGCTGTAGGAAAAATAACAATTGTTGCTTATGGTCTGAATTTCGACGCTTATTCTGAAGAAAACGTTCTTGTAGACAACCGACTCGGCATTGCAGAGGCCAGCGGGTTTATACCAGTGATGATGCCGGTAGGTGCAAGTTCGTCAGAAGTGGTCATTGCGGCATTTGATTCGTGTGGAAGAGTATGTAAACCGTATTCTAAACTAACTGGCACCAGGATAGCAGACAGTCCTTTTACAGGTGGTATCCGGGTGTCCTATAGCCAGCCCAAACAGTTTGCAGAATCTTATGGCGACGCAATGTTAGACATCTGGGATATTCCTTCAAAAAGTTCTTGTCCAACTCTAAATTATAACAGAATACCAGTTTCTTTCTTCTGTGAATACACAGACACATGGATATGGGAATCAGAAATGACAAACTCTGAGCACACACTTCAAATCAATCAACAGCCTTATTCTTGGTTTGAAACCAAAGCACATCATAAAACTGGTTTTGCTTGGAAAACTGGGGCAAAGCCAACCGCAGGTGAGTAATTTCATCTTTTTCTTTCATGTCTGTCCCGCTTTTGTCTAAGAATTAAATGAATAATGTCTCAAAAGTTTTTCCACTTTCTGTCTTGTTTTCAGCAGATTACTGTATTATAACAGTATATATTTTATTATGATAAAACTCTCTGCGTGCGATGAAATTATAATGACTAATTTTAATGTTCGGACTCTACTTGAAAAATCTACTTTCAAGAAGCCCGTTGACTGAACAGATTCAAAGCGTTTGTGACGCCATAAAATCAAGACGTCAGCACGAGATAGAAAACATCAAGAAAGTAGTATTCTTTTTGCATTAAGGAAACTGAATTATTATTTCGTGAAAATTCTTGCTTGTATATTTTATTCGTGAACACAAAAGAAGTCAGAATACTTTGTATCACTTTGGTTCTCGCTAAAATATATTTCGATTTTATCACCTGTTCATGTTTTCTACAGATAAGAGGTTTAGTTCAACTTTTCTTTAGTGGGACAAAATGTGTTGAGTAATTTGAAATTTCCTTACTTATTTCAGATACGATTAAATTCATTATCACATTTTGAAGTGGAATATAAGGATAGATGAAACAAAGACAGTAGACTTCAATCAGCACTCGATGACATGAATGGTCAAAAGTTAACTCTTATTTTTTACAAAACATCCTGAAACATTTCAGTCCAATTTCAACAGATCTTATGTTTTTCTCTTTGTACATGAGTGAATAACATAAACTCTGCAAGTATGATGTTTGAATTTCCCTTTTCAGAGCTCTAAACATTTCACATTTGAATAAAATTAAAATAAAAAAGTCGTTTCCGTACGTGTATTTAAGGAACAGAAACAAAATTATGATAATGGTATCGTGAGATTTTCTTTGTGTAAGTTCGAAGCTAAACAGAAAGTAGCTTTGTGTTTGTCGTAAATCTTCGCATTATACGCTTATGATTCACTCAGCCATGTTAATTTCTGAATTTCTTAACTTCAGGATGACATATCGAAAAAGACCGGTCAAAACGACAACTGTCTGTTTTATAGAACTTAATGGGAGACAAAATAGCGCAAATTCGTGTTTTGTTTTCTTTCGCATGGATAAAAATAAAGGACAAACACTAATTTCTTTCAAATTCATTTATTTGGTACATGTTACAAACGACGTAAATATAATTTTTAAAAAATAGCTCTTTTCAGTAGTTGTAATAATGTATGCAGACAAATTGTTATTATTTCATAAACTAACCACACTTCTGTCTGCATTCGTTGAAAAGAAATGAAATTTTGCAATTCTTCCTAAACCTATAAACTTTTGAATTTTGACCTGTGTCTCTACACATTACTTATTACACTATACACATCACACTTTACACTTTAATTATTACTATCTACATAGCAGTTACTACACACTTCAACAGAAGTTATCGCACTAGTGTGTCACTTATAGTTGCAACACATTTTCAAAGAAAAAATGCTACAACTATGCAATAACGAACGTTTTAATCATGTTTTCTAGGAAAGGGTTTGTATTTGCCGAGGATTTCAGATTTTCATGGAACTTAATTATTTTCTGTTGTTATTCTCTCCCTTAACTTACCTCAATTGTATATTTTTCTTAATTCTATAATTGTAGTACATTATTGGGATAAAGTAACACCGCACACGTATAACATTTGAAAAAAGAAATACATTTGTTGATAACAATTTTTTTTTTATTTCGTGAAAACGAAATCATATTTACTAGTTTCGAAATGGTTTTACTTAGAAACTGAAGAATTATAATTTAGGTATTACGAAATAAAAGAAATCTGTTAGATAAGCATAAGTGCATGAGATGTCATGATAGGGGCTCTGTAGCCCAATGAAATTGCACTCTCACCACACATTTGTATTACTTCACGTCAATGGCTGCAGCACCGAAAGCGGACTTCATTTTACAGGCAACGCTTAAATGTTGATATTCTTAAGCTGTAACTGACAAAATAAAAAACATTATACACATCTTGAATATGAATATTCTAATTAACAATTAGTAAACAATTCAAAGAAAAGTATAAATTTATGCAAATGTCAAGATCAACCGATCTGTCTAAGCGAAATGTCATGCTTTTATGTAATATAGTTGATTGTATATTAAAGTAACACATTAAATATATTGCTTAGTTTTTTCAAGAGATACGAAATATCGAAAACTCAGAAATTCCGAATGAAGAATTTGTGTATCCTTGAATAAATTCACATTTGTAAAAGCAGCGTCGATCTGTGATCCGTACATGCTTCTTGTATTGAATATTTTACTCAAAAACAGTGTTTTTTTCCCGGATAACTTTAATATCTTCTGTGATTAAAAAAGATAATGCAGAATGTTATCTCATACAATCACACATCGCCTACATGTGAAATTTTTCATAGCGACACTCTGAAGAAAATGTTAAATTTATAGCAGATATCACAAGGCTGATAGCTAATGAAAAAAATAAGTCAGTGTCGATTGACCGTTATTAAGACAAGAACATAAAAATTAGACACGCATTAAGTAACTTCTTTATGAAATAAATTTTGTTATTAAAGGATAAGTTTCAGTTACGAGGATAAAATATACTAAAATTATACAATTAACATCGATGAAGAAATGAAATATTTACAGCAGTTTTCTCCCTCGAATCGAAGCAAAAACTGCTGCTTGCGACAGCCTAAATAACATTATTTACCACGTGGTATGGCCACACTGAAAAGTATCAAACATATGCATGTATTTGAACGTAGGGCAGGTTAACAATGTCTCAGTCGTCTTGTATAAACCATGGGGGATTTGATGGTCTATCAAGATGAAGGTGGTGATTCATTGAAACTATCATTTGATTTCTGTAGATACATTAACGTCATTCTAAAAGCAGATAACCCGAATTTTATGTTTATTTACGATTGATATGGAACTTAAACCAGATCAAAATTATACAAGATAGAAAAAATATGGTATAATATAGTGTGGTTTACCTAGACCTTTTCTATCTAGCGGTGTTATATAATTATATAGACGTGTATAATTATTTGATTTTATTCAAAAGGAATGGTTTACATAGTCTTTCCCCATGTAACATTTGTATATATACTTACGAGTATATTGACTTAAATTTTTTAAAATTTTGATACATGTAGATTTACTAGAAATCACAATTGGATCACAATTACAGTTACAGGGGGGAAAAGAACGTAGGACTGGTTTCCAGAGAGCACAGGAATCGTGGAAGCGTGCTTAACAGCACTTAAATGCCAAACCAGAATCTTTAATTTGAATTCTAACCTCTTTAAACGTAAACAAGGGTGCAATTGTTGCACGCTACAACAAACAGATGTTTGGGGCTTCTGTCGGGTGAACTCCGTTACTTGGATATGGTTTATTGGATAACACTTACATATTTATTACCTGATCATGTCTACACTGCCTTTAAAAGACACACCTACCTATTCTGTAGGAGTCCATATTGGCGAAGTTAATATATCAACATTTCTATTCACGAATGTGAACTATGTACTGTATTGATAAATTGTCTTTAAGTATCCTTATTGCTTCCTCAACGAGGATGAAAATATTAGACATGCTGAGTGGACAGAATGTCTTCTAGTCAATTTTTCAACAGAGACCTCGCAGAGCCGGATATTAGTTCAGAAAAGGTGTGCTTTAGAAATAAGTTCCAACTTTGGAGTGAAAAAAAGAACAAGTAAATTGTTTTTAAAGTTTATAATTTAATAGAATTAAACTCTCTGCTGATTTCTTCATCGTCAGATTTGAACATGAGAACCTATATATTTTAGGTTTTTCATGATTATAATACAAAAATATCTTCAGTTCATTGTTATTCCAGACATACATGACTAGCTACTTCTATAAAATTGAATTAACTGGTTCTGTTCAATCATGCATAAAAAAATAAAACTTTTAGTTCAGTTTCTTAAAATATCAATATATATGTACCAATTCATGTTGTTCTTTAAAACAAGGAGAAGAATTCAATTTAAGTTCAATTTAAATAATTTTCATTGATTATGAGAAAAAATGTACATAAGTAACAGGAAGCTCCTGAAAGACTGTAGCATGAAGGAATACTTTAGCTGCAGAAGCAAGAGGAGACTCTCTGACCTACAGTTACTGCTTTAAACACATGGTGTTGCCGACATAGTGGTCATTCACACCAGTAGAAATTGTACTTGCACTATTTAAACTTTACCAAATGATTAATTGGTTTTTGTATAAAGCTATGAAAAGAGTTTTTAATATTACAAAGTTTCTCCTCATCATCTATTGATAACTGTTATATTACCCAGTTCTATGGTATAGGTTTCTCAACTTTTAACAACTATACATCAGAAAGATTTACAACTCTGTATTAGGGAGGTTGTTCACTCAAAGCGCTTAATATAATTGAGTCCGACTGTAGTTCGCTCTGAAGCTAAAATTTACTACAGTCCGCCTGCCTTTTAAATTGAGGAAATGAAACTTAATCTAGTACGTTGTAAGACATTTTGAAATTATACACTGTTCTATTTTGGAAATTTCTATAGGTTTCCGTTTAAAATCCACTGCAGATAATTTCAGCTTAAACTGGTCAATGTATATTTTGCCCGATGTCAGACATTTGTACTTCAAAATGGTTACATGTAAGTAAGTCAAAAGCATATTTAAATTAAAGTCATGATTTTTTTGTTGTTTTTTCTTTTTTTCATGATTGAACAACACAATAACTAAATTAACTAAACAAATCATACTGGTAATTGGTCTAACGTTGATACACGTTAACGTAATAACTGTCTGAACCAATAGATGCGGTAAAGCTACACGTTACACTTGGCTGAGCCTGGCCAACACCTTGGTTAATTAAACAACGATTACTTAAATGTGAATAGATTACGTTAAGGGCATGAACTACGGTAAACAAAAGTTTAACGTAACCGCTGACGTTACGAAGACGTGAAGGGAAAAAGAATCGTGTTTTATAATTTGTAAATTTGGTAGACCGAAGAAGTATATAAGTGAGAACAGGGTCATCATTTTCATACAAGAAAAAAATGCTGCTAACAAAGGTATTACATTTTTATTTTATCGCAAATTTCATCATCACCTTTTGCTTATTTGGCGTTTTTCGTTTTTAAAAGCAATTAATGGAGATCTTAAAATGTTTTATTATCGTTCATCTGCCTCGAAAGATATTGATATCATTTTTGATAAGCTTTTGGGGAAAAACGATGAGCACTCACAAAAAAAAACGTATAGAACATAGATAATGTAGAATATCTTTATCAAAAATAACGAAAATATTTGTTTTTGTAATATTCTGTGAATCTTAAAATGTTTCCATTAACATACCTTTTCTATGTGTCTGCTGAGATAAAGCAGTTTAGGATTTTGCTATTCAATAATCTTTTTTTCAATTTACGAATTGGGATTTGGGTGTACTTCTGATACAAGGTGTTAAACCCCCGTAATTCAGTGAATAGTACCAGGTTTAAGAATGCTGCCCATTCCCTCTGACACGTCAGGTCAAAGAATGTCTGTTTTTTCATTAAAATAATTTTACATTTTTTTCTAGTTATTTACATGTGCCTGCTTACTGGCTGCAGTCTACTTCAAGGAAAGCAATGCTTTGATTGAACCACTTGAATATTTACCGCCTGATTTACAAGGATACCTTGATGCCTGCCATAGTTCTGGTGACCTTACACAACGCTCTGGTAAGTGTATCGGAAACATTAAATTGCTATGTGTAACACAGGTTTGATACGGCACCTTTTCTCCCTTGTCTCTCAGCTAGCTTTTATGGTGATGTGTTCAAATCCAGTTCAGGGCAAGTGAACTTTTTCCGGGTTATATTTGACATATGTTTTGTTAAAAGATTTGGTTGATGTTAAAGTCTCTTTAAAAGAACGGCTAAAATTATCAAAATTATAAATAAACAAAATTATCAAAAGTTTAACAAAATATTTTGAGTATCAATGAATTTGGATTGTTTCGATGTAAAAGGAATGCTGTCACGGGATCTGTAACAATGCTAACAAGTTAATGTTTAAAAAATATACCATATTTTCGGTACATATGCGGCTTTTTATCAAAAAAAAAGAATTCGGGGAAGATTAATTTTGCTAAATTCGACAAGTTGGATTAATGGTTTTTGTTTATTTTTTGATATTGAATGTATCACAACGTTGCTTAATATTTCATTTCATACGAACGTAATAGTTGTCATTGTTACTGTGTGCAAATATCACTGAAAAGAGTTCTTTCTTTTTTTCGGAAGAAAAACAAATACAGTCAAAGGTCAAATAATCGTTGATTTATACTAACAAGGGACTGGGTTAGTCAGGGCACCTTTCATAGAATGTTTGTGTGTCAATCTTACCAACAAAATATTTAAAGATTTTAACAGCCCTTACACGACTGAATTATACAGAGTTACAGACGTAATATCATTATGTGTTTAACATTATGAAAAAAAAGCTTCAAACTGTATATTATTAAGTAGAGATACAGTCGTTTAAATTATAAATGATGATTAATTAACTTACATCTAACTCATTTTATGAGTTTAATGAAGAAGTAGGTAAGTTAATTGCATAAAGATGAATTTATATGCAATGTTATACATGCAAGCATAACACCGATATCTTACAGTGATTTAAGTAACAGTAAGTCTTGTCTTTCGGTTATCTGTTTAGTCCGTTCAAAGTATGAAATTATTACATTACAGCCAGACTTGTTTTCTGGACTTCTATAAATCAGTACACATCCAAATTCATAAAAAGCCGACCAGATCTATCTCAACAGCAGGCGACTTACCTTAGAAATTCATTAGAAGATGCGTTTGCTCCATTATATCAAGTTTCAAGCAGTCCACACTTGGGTGGTAGGGTCAAGAGACAAGCTACTGGGAGAAGAATCAGGAAGGAAATAAGGGCAATGACTGTGCCTGAACGTAGAAGATACTTTTCCGCGCTAAATGCACTGAAAAATGATAGGGTATGTATAACCCTTTCTATTCAGTTTTCAAAAACAAGAAGATAAATATTTAACATTGTTTTATCAAGGATTGCTTACAGTATATGGTATAGAATTAATTCTTGAAGAAATAGGTTTATTAAACTAATTCATAATGGTATTTAAACAGGTTTTAAACAAGGACTTTCTAACGACGTAGTAAAAGAAAAAAATAATGGCATGGTTAAAAAAGGTTAACAAGTCGTTATCAAATAAACATATTTAAAAATAGGTAAAACAATGCTTTTATATTCTTTTAAATATTTTCAGTAATTTTCAGACTATCACAGGCATAATTTCATCATCTGATTAATAAATGTAACGTAAAAAAATATATCTAAACTGTATTGTTCTTATCTGATGCTAATGAATAATAAGTGATTTTATTTTCATAAATGATTTATAGTATTTGAAAAAAAAAATTTTTTTCTTTTTGACAGAGTCTGCCACCAAACGTTTACGACTTTTTAGCAGCATATCATTCAGGAGACAATATTCGTCGAGCGCACTTCGGACCAGCTTTTCCGTCGTGGCATCGACTCTACCTTTGGATGTAATATTTCAATTTCTTTTTGCACTTCTTAATAAACAACCTGTTTTCCTCTAGTATTTATGAATGATAATAAAGGCATCTGTTTTATGCTAGATTCAACGATAATATTATTTTTATCAAAATTATCATTGAGCTGTTCGTTAAAAACTACCATGCTTTACTGGTCAACAAAATGAATACGCCTAAAATGATTATTCATATTACAAACTGTTACAAAGAATTCTGTATTTTCAGACTTGAATACTTCTTGCGACTCCAAGACCCAGGAGTATCCATTCCGTATTGGGCATCTGTTTTAGATAATGATATGCAAGACCCAACCAGATCTGTCATTTGGAGTCCTGGATTTTACGGCAATGGTGATGGCGCAATTCGAACAGGTCCATTCCGTAATTGGCGGCAGATTAATCCACAGACCAGTTTCACAAGAAATGTGCAGGATGGTGAGTTATATACCTATGATGGTATAAATAGAATTATCAATCAAACAAGAAATGAGGACATCCTTCTTCCAACTGCTCAACCACAGTCGGATTTCGAGATACAACACGGTGCAGCACATATTTTTGTTGGAGGTTCCATGAACAACTTAGAATCGGCTACTCGTGATCCAATATTCTTTAGCCATCATTGTTTTGTTGATCAAATTTGGGAGAGATTCAGAGAAAATCAGATAAACAATAACATCAACCCTGAAACAGACTATCCATTTATTGAATCGAATCCACGCTTTAGGCCGGAGCACAGACCGACAGCAAATGCTGGTTTTGCTGGACTCGGAGGAGCAAGGACTTGGACACAAAATTTAGGATACATAAATGCTTTCTCTAACTTAGTAATATATGATGAGGTTCCATCCTGTCCCCGTTGTGCTAATTCGCCGTACTTGTACTGTAATACAAATTTAACCCCTTCACGGTGCGTGTCAAGGACAATCGAAGAAATGAGAGGAAGACGCGATGTTTTTAATAACATAGACTCTACACCTGGCGGTCGTTGGAGAAGACAAGTTTCAACAATATTTCCAGATGATACGAGTCTGGGCGTTTGTCCAAAAAGAACTTTTATCAATGATGTTGAAACTAGATGGTTAGGGACATCAGTGCTTCCCCCAGCTCCTACTAGTAACACTATGTGGGCTTATATACCTGTTAAAGTCGTGTCCAAACGTCCAGCAGAATACAAGCAGTTTGATAAATACTCTTTGTATAATCAGGGACCTAGTCAACAGCTTGGTTTCAAAGATGAATTTTTGAAGCAAGGATTACAGAAACGGTACGAAAATTGTGAAAAACTTCAAGGCGCAGTTGGCAAGATAACTATTGTGTCGCATGGTTTGAATTACGAGGGTTACTCAGAGGAATATGTCCTGACAGACAACAGACTAGGCGTTGCAGAAGCAAATGGATTTATACCAGTCAAAATGCCAACAACCTCAGGGCCATCTGAAGCGATTATTGCTGCCTTTGATTCATGTGGAAGAGTTTGTAAGCCGTATTGCAAACAAGGTTCAACAGGTGCAATGGTGGCGGATAGTCATTTTTCGGGCGGTATCAGGGTATCTTATGGCCAGCCGAAACAGTTTGCAGATTCATATACCGACGCGATGTTAAACATTTGGGATATACCCTCACAATCTTCATGCCCCACTCTTAACTATGAAAGAATACCTGTGTCTTTCTTTTGTGAATACACAGACACGTGGATATGGGACTCAGCAACGAGTATGTCTGCGCAATCTCAATGGCCTGGCATGGCAAGCCCTGTTCAGGACAGTCATATATCTGCAGGACGAGGAGGCGCTGGAATATCAAAACCCGGCAGAAATAGAGTTCATAGACCACGACAAAGAGGTAATGACCTTAAATACGAGTTTAAATTTTAAGAAAGGTTTGTCAGTCTCAGACTGCTTTAAATTCTCTAGTTTAAAATGCTAACCCCACTTAGAATGGCATATGATATTAAACTTTTCTTTTCAAATATAAATATTTGCCGTTTCTTATTGATACATTTTTATAGATATATAAGATAGAGTTTATATAGTTTTAAAATTTAATAGTTTAAAGATTTTACTGATACTTTTTCTTCATAGTTGATGTTCAGTTTACTGGTTCTGATCTTGCACCAAGCATAGACCGGTACCAAGGACGAAGACGTGGAAACAGAAGATCACAGAGAAGAGGATGGAAGTTGTAGATTGAGAATGTAGTAATGTAGTTAATTACATTATGTAACTGCTAATTAATTGATGACGACATGACGTTATTTCGACGTCATATTTGACGTGACGCTGTATATCAGACTTTTAAGCATATGGTTGTTTCATACTGAATGTGTTGTAATTTTAAGAACATAAATTTTGACTCTTATAAGGAAAATTTTAACATTATCGCTGAGACGTTGCCTTTATTATATTGTTTCTTTAGCTTAAACTTTTATTACAGTGTCGCAAATCCAACTACTGAAATAGTCTGTCAGATGTTTTTGTGCATTGATTGTGTGAGTTTATATTTTTACTTATTTACACGGATATGAAAGTTTGGTATACCGCAAAAAAAGTTGTGACAAATGATAATGTTGATTTTGTTCGTTTGTCTACGACGCAATATGTTTTAACGAATAAATTAGAAACCGATACATTGTGAGATATACTAAAAACTTCATTTCCATATCATTACGTATTCAGGTGGCATATCCAGACTAGACTAAACAAAATCTAAAGATATTTTCTGAAAACGTTATAGGCAATGAGGCGAGTATATGTGTTGTTAGCATTGTTGAAAAAAATACGAAGAAAAACATATCAAATTCAAAACACAGAGGGCATAACTGACGCCTTTAGGAGGAGACAAGTCGAACTGATGCAATTTCAGTTCCGCTTGTATTGGTATTTAATGTGTTGTTAAGTAAGCTTGAATATATTGTTGCTATGTTTAGTTGCATCATATAACAATATAGTTTCTTGAAAGAAGACACGTGACACAAAATAATCTTGAATAAAAATACTTAAGTATTATTTATCTCTACCACTTAACCAATTACAAAGACCTTTAAATAAATGTTCAGGAGAAACGGTAAGCAGGGGCCGTATCAATAAAGTATATTAAGTTTTTCTTAGTCGAGTTTGACTTAAGTCGAAATTTTGCAAATCATTATGTTGCTTTATAGCTACTGGCATTTTTCTTACACATAAAACTGAACAGAGTCACGCCAACGAAGATTAGAAAGAAGGTATTGTAATCAGATTTTTATTCGTGTCAAATCCCATGTTATAAGGACTTGCCATTGTGTTATAGGTTTGTAATGATTTATTTTCAAATATAACAAACAACTATTATATAAATAGGAAATAATTAATTTTTGCATGTAATCATAAAGTTATTTCTGTGATTCTTCATCAGTACACAACGTTTCCTACAGCTCACAAACTTATTTTCAAGCATTTTTTTCGGGACAATTTTATGCCTTATTTTGACTGGTAATAAAATTTTAAATGTCTAGTGTTAGATAAAAGTTCAATACAGATTCTTAAAAAAATGTTTCGTGAGTTTCGCAATATTTACAAATTTCATATAAATTGTTTTGTGTCAAAGTTCAAACGTATTATCACTTTAGGTCCTTTTTTCAAATTTTGCATTCCTGTATACGTGTTGGTACATCAGTTTATACCAAATATGGAATCTTTTTCCTGTTAAAATAGTTACGCGTTGTTGTGCATATGTGCTATTGTTTTAATATTTAAAAAAGTTTTTTGATAAAAATAGTGTTATTCATTTTCTTCGAATCCTAATTTTGGATTAAGATGTGCATATACCTTTTAAAGAGATATTATCTTTTTTAAACTTTGATTTTACTTCAATTATTTTAACCGACTTTTTATAGAATTAGTTACTATTGACTTGAAAATAAATATATTTGAATACGTTGGTGTTTGTTTGTTTTAAAACCCAAATCGATCATTTTTCATAGTTCTCTCAAAATAAAAAGCACATTGGTCGAGAAAAACCTCAACAAATTCGCTTTGGAACGCATCTGTAATTTTAATTGCTTTAATATGTCAAAAGTGTTGTTAATACTTAATCATCTCAAACCTGTTAAACAGTTATTGAAATGATAATTTCCGTCCAAGTTGTGACGTTTTAAAAAAAATTAATGCTGTGTCAGACATTCTTGAAACAATTGCTTGTGTGAGTTGAGCTGTAAAGTGATGCCATAATACCTGTTAACCCTTGTTTTATTTCTCTCATTTCTCTCACGGTTGTTAATTGAGCATTGTAAGTAACGTCTGTTAAGTAGGATAAATCTTTTTTCATGCAGACACACGTATTTCACGTACAATGCCTATAATAAAACAGAAATAATGCAAACAGTGTCTTCGCAAAAATCCAATCTGTCTGTTAATCTAGACAGGATCAAACTTGTTCCATACACCTATTACGAGTTGAAACTTATCTTCTATTGCACTGACTTCCTTGCTTATTCGGCTATGAATTATTAGCATAAAGAAATCAATTTTCTATTGCCTGAACCAACTTCACTTAATTATTTTATGCCTGTTTGCGGACTGGAGCAAACTTTTGAAACAGAGTGCTTTATCGCACTTTATTTCAATCTCTGAGGTATCATTAGTCTCAAGTACGTTAGTACTAGAGGTTCATTTTCAATGTAACATTAAAAGCAACCTTTGAAAACAGCTCATTTACCTTTTTAGTGAATAAACAAATTCCTTCTCAAAGACGTCTTTTATTCAAAAATATAAAAAAAACAACTGTAAATTAACTAAGAATTTTGAGAAAAAAATCTGACCAAAATATATTTGAACTTTAGTGTAGTGGTGCCGCAGCGCTCTTAGTCTATATTGTTCACGTCTATATGTTTCGTCAATATAGACCAGGCAGAGTAATATATTTTAATCAGGAACACATTATAAGAAACTTTACTGGAAACAGATTTTACTGATCATTCGTTCCTAATGATAAATTGTAATAAAGTATAATAACACAGTATTTAAACAATTTTGAAGAAATTCAATTTTCTATGAATGAACTACTTTGAAATCCGTTCAAGCAAGCACATTTATTCCATTTATTATTTGAATACATCTAACATATTTGAGAAAGTCTTGTGAAAAGAAAAATATATATATATATATAAAAATATAGTTGCTACTAAAAACCTGTGACATATTTATATATTTGAAAAAAAATCGGTTCAAAAGGATTCCAGCTACGTCATTAGAAATGATTATCCAATGAAATGCTTCAGAAACCATCCCCTCCCCTCCCGGTCACTTAAAGTATTAAATGTGGGGTTATACGTTTAAAGATTGCTGTTGTCACCACAGCTTCGAAAGAAATTACAAAGAAATCTTGAAACATGTTCTGTCTGTATGGATAGTAAAGTTTATTGTAAATATTTTTACCAGAAAGCATTTTTACTGTGTACCGATAGCATATCAATTACATCTAGATTATGCAAGTAAGGTTTGTGTCATGACGTGCAAGCATGTACACATCAGAACAAAAACTGTAAAACAATGTAAGTTGAAATAAATGTTTCTTTTTAACTTCAGGTTTTTCCCAAAGGTTGATGCATTTAAGTTGGACAAAGGTATTTTTGAATCAGTCCTGTAAATTCCACAATATGTGAAGTTTTGCATGAATCTAATACCAGATAAATAAAAGAGAAAAAAATATTAAAATGGCAAGAAACTGTTCGTTTATATGAGAAACATATAAACAGTCATTAACCGTTGCACAAATTTTTTGCCTATTTACTAAGTTAAATGATGGTTATATACCTTTTATTGCTTTACACATCAGATTATTTGAGATACATATAAATACTCGTTAACCGTTGCACATATTGTTTTACCTTTTTACCTAGATGAATGGTGGCCTTGAAGCTTTTATTGCTTTATAGATAGATTTAATAAGATACGTATAAGCATCCATTCACTGTTGCACAGATATTTTTATCATTTTACTTAGTTAAATAACGGTTTTGAACCTTTAATTGCTTTTCACATCAGTTTATATGAGATGCATATAAACACGCATTAACCGTTGCAAAGTTTTTTCGTGTTTTGGTGTTTTTTTACCTTTTTACTAAGTTAAATGATGGTTTTGTACCTTTTATTGCTTTACAGATCAGGTTATATAAGATACATATAAGCATTCATTAACCGTTGCACATATATTTTTATATTTTAACTTAGCTGAATAACGGTTTTGAACTTTTTATTGCTTTACACATCAGTTTATATGAGATGCATATAAACAGCCATTAACCGTTGCAAACTTTTTTTTGTATTTTGGTGTTTTTTACCTTTTTACTACGTTAAATGATGGTTTTTTACCTTTTTTTGCTTTACAGATCAGATTATATAAGATACATATAAACATCCATTAACCGTTTCACAGATTTCTTACCTTTTTACTTAGTTGAATGATAGTTTTGAACATATTATTGCTAACACCTCAGTGTATATGAGATAATAATTAATGCAGCCATTAACCGTTGTACAGGGATTTTTTATCTTTTTACTAAGTTAAAAGATGGTTTTGTATCTTTTATTGCTCTACACCTCAGTGTATATGGGATAATATATGCAGCCGTTAACCGTTGTACAGGGATTTTTTTTATCTTTTTACTAAGTTAAAAGATGGTTTTGTATCTTTTATTGCTTTACATATCAGTTCTGTCTTCTTACGCATTTATGCCCATAAAGACTTTGATTTAAAACGTTGAGAAGTACTAAAAAGATTTATCTGCCTGAGATCAAGAGATGAAACAGAAGCTGATACACACTTCCTGTCAATAAATGAAAAACTCTAATTTCTGGAGGTTCTACTTAATCCATAATGGAGTAAGCAATAATCGGAATAGTATAAAAGATGTTAATTTTCAGTCAATGGCGAGCCTTGGGGTTTAAGGACGTGGAAAGTCACACAATGAAAAGTAAGGTCTCTAATCAAGCTTATGTTCCAGGAGTGTATAGTTAAGTTGCATAGATAAGTTGTTTATTATCATCTAATATAGTTTATCTAATATTCATGAAAGACCTCTACTCTTGCACCATTGTGCTCTTGGATTCATAATCATGTGCCATACCGCAGGCGGACAATTTCTTAACTAATAATTCTTTAACTAGCTGGTGGCTTAACCTGACGGAACTCGAGCCTTCGGCCTAACGGTAGTAAATTTTATTTTGAATGATCTACACAGTAAATGAACATAGTACCAAAACTCTTATATTTTCTCACACTGGATGGTTCCTGGACCAGGCATATAAATTGACCTTTTGCTGACTTCCAAAAGATCAGGTGCTGTGATGAGTTCAACTGTAGGTGGAGTGATCAGTTTAGCAGGTACAAACTTACAGGAGAGGCCTGCACCGCATCCACAATGTCCGTTGGCTTTTTCTAGAGGACCGCATGGCTCATGTTCTACTCGGTATCTTTCACATACACCTAATTTAAACAATACAGACGTATATGATGAACTATGACTATGCTTAAAAAGAACGACAATAACGGTAATTTACTACTGCAAACAAGTAAAGCCAACAACTATATTGGGCCGATCTTAAAAAGGACAATACATGAGCCATTAACAACCATCAAATTGGCTGTAATAGTACCTAAAACTGTTAATTCTATTTTCTGGAGTAAGCTATTCAACATCTGCCCATTACCAATACAGCAATCAGAACGATTCATTTGTACTTAGTTTCAATTGTATATTATAAGAGTTGCCATAGGCTACCTAAACGTACAATAACAACAGAGCTGAAATGAAAAATACCAGTGTCATGGTGAACAGGCTGTAAAGGGAGTAAACTTGCTTGTCGTCTTCTGCTGACAACTTCAAATTCAGGCTTGATGTAACAACATTCTCCACTTCCGCAGTCGGAATCTGTCTTGCATATTGTAGCCTTTACATCGAGTGAAAAAAAAATCACTTACATTTTCTTTTATGTAAATATAATTAATACTAAACAAAGGCTACAGAAGATAAACCTCTTAAATCTGATTATTTTAATGTCAATTACTCAAAATTTCTTTCCAGCAATTTGCAAACTAAAACCAACTTAAAGGTAAACCGTATGTTTAAACAAAACCAATAAGAAGTATGAAACATGTCGAATTTTGCTCGCCAGTTCAGATCTTCACCCAGAGTTAATAATAACTAAATTGACTGACAGCTGAATACGTAAATCCAACCCATGTATACAAGAACCACTTACCTCTGTACACTGTATAGCCAAATACAGAACTGCAGTTGTAAGAAGCGAAACGCAACGAAAAAGGTCCATTTTGAAAAAGGATATTTAAGGACTCCTATGCCAAAACAACACAAGTTAGCAAGGTAATGAATAGTCTTATCTATTGCAAACGTATTTCTGTTTGAAGGATGGTTTGATCATCAGACACACCGTAGTGAAGTGCGTAACAGATAACAGATATAGGTGCTCTAAATACAGAAACAGTTGCGAAATGAGAACTAAAAGTCTTTCACATTAAAACAATCAACATTGCAGAAAAAAGAGGACAGTCTTACACTTTATGGAAATATCAGGTAAAAATGGGGTCTAAAATCTAACGGTTTTTTTTCTTTGTGTTCTTACGGACATGAAAGTCTGTAACAGGAAGATGCAATGTATCTTGGAAAATGCCACCTAGAGCGGGATTCAGACTCATGTCCTGTTGCATCGAAAACCAACGTTCTAGAACCACTAAGCAAAATAGTCGATTCCCTAACGCAGTTGTCAGAAGATGTATTTATAACATTATTTGCCGTCGTAGACTGGACTAACACATTCCTTTTGAAAAATTCATCATTAATGATGACGTATGGTGTGGTCTATTTTATATCATAAACCGTGGAAGATTTCATGTTATTATAACTCAGTCCAGGAGGAGTTATACCGGATGGGCCCCCATCTTACGGATATGAAAGTTTGTAACAGAAAATACAAGGCATTTTGGAAAAGACCACCCAGAGCAGAATTCAAAATCAGGTTCTCCGGCATCGAAAACCAACGCTCTAGACCGCATTTGTCTACAATTATAAGACGGTGAGCATTGGACCAACCAATGTCTTTAGTTCTTTTATGTTGTATAGCTTTGGGTTATCGATGTCAACATCTTTTATATTAGCCTCTCTTACACTATGGTTAAATAGTATATAGGATCCTTCGGGGGTTGCTCGTTTATGTGTACGAGCTCCAATTAACTCATTTTCAGCTCATCAGTAGATATAATTCAATCTACAAGTTTTAAGTTGGTGTCAAAAGCAAGAATAATCTATAAACAATTATAATCTAAATCTAAATGAACTTTCTACGCGTCTAGTTCTTTGTGAAAAAAAGACAAATTATGTTCATTTTTCTTCAATTATTTTTGTAATACTCGAACATTATTTTCAAGAAGTCGTTTCACATTGATATGATCCCGGTCCAGGCATATATATTTTCCTTTTCTTGCTTGCTAACAAAGGTTGCGCGGTCTCTGCTGGCACAAACTGGCAGGACATGCCTGATCCGCATCCACAGTGTCCATTGGCTGTCTCCAGGGGCCAGCAAGGGGCATGTTCTAGCTTGTATCTCTCACAAACACCTGAAATATCAAATAAGATATAATCCAGACTGTTATTGTGATATCAATGACAATATCAAAAAAATGTCATAGCTAATACACCTTAATAGGAAACAGATTTATTTAAACGGTTCCTTTTGTCTGTTCGTCCTAATTTATAAAAGTAAATACAACTCAAACTGGACTTTATCACAGGTGATTACCTGTGATTTTCTTTTCTTAATTGACAGCTTTAACTTATGAGAAAAACTACTTTGCATGTCGTTTTAAATCATTAACATTAACAAAGTATTAACACTTTTTTAATGAACCTCATTTTTTAAATCTGACAATGTAAACTAATTTTTACTTAACATGATTATAGTGTTTTCTATTTCAACATACCAGTGTCATGGAGAACAGGTTGAACAGGAAGTATACTGGCTTGTCGTCTCCTGCTGACAACTTCAAACTGAGGCTTGATGTAACAACATTCTCCACTTCCGCAGTCATTGTCTGTCTTGCATACTGAAGCCTGAAAGGCAGTAACGTATCTTCCGATTGACAGACAACGACAGTATAGTGTAAATCATACATGAAAGTGCAAATCTCGTATTCTAACATCTATTGACCTGTTAAAATTCAGCTATTGCCCCTTTCTCAAGTGTTTGGATCTAATATGTCACTACAGTGATTCAGGCAATGTTGGACAATTTTGATCCCAATCGAGATGAAACCAATTCAAAGTTCAAACTTTGACTTTTGAGTGATTCCAGTAAGCCTAAACTACTTTCATCGCATTCAAGATTAAACTTGTTCAGTATAAATCAAAACTTTGATTTGCAGTTTCATAAAATAAATTAAGTCATGTTTAGCAAGGCGCAATTTTAAATATGTCTTATGACAGATTCATTTGCATAGTGGGTGGGGTGATGGACCGAAAGCCCATGAGATAAGAACTTTCATCAAATTCTGAAGAGCGTTTGAATCAAAATGTAAGAATCAGACATGATTAACACACAAACTATAATAAGCCTGTTTGAGAAATCACCTGAAGAAAGGTAAAATGAAAAGCATAAGTATCACAATGTTACTTACCTCAGTGCTTATTGTCAAAGCAAGCAATACTGTAAAGCCTATAGCATAACTTGAAAGGTCCATCTTTTTTAGCAGAAGCGTAAATATCTTAGCTACAACTTTTAAGATTTTCGATGTGAACCAGAACCTCTTGGTCAGATCCTTATCTAGACATCGACAAGATAAGGCGCTTACTTCTGTTTAAAATTAGTCTTACAATGTCAGCAACAACAAAATTTAGTCAGATAAAGACCTTGTAAATATGTAAGGTAGTTGATTATTTTTGCACCAATTTTACTTTTTCGCTGTATCAAACAGAACAAAAACAAGTATACTGTAAGTTCAGTGCATATCTCTTTAAAGGGACATACCCTACAATGAACCGATGACTTACTACATATCTATTTTACTGACCCATTCGCCACAAAATGAAATACAACTGATGATTTATTTATGGACATATGTTAAAAAAATTCTTCTTTAGGCATTACGGCAACAATAATGTGTTCATTTTGGAATAAATGGCTATCCACCTAAATGGTAGAACAACAACTCTTTAAAAAGTGATGTTTTCAGTTTATCTGATGTACTTGGGGTTTTTACTGTCATCTTGACATCGGGTAATAATTCCTTCAATATATTCATATTTACATGATTTGAAAGAAAATGGAATACTTTTAATTTTGGGGTATTTTAAATGATTAAGGCATAAGAAGCACCTGTCAGTTGCCTTGACATTCGGGATCGTCTTTTCGGACCGTTACATAAACAGTATTATTGAAGTTTTCTCGAGATAACTATAAGTTTTAATGTATGTTACAGACGAACGACATATCTGCAGACAAGTCCTTGCTTCTTCGTGTATTTTATTCAAGCTTTCAAATTTGATAACGTTAAGCTGAATGAAAAGAAAAGGACACATAGATGTACCTTACATAAATGTCTAAAATTATTGTCGTTGAGAGACGTATTCATGTCCAAAACTCCGTACAGAACTCATTAAACAGAAAAAAGGGTTATTCAGTGAGTGGAGAATACATCTGCATCATTTGCATTATTTCTTTGCTGTTTCAAGCTTTCTTTCTTGTCACCAAATACGTATTGTGTTCATGATATGAAATATACAAAAACATTCATTAGAGACTATAGATAATTCAAACTTGCCTAGTTTTATCGAATTTTAGTTGTGATCAGCTGAAATGGTATACTTACCACTACGAGACAGGCCAAACCTGCATTTTTCAGCATTTGTCGATGTCTATGGTGCATTGTCTTTGTCGTTGGATTTAAAAACTTAAAAATATATACCTTTTTATCAACTTTGGATGAATGTTGTTTCTTTTATGCACTTGTGTCCTGTTTCTGTTTATGAGAGAGGAGGTGTCGAATCAATGTTTTTATTTGCAGATATGTTAAGGGTACATGTTACGGAGACATTTCACACTTGAAACTCCCTGGTCCTGGCATGTAGATATCTCTTCTCTTGCTTACTTGCAGAGGCTGCACGGTCTCCGCTGGAACAAACTGACAAGACAGGCCAGAACTGCACCCACAATGTCCGTTAGCTGTCTCTAAGGGCCAGCAAGAGTCGTGTTCTAACTTAATTCTCTCACAAACACCTGAAATAGAAATACAAGTATTTACCGAACATAGTTCTGTAGGTCTAAAATCAGTGTATGCCCGTCTTATATAGTTTTGTAGGTCTGAAATAAGTGTATGCCCGTCTTACAAAGTTTTGTAGGTGTGAAATAAGTGTATGCCCGTCATATATAGTTTTGTATGTCTGAAATAATTGTATGCCCGCCTTACATAGTTTTGTAGGTCTGAAATAAGTGTATGCCCATCTTACATAGTTTTGTAGGTCTGAAATAACAGTATGCCCATCTTACATAGTTTTGTAGGTCTGAAATAAGTGTATGCTCGTCAAACATAGTTTTGTAGGTCTAAAATAAGTGTATGCCCGTCTTATATAGTTTTGTAGGTCTTGATAAGTGTATGCCTGTCTTATATAGTTTTGTAGGTCTGAAAGAAGTGTATGCCCGTCTTATATAGTTTTGTAGGTCTGAAATAAGTGTATGCCCGTCTTACATAGTTTTGTAGGTCTGAAATAAGTGTATGCTCATCTAACAATGTTTTATGGATGTAAAAAAATGTTTGACAGGGTACATTTCCATAAAGAGCAAGATGCAAGACCGGATCCCAATGGTTCTGTTACCATTCTGTTACTTTCTGTTAAAATTGTGTTAATAGCATGAATGTTGTCGGTTTTAATGGCGAACTAATGTGTATTTGTTGACATGAACGCGATTCTGAACCGGTGAACTTTAAAATAAATAGTTTGTGCCTTGATCAGAGGACTCTTGTAATATTTGTTTACTTGCATTTACCATACGACTATGTCGGTAAATGTAAATTATTACATTACATATGGGTACACTTTTCTGCAACATCTCTAGATAAATAACGCTGTAAGCTTAGCGATGTTGCGCTCATTCCGTATCGTACTTGAAACACAAATTGAAACAGCTTATAGTGCGCGTTTTATTCAACAATTATTCATCTAATGATAGAGATTGTTTGTTGGGACGATGACACTTTTCCGCTGGTAAAGCCTTAACCCCTTGCCCTGGATTTTAGCATATTTCGAGCGGGCAGTAGCCATTTAACCGGAAACAACACGTGAAATTACCAGTGTCATGGTGAGCAGGCTGTACGGGAAGTATACTGGCTTGTCTTCTTCTGCTGACAACTTCAAACTGAGGTTTGATATAACAACATTCTCCACTTTCACAATCAGTGTCTGTCTTACATATGGCGCCCTAAAAAAGAAAATGTCTACAATAAAAGGTGTATGAAACATACCCGCATCTTTCCCTTTCGTAAAACAAGTCCGGGCGATGTGGACAAGCAATTAGTGGAAAAGCATCGAACAGCCATTTTGTAGAAACAGAAAAGTTTTTTCTCTAAATAACAGAAAATGTCTGTGCTCACCTCAGTTGTGTTGCTTAGAGCAAAGAAGACAATCAACAAGAAAGCGTTTCTTGTAAACTCCATTTTCCTTGCAATAACAGGCCTAAATACAGAACTTAAACAATGTTTGCATGTTATATGTTCTAATTTGGTATAGATAAGACAGGCGATCATTTGGTACAAATTCACTTTACTTTACAGTACTGGTTAAAATATCATTTTAAGTGATCCTACAAAATATACAAGTATTTCTCAATAAAAACCGGACACTTAAAAATAAATTATGAATATACCAAATGTGTGTAAAAATTTCGGTTTTATTATCTACTGATTTTTTAATATTAAAGACGATATATATAATGAAACTATTTGAGTAGTCTACGTTTCAGATAGTGAAAAACAAAAAATAACTCTGCAAAATGTATTTCGCACACCTGCATTCGATACCCCATTTATTTCGAAATGAAAGATGTGAACGTTGGGGGATAAATAGAAACTATTAATAATCACTTCCTTGCTGGTTCTAAAATAAAACTAGTTTATATTTCAATATACAGAATAATTCTACTAAAGAACAGTATCAGTGTAAAATCTAACATTGTGGAGAGTTTGTTAATATGTTTGTATGATAGATTAGACTTGCAAGGTTGTCTCTGCCTTCTGATTCTATGTTTGTAGATTGCTCAAATTTCTGAAAACTAGGCAAACGAAAAAATATCACGTTCGATGATTACATTCTTAAATTAATTGTACCACAGATTTTTCTTATTCTTTTCGAGTTCTAAAAGCAAAACAAATTCCATATTGACGATATAAAATGTCTGCAGGGGTATGTTTGAACAGAACATGTAGAACACACAAATAGTTCATCAGGATACAAATCAAAACACTTTTTCGATGTGAAAACGTTCTTTGTTTAACCTGGGTGAGCTCGTTGTGAGCATACAGCTAAAAGTGCCGGTTTTGACAATTGATATTTTAATCTCCTTACGCATAAATCTTACCTTTAGATAAATACACTTTTATTTTTACAGTTGAAAATTTATTCAAATATGATAACGTGATAATATGTATAAATATTTGCGTTAACTTGATTTATTCTTATAAACAATATTTGTACTGTTTAATTAAAGATTAGCCAAATTTAAACTAATTGATAATTGACAGGTCATCTACGAAACATATGATAAATTATCGTCATAAACTGACCTCTTCAAGTGACCTAGTATTTGCATTAAGTTAAAATGTAGTAAATCAACTTCCAGCATTTTTTCTTCACATTTGAAGTTTTTTTACGGCGTTTTATCAAAATGCTATAAAACCGCTCAAGAAACAGTGTAAAATGGAGAAGCTTCATTTTTAACAAAAATTTGAAGAACACCATAAAAAAGCAAATAAATGAAAAGCCCAAATACAAATACAAAGGACGTTAAAAAGTTATATGTTTTGAAACAATAATCTTTTAAAACGAAGGTAACATGTAAGATTATCATGATATAACAAAATATGCAAGATAAACAAAGCAATGTTATTTTCACAAAGACTGTTAAAAGACAATAGAAAATATGGAAATAAAAACAAAAACTCTATTAAACACACGTACATGAGTACCTCGCACTGTCTATTTTGTTATTTAATAGTTTGGGTATGTTAGTAATATCTAAGAAGCATAGTCAACTTTGAGTAGAATCCTCTTTTTGAAAGACCTTTTGAGAATAAAAATAAGCTCTAAAGAAGCATTGATTCGTTTCTAGCTAATATTCATCCGTTGATCTCTCTTGCTTTTTTTGACCTGAGAATAATTTAACGCTTCTCGGAATAACATTGCTCCGCTCAAAATTAGCTAAGTAATGTGCAGATAATTTTTACCCGTTGATCTCTTTTGCTTTTTTTTTACCTGAGAATAAAGCAGTTTCTGAAATAACATTGCTCCGTTTCATATTACTTTTATCATATGCAGATAATGTTCGTTTAATATATTTCATTTTCGTTGCTTCTTTCGACAAAAATGTATTGTTTAGTCCCGTCTCTGCCAGTCAGTGATGTAAAAGGACAGCTTTACCATTGATTTTCAACAAAAAGCAAAACATAGCATGATAAAAAAAATGTTTTACTTAATGTCAATCAACATTCGGGTATAATCGTCTTTAACGCTTCCTATGATCAGCAACGTCCTTATATAGAAAAAAAATGATTGAAGTTTCTAGATTAAACAATTCCTATATAACACCCACCTCTCTGCAAAGACCACATTTGAATCACAAAATCGGCGTTTCAGTAGACATTGCCTGAAATTAGTCAATAATATACGTTCATGCATTTTACTTGCCCAGTGTCTACAAAATGTGAAATTCAATGTATAACTCAGGGGTTTTTCATTTGTAATCAATTTCAATCCGCCCTAAAAGTGTACAGACTAGTACCAACAGTTCACCTGATGTTCAGGTACCTTCACTTTTGATGAATTATTCCTTCGTTCACATTTGCATAAAAATGACAAAGGAAATGTGATTAAAATTTAAAAGTATGTTTTTTTACCGATTCAGCGGTTCTAGACTTGTTTTCACTTCTAATGTGAAGACGTTTTGTCTTATAGATAAATAAAATATAGATTTTTGTTTTAACTCAAACAATTTGAAAAGTAGTCGCTTATCAATATTCAAATAAGTTTATACGCACTGGTACAACAAGGATTTTGAAGTATTTGCTGTAACTACATTTCCAATGAAACAACCTGATCAGCTTGGTTTAAATTATTCAATTTTTAATTAAAACTCGTATTTGCACTGTTTATATGTAATTGTATATCTTTGTAATACTACCAAAGAAAAGTACTTATCTAAAAGGAAATGTGTCATTACAAATGGTAAGAAATCGTTTGTCTTTTTGTGTTGAGAATAATGCAAATTCTAAGCGTCTAAATGTAAAATGTTTAAACGGTTTCGTTATGCAAGTAACATTTTAAAAAGTCTTAGTGCCATTAAAGAAAGGTTGTACTCAAACTTCATTTTAAGTCCATAGTTTTTTTACCATTTAACTTCTTCTATTAATAAGTACACTACTGTAAAGTCGTATTTTGTTTTCAAATAAGTATTAAAAGTTCGTTTTTAAAATACAAACAAAAAGTTACAGATAAGAGTACTATATATTAAATCATATTTCACTTTTATAAACAAAAACTGCTTGAAATCTTAGTCTTTAGTCTTCGATAAAGCCTATAAACTTTCAACTTTTCTTTCATCGCATGAATTACGGTATTCAAACGTTCGTTTTGAAAAATGTAAATTTTTGGTTTAAGTGTTCACTGGCTTATCAGTTTAAAAAGACAATAGTTTCTTTTTAAAATGGTAATTGTCGTTGGTATATTGGATTGAACGTGGAACAATTGAAGATATAAAGTTCAGATGACAAAAATAAAACGAGTAAGTGTCGTTAAGTTATTGAGTTAAAGAAAAAAAAAGAAACTCGAAGGCAAATGTTTACTTTAAGCTTTGAGGATAATATGCTAAGTTGCTCTTAAGTTAATATTAAACTGAATGACAACTTCGTTGAATATAACAAATATTGACTTAGACAGGAAAAGATTTAAAAACTGAATAATTCATTTTGAAAATCGTTATTTTATTGACTGAAGTATTCATTATTTCATATGTTTGGCTTTGTAGTTTGGTGAAAATGAAAGGAAAATTCACAACATAAGTGGATAATTGCAGGTAATTGTTGCCTATCCGAATTTTGCCTTAAGTGATTTTCTGTCATTTTTTACTATTTATTCTCTTGTACTTTAATGGGCAGGAGATATAGCTTTTTGTCATTTGTTTTTCATTCATACATATATCTTACAACACCTGACTTACTTGATGGGAATACATGTAGTGAACATGTTTCTTTATAGCTTTCAGAAGGAAATTAATCTACTTTGTATTTTGGGTGAGGATTGAATATTCTTGTTATTGTTGTTGTTGTTGTTGCTTCTGCTGCTTGTTTGTTTGTTTGTTTGTTTGTTTTTGTTGTTGTTCTAGACAATGATAACATTAGTACTTGCAAACAGAAGATAGAAATGATATTAAATATCAAGGAATTTTAGATAGTGTAAAGGAATACATTGATAAATAAAATCGAAAATAACTGATCAATTAGTTATGTTTGCGGAGTTCGGCAAGTAATCATATAGACTAAAGTGATATTATAAATTCCAACTATTGCATCCTTTATTTCGGAGTACTTAAGTTTGCTGGATTACCCAGGAGTCTACGGTATCTCGGACAAGAGACTATGAGAGGTAAAAATATGCTTGAAATATTTGACGTGGTTCACAGTAAAAATAAAAATAAAAAACAAGAATAAGTCCTTCTTTAAATCTTTAAATTTCGATTACTGAAGTAAATATGAAGTGTATACAATGTGTTCGTGGAGGATCATAGCCTATGGATATCACAAGCTTCGCGAGTTCTACTCCCAATTTCTCTACTGACATAAATCTGACACAATCATCATCATCAGCAGTGACAGTTTTGTGATCATCATAAGAACAATTTTTGCAACATAATTGTCGTACTCATCATCATCATCATCATCGTTATCATCACTACCGCCAACATCATTATCATCGATGCCGTGGTTACAAGTATAAGTATAATTTAAAGACAAATAATCAAATCTTTATACATCTTCAATTTGGTACACAGTTTACTCGTTTGCAAGACATCATTGTTAAAATGATAAGACGAAAGGGAATTAACTATATCTGTAATTAAGTTACAAAAAAATACTAAAGATAAAAGCAATTGATTTACCGACCAGGCAAAAACCGAACTAAACGCGTGAAATCTGGATAATGGTGAAGTAATTGAATAAAAGGCACGAAATTGTTATTTGATTAGAATGTATCAATTGTAAAGGCATTAATTTCACGAGTTTCTGCGTTTAATTGTCCTTAATGCGAACGTATGTGTTAAGTTTCAAGTATTTTAATGGAATATTAGAAGATTTTTCTCTGCATCTAACCTTTAAATTGATAAGATATGGGAACTAGGTTATTTTCTCTTTTTTCTTCTTCTTTTTTTCAGCGTTTAGATGTGAAATAACTTCATTTATATTCATGGTCACATACAAATAAATGTATGACTTTTTAGTTCGATTACTGCGGCAAATTCAATGAATAAGGATATGAACCGTTGTGAAATTTCAAGACTCTGTGTCTGTCAGTAAATACAGTCTAATTCGAACCCAAATACGTTGTAACCAAGACTTTAACAAAACGTATTTCTAGATATTTGAGATTATTCGTCTTGTGTAACGGTTGCTCGTATGACAAATGTCCAGAGAGGGGTTGGGTCATTTTAGGCCTTTTAGGGATAATGTTTGATACAGTTGTTTTTGTTTTTGTTTTTAAAAATACCTTGACGTTTTTTCAAGATTAGTGTTAGCACTGATACTTTTTGTAAAGAACATTAGTGTTTTGTGAAACAGTTTTGGTTCGAACTTGGTGGATACAAAGATCGCAACATCGAAGACAGGTGAGAGGGGTTTGTAAGTTCATTTTGTTTAAACAAGTCCACAGTTCTGCAAAAATAGAAACAAAAACGAAAACGCTTATATGTGCTACATGAATTACTTTAAACAGTTAATGTCTCCTGGTCTAAAAACCTGTTTTGAAACTCGAAACTGTTTCGTTACACATGGGCTAATCCTATGTTTTTTTAATGGCTAGTAATGTATTTCTAATTATGTTCATCTGAAACAAAAGGAAATTTAATATAATACAGAAAAGTGGCATGTAGTTAGAGAAAGATTTTATACTCTTCGCAGTGACTGAAAATCCAAGGCTTGCCGCTGTTATCTGATATCTTTCCACCTAATCAGTGGAAACGGGTTAATTAGTTTGATTGAAAATTAGTGATTGAACTAAACATTGGATATGTTAAAACAAAAGATTTGTCATTAGTTTTAGATAAATGCGATACCTGCCTATCACAAGAGGTAAACAAAGGGGTTGGGTTATTGAGGTGTTTAAATGTTGTAAACAAAGCGTTTGTGTGATTTCGCTCACGGCGGTAAGATTTTCGAAATCGTAAATATTAGTCTGCTATTGGGTGTAGGGAACAAAATATCGCAAAAGATTTCACAATCAATGCCAAAATGTCTTTTTACAGATGCGTGTGTGATTTTTATTTTCAGCAAACAATAAAATTTAGATTAATGTTTTCAAAGTCGCAGATGCCAGATAACCTGAACAAACTTGTTATTTGCCTTTGTTTGATTGCTCTCGCTTCAGACGACAAACTAACATATGAAAGTAAGTTTTGTAAAATAGCTTTGAAAGTCCTGTTTAATTTGCAATGAAAAAATAGACTAAAATAATATGATTTACGTGTGTGTTACAGGTAGTCTTGAAGAGAGGTGAGAAAATTTAAACAGACCTTGGACATCCGTAAGATCCTCCTAAGATCTCGTGACTATCCACGTGATCGTAGATAATTTGCATTCAGTTGATGTATCAACAAGTAAGCGAAAACGTTGTTTCTCGCTAATTTGTGGATATAGGTTTGTATTTAGCTATTTCAATAAAGGGAATAATTGTAAGAAGGAGTATAGTTGTAACTTGCATGTAAATCACGCTATTTTAGTCAAATTTTCTTTTAAAAAAGTGAAACAAACACTCAGGTAATCTGGGAAATGAGCACAAAAGCGTTTGTATGACTGACCTTAGTTCTGAAAGAAAAATGGCGTAAACAAAATCTTTTGTGAGGCTGCCTTGTTTTAGGTGTCTGAGCAACGTTCCCACAGAGTTTGTGGCGCTTCTTTCATTTTTTGAGTGGTTCAGTGGAGTTAAAATAACGTTTATGTGACGTGCCTTCACTGAGGTGACTAAATCACTTAAAGAAACGTTTGATCGATAGTTCAAAGTTTGGCTTACAAAGCTTTTCTTTTACTTCTTTAGGTTTATGTGGCTAAATCACTTCTGGCTGACTGCTCTATGTTGTGATAGGAAAAAGTGTAAACAAAACATGTGTATGTCTGCTCTCAGAGCTGGATGATTTGAAAACGAAGATTAATGCTTTGTAAGACTTTTCTCCTTTGACGTGAAAAACTTATGTAAACAAAGCGCCTTTGTGACCTCTCATTTGAGGTACCCAAATCGCTTAAACAATCATCTGAAAGACTGCTGGACATGGCAAAAGCAAAATAGCATTGACTGCTGTCGGATGAGCTGGAAAAGTATCGATAACAAACCGTTTGTATGACCGTTTTGCGTCAGACCGTCAAAAATAAATGAAATAGACTTTGTTATGACTGCTCTAGAATCAGTACGATTGTTTGTTAAAACGTTTGTTTTCTGCTCTTGGATGATCCAGAGATACAAGTTAACCAAACGTTTGATTGACATATACAAGATAAGTTGACAAAAATATGTAAACATACGTCTGTTGTGACGACAACACGTGGATAAAGCGTTTGTATGAGTGATTTTGTGACCCCTCTAGGCTGAGTTAAATAACGTTAAAATGTGTTTCTTTGACTGTTTTGGTTTGAGCTTGCCCTGCATCGTGAATAAACCAAACGCCAATTAGAGTTTGATTTCGTGTGAAGTGGCCAAATTACCTAAAATGTCTGTGTTACTGTTCTCCGATGAAGTGGTCAAGCAAAGTAAAGAAGATGTCTTTGTTACTTTTATAAGATGAGAAGGAATCTTTAATATTGCAGATGTTTCACTCTCCGAGCAGACGACAAATATTTAGAAGACAATTTCAGCGTTTGCTTATTACGTGATCATTCTCGTTAAAACAGTTTAAAACTCAAAATATGTTTTGCTCAAATTGACTGCAGTTAAAACTAGGGTAAATAAATCCACAATTATGCTTAACGGATTATGCCGTCCTTGTCATTTGGAAAAGTCCATTTTCAGATAAAATGGTTTCTGGTATAAATTTTCAATTTTAGTCTGTTTAGGGAAGAAAGCCCTTGATGCAAACAGATTAGACCCTGACCAGACGCCACATATTTAGGTGTCTGATCTGTGTCTGCACTGTTTACCTATGTCTACTTCTGTAGACGCTAAGGATTAATAGGTTAAAGGAAATTTAAGATGTTTGAAAATCCACCCTTTCATTTTTGAAACTATTTCAAAAAGATTTCATAAAACATGATACATTGAAAATAGCACGAGGTTGTCTTCCTCCCGTTTAAATGTATACAAATGAAAAAAATGACTACCTATTCAGGTCGATATAAAGTTGTCTATTTATTGATATAAATATTTGTTAAACACGTTCAACTTGATACAGACATTCAATTCACAAAATGCTCTACGCGTTAATCCGCATTTATATCAAACTGTTGGATCATATTAAAATATTCATGTATAATAGATGTCAGCGCGCTTTGAAATGATGTTACCGTGAAAATTATATGGGATATATTTAATTTTTAAAATTTAATCACTTTGAAAAATGGATATTACTTAAAAAAATTACTTCTCACCAATATTATAAATGGTATGTATATGGTAATGTCTGACTTTCCCATGTGATAGAGGTAAAGTCTATCTAATCATTTCGTACTTTATAAGACTATAGATAACTTCTCTTCTGAACAGCTTAGGTATGAAAAAATAAACGGACCTCCAAAATACGGTAAACTTGAACTTTAATCAACTCTTAGATTACACGAGGACTAGAATAAAGATTAGAGTGTATCGTATAGTACCGATAAATGAAAGACACTTATCTTCTTTATTTTCAGAACTACACGTATTATTATTACTAATAATATTTTTCATGATTTATTATGATTATAATTGTTGTTGTTATGTTATAATCATCACTATCATCATCACCACTACCGCCAACAACAACAACAACATCCTCGTTGGTTGGTTTGTTTGTTTGTTTGTTTGTTTGTTGTTGTTGTTGTTAATACTCACATGATAAGGACTGGTTTAAGATCTTTCAATACAAACTGTTTAATATAAATCTAGTTAAAAGTAGTTCGTTGTATTTTTGATGAGAAAAGAAGTCTTTAAATAACCTTAAATTGATTTTTTTTTTATGTCAGGGGCGGATCCTGTTAGTTATTTTACAGTGAGAGGATCGAAATATAAACCTTGTCTGTTGCCCTATCGGGTTTATGACAAGGTCAATGACCAAAATGTTGTCAAAGTTAAAGTTTAACCGTTCTTAATTCATTTATTCGTTAATCAAAAAAGCCACGCTCGATGGCCGCTTCCTGTGTTTAAACCCAGAAACTCACGCTGAAAGTGTATAATGCAGAAAGACACGACAGACCCTCGCCGCAGGTTGGATTCGAACCATCAACCAGTGGCTTTTCAAAGTACAGTGTATCACAAAAAAACTTCAAAAATATTCTTTCTGTGAGTTTAATTTATCAGAATTATTTCATATTTAATTAATGTCTTGAACTTGTTTATTACACAAGTATCCCATTCTAAAACAGCTACATCTCTTCACAACTTCAAGCATAAAGGGTAAACGATATAAAAATCCGAAGGTAATAAACGGCAGATAGAGAATTTCAGTGTATTACATTCTTGTCAGCATGTGTGTAGTTACCCTGGGGAAAAGCTTGAAGTATAGTTCGATAAGTTGTAATTATTTGATAGCATCTTCGAATGAAACCTGAATACATCTTGTCAATAATTCTTCATTTACGGGGGACTTAATTTGTTTACATTGTGCAAATATGATAGCTACTTTTTAAAACGAGGAGATGCTTGAAATTGCAAAGGAGTTGTAAGGTTTATGCTGTTTTCAAAGATACTTCAAGTAAACAACAAACAAACAAAATAGGACATAACAGAGAGGTAGATTTCTTCTTCACTTAAAAGAAATAATAGAAGTTTTCATGTGCTTAAACAAATGGGTTTTAGAGAAAATTTACACTCGTGAATCTTTTTCCAATTTCAGTTGTTTTTGATGAATTGTCAGATGAAATGACTGGTATCCTTTTTTTCTTACAGGTAGAACATTCGTTCAAAGAGCATGGTTTTTAAACGGCTTGTGTAACCAAAATTAAAGGCTTCAAACACTGATCAGAGGATGGGGACACAAAGCGAATGGGTTTACTCCGACCTACAGAGCCCTAAGGTCGTAAAAGCTGCTCACAAAATACCGTTGGTTTCCCCCAGAATGGACGTTGACGTTACCGGAGTCTCTCTGAAAAATGTTCGCACGCATTTGATTGACCATCCACGTGATGATGGTTTAAGACATCGCGAGCAACTCTGGAACTTCCAGCAAAAATATAGAGGTGCGATAGGAAAGACCCGCCAAAATTCTGTAGGAAATGAAGACCGAAAAGGCGAAACTTCTGGTTCAGATGAACCGCTAGAGGATGATTTTCGCCAGGTCGAAAGTTTACGGGTACGAATTACCAACGACCAATCATCCTTGCCAAGCAGATTTCGAAAACGCTTAAAACATAAAATTAACTTTACTGGTCTCAGACCGGGTGAAATGTACGTCGATACAGACCGTCGACGTTTTCTTCCCTCAAAAGACGCAAAAGAAGAGGATAAATCCAATCCAGGCATTCAAAGACTCTATTCTTCCGGTCTGATCGTCAAGAACACAATATACAATCAATTGCGAAATAGCAACGCAGACGAGAAAAGAAGTGAACAGTCAGCAGATAATTCCAGAATTCTAGAAGCTATTCAGAAATATGGTTCGCTAGAAAAGCTCCCTGATATAACCTATCCCGGCATCCGATCGGCACAGACACCAAACATAAGATTTCTTAAAACGTTAAATTCATACAACCGCCGAATGCTTGAACAAGCGTCTGAGCGTCGCTACCTCCCGATACGCCGATCTTTCACGAACCTTGGCGATCTTGGACCGTCGAAACGGAAACTAATTATAGTATCACGACGCGGACAGAACGACAGAATAGTTCGACTTGGATGTATTGATCCATATAACGAAGACGATGAAGAAGATGAAGAAAATAACGATGATGACGAAGGTGATGATGTTGATGATGATGAAGATGATGAATGCGATAATGAAAATCAAGTTTCTCACGCTGAAAGACTCCATGGTAGAGCGTGTGACATGAAAAGACCAGACCACATTGATATAAGAAATAACATTACTCATGTAAATACTCAGGATGACATGGTATTGATAGAAAGACATAAACACGAAGAAGAAAATCATAGAAAAGAATTAAGATCAGAAAGAACTTTTCATGCAGAAACTAAGAAATCAAATATAAGTAAGGAATATAGACGTACCGACCTCTCTGCTCAAGAAAGCTACGTACCAAAATGCGATAGCAAAGTTCGGGAGAGTTGGAATAATACAAAAGTTGGGTCCAAAGAAAAAGAGGACACGAAAGATCCCATAATTAACAAGAGATCTCAAAGAAAGAAAACTGACTGCGACAGTAAAGAAGAAGATAGTGACTCCGATGATAGTCTCGATATTCCAGAACATAGGTTTGGTCCCACTACGCATTCTGTTGATAAAAAGTTATCGATAAGAAAACCTTGGGAGTGGAAACCGAGTCCTTATAGATGGGTGGATAAACCTTACGTGAAAGAAAGTGATAAACCTTATATCGAACGTATTATAAACAAAAAGGAGATAATTGACGAATTTCATTATGACTCGTTCGCAAGAACTAAGCCACTGAAATTGCAGAACTTTCCGGATGGTGCAGGTTATAAGGACAGGCAGGGTAATTTGAGATAAACTTTTAACATAAAATACCATATGTGATTCTTTTAAAACAGAGTGCTCATGAAGCAACGTAATTTCGTTTTTTGCCACAATGTGGCTGTTAGAAATGGGTGTGTTTTACAGTTTATCATAGCCAGAAACCTGCTTCTGTTTGTTTTTCTGTTTGCTGTGTATACCAGCCTATACGATGACCAGTGCAATATCTATTTAAGGTTATTTTAAGTGATGATTTTTTTCCAATGAGCTGGAGGTACCGTCACAGGGAATATCAAAAATTGCAAAAGTGATCGTTCAAACAATGAATCGTTCAATGTACAATTGACCTTTACGAAATGTACTGCCACTGCCAATAGTTAATTGCGAAGCACATCTCGAACATTGTCTGAACTTCATCACTTTAATTATTAACATGTTCTGTTCCTACATTTATCATCCATTTTGTCTTTTTATTCATAAGTATCATCCAAAAATGCATGTGTAATCACATATGTTAGTTTTAGGCTGAACAAACGGTTTGACAGAGTCAGAATTTGTTAGCTTCCATGTGTTACAACTGAAACACTGGCTAGAAGCTGGAAGTTGAATGAACACTTGGGAGAAGTTCCAGCGTAATATTGGTTTTAAAGCATCACACATTTAACAGTACCACTATGAATGAACATCTAACTTACTATATTACAGGTGTGTGCTTCTGAGTGTTTAGTTTAACCTTCACTTAGGATATTTCCACTTAGGCGATGCTATCTGTATATTTGCTATACAGCGTCTGTCATCAGGCACGACTGTGCAAGAACATTGACAGCGCGAGCGCGTGTACAAGGAGAATGAAGCAGCATTTCTTTCAGGTCTTTAGGCTGAAACTACCAATGAACCCTCTCTGTTCATTACTTCTGACGACAGATAACCAAGGACGTTGTATGCAGTGATGCACTTATTTCAAAGTGACTTCACCGTGCTTTCGTTGCGAATTCTGCCTCAGTGAGTATACTGAGTAAAATTCGATGGAAGACAGTGAAAAGGTTCTACCTGACTGTTCATCCCTCGCTTTCATCCTTCTCTTTTATCCCTCGGAAAAAATATCAGCCCACGCATTTCCTTACTGAAATATGGACCTCTCCCACATAGTCGTGTATGGATTGTTCATTTATCTCAAATATTTCAAAAATTTTCTTTTTTATAAAATTATCACCCTGTTCCATTTCACGAGTAATTTACATCTGTTGGATTTTGGTTCTTCTTACACACGAGCTTACTCTTAGGGAAATATTACAGAAAAGGCGAGTTACATGTCTGACATTGGAGAAATAATCTTAACGTTGAAACTGCATTACCAAGTGTTACAACGTGTTTTAGGCTAGATGAAAAAAAGACTTCTGGTTAGAAGAATTTTACTGACAAGGTTTTATGTTGTCTTTAAGCGAGTAATTGTCAAGAGTTGTCCACGGCTTAATATGTTTAATTCATATTTTGCAGTAAAATATATATGCATGCCTTGTTATTATCATATTGTACGGAGAATTCATGTACCGAAGTAATGAAACTTTTGGAATGGGAAGAATAAAGGCTGGAAATATGTTCTTGATATTTTATTTAGCGATCCTGAAGCCACACAGCGAAAGAACTTCCTCTCCTAGATTAAGTTATTTTGGTCTGGTTATATCAGCAGAGATGCTGAAGGTTTGTTTCGCATGACACTTTCAAATATAAGTTAGTGTTTTCAGAAGTAGGGTTTCACAGAATTGCCACGTGAGTACTACTTTTTTCCGTTGAATCGGTTTGGATGACGCTATAAATTGGAATTTTCTATAACGGTGTGCAGTTAAACATCAGCTTTTAAAAGTGAACATGCATTTTTGTATATTTCCCAAATAACAAAGTCGTCATGAACAAATCCGAAACTATTCGTAAGATATACTGCCCTGTTCTAACTTGTATTAAAATAACATGGGGCCTCGGTTAACGTCTCATCCGAAAGACAATTAGTAATTTTAGTGGAAGAGGGGGGGTTTGATCTCGGGAGCCCTGGTTTACCAGTCCAGCGCGTTACCACTGGACCACTAATCCGCTCCTATATGAAACATCAGATAACTATTAGTTAATATACAAGTGTAATAAGTATTAACACTTCTTTCATTCTCCTAACATGAATTAACGCTACATTGTAAAGTTCAACAGTAAAATATAATGGACTTCATTTTTTACTGTACTGAAAGAGAAACACCTAGAATTTGGATAATAATATACTATACGAACAAACTTACAAAAAAGGTTTTGACTCATTTTTTTGAGTTAAGCATAGCAGCAAATCAGTGGACATTGTCATTAATACTGAAATTTCTTAGATGCGTAAAAATTTGTTCCTTTGGATGTAGAAATAATCGTATTTCATTAGTGTTGCTGAGTGCTGGACTCACTCCGTGTGCACAAAAAAGTTTAGACAAAGCGGTACCTTCTTATCCACCTATCTCTGATGGACGGTCGAAATTCGTTATTAAAAATGTAAGAAAATAACTTTGATTTTGAGGAATATTTATTTACATAATATTTTATTCATCTGCAAACTAACGATCACTTTTAACATATGCATTTCACATCTGTTGCTGAAAAGTTCTTGTAAAAAGAGATACTTTTTCTTGGCGGTTTTTTTCTGCAGTGCTGGCCACGGTACTCATGCTAAGAGGTGTGTGACAAAGCAAGTTCTCTAAAGCAGCGTGATATGGGTTGGGCGTTCTTTCAGCATACTACACGGCTGCTTTCAAATGATAGAAAGTTCTTCAGTATAGGAAGGGTAAATCCATATTGTTCCTTTGAGCTAATTTTCTGTTTACTTCTTTTCGTTCTTTCAAGATTGTTTCCATTTATCATCTCGTGTGCGAACGTGAAAATATTTTAAATAGAATAAATAACGAAAATTTTAGGTAAAATTTAGTGAAAAGTTTTAAAGAATTTATCAATAGGTTGTTAAGAAACAAACAATTGTGTCTCTCGATGTTCTATTATCAGTGTGTGGCTATCATAAATCGACATGAGTAATATTTAGCTAAACAACGACTTTTGGGCGGATCAGCGTCTAGGGATAACACGATTGACTGGATCCCATGTATCGGCGCTGTACAATGAACATGTAAAAGAACCGGGAATCTCTCTGAAATGGAATACTTTTTGTGTCTTCAGCTATCACTGTAAACCTAAATTAAAATAACTTAAGGTAACTAAATTCTTCGAGGAATACCGGTACCAACGATAAATAAACTCAGAATTCAAATGATAACTGTCATGAACGCATCTTTGGTGTCACTTAGGCGATAATAGAGATATTTTATGTCATTACTGGGCTTAAAAATCGCCTGCCACGAAGCATTTGGTTTCACGTGTATATAAGTAAGCATGTTATTTCAAAAACATATGACGGTCTTCAGGAAAGCTTATTACAGATTACCCTTTAGTGGTTTAGATCAACAGATTAAATCATTAATATTTCATTGACCTTTCCGATAATCTATGAAACAATTTGGGAAGAGTAAACAGTCTTTTGTCTACCAAGGCAAAGTATGCACGAAATGTTCACCTTAAATCTGACCAACGACGCAGGTCGCTCCTTTCCCAGATATATATTATCATAATACACTGTTTATTTTAATAGGAACAACACTGAGAAAAATTAACATGCCTGATAAGCCTCCGTTGAGCACTGGGGTTTTGTGTAATCCTTGACATTACGAAAACTGCATTTGATAGAAAGTAATGGGCCATTTACAACCCCTTTGTCGCTTACAAAATAATAAAAAAACATTAAGTAAAATATTTTAAGTATTAGGAGCCACTAGAGTGAAATCGTATACCTCAATTTTATATCTTAATTACGAAATAGGGTTTCGAAACTATAACATTGTTTTTATTTCACTTTTACGTAATATTACATAATTATTACGGAATGATCATTCGTTATAACGACATAATAATATAATATTTCGTAATTACGAATTGAAATAGAACTGTTAACCAAAATCCAGATTTATGCGATTTCACACGAGTTCTCCAGATTAGAATATTTTAACGGTCAAAGGGAGGTAATAGCAAAACACCCAATCAAAATTATGCCCCTGTCTATATATACTAAATATTGTATTAATTATCTTCTGTAAACTGGTGAGAATACATTTAAGAATAAGTTTTGCAGCTTAACGCAAATTGTTGTAGAGATTTTCCCGGCTGGTGTTGCATCACTCTACTGGTCAGCTCGCTATCATTTAATCAATGAACAGTATTAATAAACAATTAAATGTATTCTTTTTTTCATCTAAATTCGTTTAAAAATACTATGAATTCGGAAACACCTCAAGGATTTACAACTTTTCTCATATATTAGGAAGATACAGGAACGACAGAACACCAAAGACACACAAAGTAGCATTGCGACATGAAATCTCCAATGTGCGTGTAGGTCATTAAAAATAATAATACCCATTATAAACGACGAAAGACTCAAGACTGGGGGAAATTGAGTAAGTAATACAAAAGTTTATCTTGTATTACATGCGTATTTTCAATGTGTATATGTTCCTTTTTCTGTTTCTATCCGTCTCCTTCGGCTTTCCAATAAATTAATATAATCCATTGTTCCTGGAATTCACGTGAAACTTGCGCGTAACGAATTCTTGTTAGAAGAAGATTATTTTTCATAATAATGACTTTTCGGTCTGAAAAGCTAATACTGAACGTAAGTATAATACCGTATAACTAATAAAAACTAGAAAGATTAATTCACTGGTTTGAAATATTGTCTATGAAAAGTTATATGGCCTAAAAAAATCATTTTTTTAGTATTCTTGTAAAAGAAAAGACATGTCATGTTGAGTTGACGTGTTACATGTTTCAGTGATAAGCTAACATGGTACACAGTAAGCGAAAAAATGAAGTCCAGCGCGTGCAACAGGACCACTGATCCACTTCTTTATTTACAGTACCTCATATCTTAACATATAATTATATAAGCATCTTGTAATGACAGAACCTTCATGTGGGCAAAATTCTGCTGGAATCGAGCACATTTAAAGGTACTTGTGAACATAAATGTAATTACTCGAAATATAATGTCGAAGTTTTGAATACTCACATATATTCCACTTTGACGAAGACGTAAGTCTCTCTCAATTCAACTTCAACTTCAACTTAATACTGCCAAAAGTCAATACTGACTATACTAGGCAGGCGCATGTCAGGAACATTTAAAATTACAAAAGTTAATAACAAATTAAAGAAAACAAGATTTAACTGAAGATCTTACTTAAACATTTATTTTAAGTACTTTAAAATCTATAAAACTTGTTTAGTCCACTGATAAAAGCTGGCACAGTTGGGGTAGCCTTAATCTCGGTCGGTAATTCGTTCCAGAGTCGTATAGTCTTTGGGAAGAATGAGTTCATGTGATGTTGTGTTTTTGATTGTGGAATGAGGAATTTGTTGTTTCTTGTGTTTGTAAGGTGGTTGTGATCAACATTGACCTGATTGTTTTTTATTTTGTGTAGCATGACCAGGCTGGCATGGTTTCGCCTTTGTTCTAAAGTTGACCATTTTAGTTCTTTGATCATGTTTGTTACACTGCTTGTATAGTGGTAATCATTATGAACGTACCTTGCAGCTGACCTCTGGACCATTTCTATTCTGTGTGTGAGATATTTTTGCCATGGATGCCATATGGTTGAGCAGTATTCAACCTGTGGTCTTACATATGTTTTGTATGCTGCTTCTTTGAGTTGTTTGTTTTGTGTTTTGACGTTTCGTCTGATGAACCTTAAGCTGTTTTTTGCTTTGTTTGTGATATTGTTTATGTGGGATGACCAGTTTAGGTTGCTACTTATTGTAACTCCTAAGTATTTTGAATTTTCTGTGGTTTTCAGTTTAGTGTTATGTAGGGTGTAAGGAAAGATGACCGGTTTCTTTTTCCTGTGTATTCTGAGAACTTCACACTTGTCAGGGTTGAATTCCATTGACCATTCTTTTTCCCATATTTCAAGGTTGTGCAAATCATTTTGTAAGGTTTGTGCAGATGCTTGTGATTTAATTGTTAAATAAACTATGGTGTCGTCGGCAAATAGACGCACCCGGCTCCTGACACTTCCTGGTAGGTCATTGATGTATGCGAGAAAGAGACATGGACCTAAGACCGATCCCTGCGGGACACCAGAAAGCAAAGGGAGCCTGACAGAGACCTTGTTTTCCACTAATACTTGTTGTGATCTGTTTTTGAGAAAGTTTTGTATCCATGAACTGATGTGTGGATGAACTCCCATGTGTTTCAGCTTGTGTATGAGTTTGTGGTGGTCTACTTTGTCAAAAGCTTTACTGAAATCCATGACTATGACATCAGTTTGTTGACCTTGATCAAGGTTGTCAGCTATTTCTTGTGTGAAGCCAATGAGCTGTGTCTCACAGCTATGTTTTGACCTGAATCCATGTTGCTGTGGGCAAAGTATGTTGTGTTTGTCAAAGTAATCCATCATGTTTGAAACAATGATGTGTTCCATTAGTTTTGATGCTATACATGTGAGTGATATTGGTCTGTAATTGCTAGGTTTTGATTTTGACCCTTTTTTGTATGCTGGTGTGATGATGGCATGTTTCCAATCCTTAGGAACAATACCTGTGTCTAGTGATCTTTGGAATATGATTTTAAGGATTGGTGCTATCTCTGTGTGTAGCTCTTTGAGTAACCTAGGTGAAATCTCATCTGGACCTTGGGCTTTGTGGGGGTTTCATAAATATCTTTTCCGGGTTTTCAATCGTTCTTTGCGTGTGTTTAATTACTTTGAGTTATTAAATTTGTACTTGGATACTCTTTATATATTCGTGCTGAATGTCAAAAAAAATTTGCATCTGAATAAGTGACCTTTTACAAAGACATTTAAAATTTTGAAGCTTTGAGGTGAGATACGAAAGGTAAACAATTCGTTACTGAGTCTTTTATGCATTATCTTGGGTAGAATTTCGCTGCAAAAGTTCTCAAATCACTTGTCAAATATTCGTCCCAGAAAGTTTTCGATACCAGTGATAGTGTCAGAATTATAAATTAATGTGAAATAATGTGTTCCTCTTCATCCAGTCGCATGTCATATGAGTGAGTTTCTGTCATGTTGTAAATGTAAAACTATAGCTACTGTGCTTTCTAAGAAGTGGCTTTAAGGATAGCTGTCACATACATGTGATCCTTTTTCAGGAGTCAGGAGGGTACCAAACGGGGGATTTTCATGCGAGCTTGATACAGTCTTGCATGATCATCTAATTAGTCTATTACACTTATATTTGTTTTTTTTAAAGTCTTATGTGAGCCTGTTATTATATAAAAGACAAAATGTCCACTGTTTTTAGAAACTCCAAAATGTGAATTACAGTGTGTACAGAAAGAAAAACATTCCCCCATTTCTCAGAAACAAAAATTCCAGGGTAATCAATAAATTAAAAAAAACCCAGCCATTTTTCTTTTTTTTTGTTTTGAGTATCTACATTATTAGATGCAGAACACTTAACAGAAGGCATTTTGAACACAAAATGTGTAATGAGATAATATGAGATAAGTTATTTACATGAGACATTTTTAAACAGATTTAGTAAGTCTGTACCAGTCAAAGACAACCAATCATATTTAAAAGTCATGATATATAAAATATACTTGCCATTAAAGCCTTCAAAGGCATGTTAAAACGGCAGTTATCATGATTAGATTTAGAGTTGCTGACTGTGGCTAATTTCTTAAAATTTTGTAAATGTGTAACAGACAGTCTGGCCATGATCTGTTTGTAACTGAAATCATGCATCTCATGAGATTATACAAATTTGGATGGAATCTCTGCTATGATTGGATGAAAGCTGTCTTGTTGTATGTTGTGGTAAAAAAAGTGTATTGGGGAAAGCAGGGGCTGGGGGTGAAATGATGTGAATTTTTCCAAATTGTGTTTTTCAAAATCATGATCAGGGTGACCGTAAAATCCCTTTCTATTCATGATTTTCATGACTGAATCGTGTAGATTCACATGTATGTTGTCACCATATCTTTAACACATCACTTGAAATACTTTTAATGCACCTATCAGTGTCTAGCCCCAGAGAGACGGCAGCAGGCTGACCAAGGGAATTTGACATTTTGCCATTTTGGGAGTCTGAATCCCAACCATAGAGCAATGGCAATCTGTCAAAATCCCCACAGTTGGGATAATTTACATAATTATATAAATGACAAGTGAATTTTATGTGTAAGAATTACTGTTCATTTAGGTATTTAGTTGGCTTTAAAAGCCCGTCAGAGTCTGTGGACTCTGTACCAATGATCTGTGCTGACTTTAAAATATGAATATTACTTGACTTGAATGCAAAAAAAAAATGAAATCTAGCAACTATTATAAGCCAGTCTGTTTTTATACCTGTATCTTTTATCTATATAGGTAATAATGTATAACATTGCTTGATATAAACTTAACCAAAGAAGAAAAAATTATTATATATCATACATGTATAACTTAATTGATTTTGGAAGTCTGTAATTGATTTTGGAAGTTTGTAATTTATGCATTGTCAGATAAATCCTTTACTCTTTGAAAATTGATCAGATTTCAATTTTTTATTTAGTTTTATTTATTTATTTATTTATTTTTTTGAGATTTCCAAAAAGTAATGATCACTGCCATGTAATGATTGTTAATTTATGCTTACAAAGTGTGCAGGCAATATTGGATGGTGCATTACACACAATAGATAACTGATTTGTTGTTTTTAATTTATTTTGGATGATATGTGCAGTTCCCAAGTCTGAATGGGCCATCATTGGAATTGCTTGCTGATTACAAATGTAAACAAATTAAGTATTTTTAAATCCATCCAAAAAAACAACCAAAGCTGCTTTTATATAACATAAATTTTAGCAACAGTAAATAATTGGGGATCAGAATAATAGAAGGCATTTAAATGTTATTTATGTTCTTTTACATTCTTGCAAAACTGCGAGACCTGTCGGAATTTGTGAATTTTACCATTTTTTATAATTCAGTGAATTTTAACCAGTGAAATGTTGAAATGCTTTTTTGGTAAGTTAATTCCATGATTTATGCTATTTTAACCATTGAAATGTTGAAGTGCTGTGATAAATTAATTCCATGTCGAATAATGCTATTGTTGAAACACTGTGATAAGTTAATTCCAAGATTAATGCTATGTTAATTTATTGTTAACCATTGTATTTTGAAACGGTCAGGTAGTTAATTCCACTATTAATGGTATTTTAACCATTCATGTAATGTTGAAATTGTGAGATAGTTTATTCCAAGATAAATGATATATTTTAACCATTATAATGTTGAAATTATGAGATACTTAATTCCATGATTATCAGTTTTGTTCATGCTGTTAGAGTACCCTTTGATGGAAGCTTTAGACTGAACAGACATTTGCATGTTTTCCCATTTGGAAGAAATATGGCATCATTTCAGGGTTTCCATCCCTTTAGAGGGGTTTTGACCCCTAAAATTTTATAAAGACCCCATTTTGACCCTCAGGTATTTTGACTGAAGGGTCATTTTGTCTTAAAATAAGATATATTTTAGCTTAAATTCAGGTGTTTCTTACTGCAGTGTTGTAAATTTAGTTGCATGGCATGCAAAATGACCCTTCAGTTTTTGGAACTAGTGGGACCCCAGCATTTGACAAGTGATTCTGTTGATTTCCAGTTATCACTGTAGAAAGTTTGTATTAAGGGATGCATGACTGATTGTTTACTGTTGCTGCAACATAAGAATTATCTTGAAAATCATTTCAGGTTCCCATGTTTTGAGCTAAATTGCAGTAGAAAATAATTAATCTTGTTCCTATTACCAAAGCTTCGTAAAATATTTCAAGTGTTTCTGTAGTGAAATTTTATAAATTTTCATAGCTTTCAAAAAAACAGAATCAGGAAGAGATTTAATAGATATGTTAAAGCATTTATTAAAATAACGTCATAAGTAACATTCCTAACATTATAGGGAAGTGTGATTCGAAATATAAATCTGTCTACTCATGCAACAATTTAGGACTTTTGTTTAGCCACAGGACTCTTGATTCTGCGAAAAATTGTTTTGAAAAGATGCAACATTGACCATGTAGTATTGGACAAAAACACTCAAACATTTTGGAGGAAGAAAACTCATATCAATAATAAAGAGTTCAGTGTAAAGCTAATAGCTTATATCATGTACATTTCGTATGGACAGTTACTGCTTACCATTCAACGCTCGGAGGCGTGGTTTAAATTTTATTGACAGGCGCTTTGTGTCACGTAGACATGTGTACATGCGTCGGTAAACCAAAAAAAACGCGGCGAAGTTATTTTCGCTTTGATGTTCAAACTCGGCGAAGTTCAGAAGCATCGGGCGACTTAATCGCCTAAATCGCCCAGTTGCGGAGCCCTGAGCTATAGTAAATATGTAACAAAGGGAAAGATAATACAGTAGTTTTGCGCTGAACTATTAAGTATGATAATAAACTAAGATAAATAAAAGGAATGAAAGTAGCCTAGGTTTTCATCGATGATTGAGTCATTTAAGTGAAACAATTGTGCAGTTTTATATTACCACTCACTGGTATTTAATATTGAAGACTGGTAAACATCATTGTTGAACATTTCTTTAAATTGTACAAACAGCAGGCATGGCTTTCCGCAAAGGCAGGCTTTTTACAGTCATCTCAGAATTAAATTAGATTGTCATTACATTTACAGGGTCTGAACAATAACAAAGACACTGTTTTCTTCCAGATGCTGTTTGAATTTGTCATTGGTCTAATTGTTAGAATGTTTTAACCTGTCTCAGCCCTGGTTCTGCCCTTGGACTTGACATGTCTAAGTGCCAAAAGTGCCTTACTGAGACTTAAATGATGAGCTCTTTCTAAATTGATTTAATGTTTCTAGGTAACACCAGCCTTGAACTTAAACCAGAGTCGTGTTTACCAATGAATAAAATATACCGGTACTTACGCTCACAAAAATGAAGGATGTGCAGTCATTTACGTGTATTAAGATCTACTGTCTGCTAAACCACATATTGGGTCATGACCTGATCTTTTTAGCTCACCTGTCATGTAGTGACAGAGTGAGCTTTTCTGATCACCTTTTATCCGTCGTCTGTCCATCCACAATTAGTTTGTTAACACTGTAGTGGTCACATTTTTGCCTCAGTTGTCATGAAACTTGGTCAGGATGTTTGTCTCATTAATATCTCGGACGAGTTCGAACATGGGTTATCAGGGTTGGAAAACTAGGTCACAGAGCCCAAATATAGAAAAACCTTGTTAACACTCTAGAGGCTACTTTTTCAGTCCAAATATCCTGGAAATATGTCAGAAAGGTTCTATCGATGATTTGTAGCTCAAGTTCAAATATGGGTCATCTGGGTTCAAAAACTAGGTCACAGAGCCCAAAAATAGAAAAATCTTGTTAACACTCTAGAGGTTACATTTTCAGCCCAAATAATCTGGAAATTTGTCAGAAAGGTTGCTTTGACGATTTCTAGGTCAAGTTCAAATATGGGTCATCTGGGGTAAAAAACTAGGTCACAGAGCCCAAATATTGAAAAACCTTGTTAACACTCTAGAGGTTACATTTTTAGCCCAAATAATCTGGAAATTTGTCAGAAAAGTTGCTTTGACAATTTCTAAATCAAGTTCAATTATGGGTTATCTGGGTTCAAAAACAAGGTCACAGAGCCCAAAAATATAAAAATCTTGTTAATGCTCTAGAGGTTACATTTTCAGCCCAAATAATCTGGAAATTTGTCAGAAAGGTTGCCTTAAGGATTTCTAGATCAGATTTGATTATGGGTCATCTGGGGTAACAAACTAGGTCACAGAGCTCAAATATGGAAAAAAACTTGTTAACACTCTAGAGGTAACATTTTAATTCCAAATAACCTGGAAAATTGTCAGAAAGCTTAATTCTATGGTTTCTAGCTCAAGTTTGAATATGGGTCATCTGGAGTCCAAAACTAGGTCACAGAGCCCAAATATCGAAAAACTTTGTAAACACTCTAGAGGCTACATTTTCAGTCCAAATGTCCTTGAAATTTGTCAGAAAGGTTGTTTTGATGATTTGTAGCTCAAGTTTGGATATGGGTTATCTGGGTTCAAAAACTAGGTCACAGAGCCTAAATATTGAAAAAGCTTGTTAACACTCTAGAGGCTACTTTTTCAGTCCAAATATCCTGGAAACTTGTCAGAGAGATTGTTTAGATAATTTCTAGCTCAAATTCGAATATGGGTCATCTAGGTAAAATAACTAGGTCATAGAGCCCAAATATGGAAAAACCTTGTTAACACTCAAGAGGTAACATTTTCAGTACAAATAACCTTGAAATTTGTCAAAGAGATTGTTTCAATAATTTCTAGGTCAGGTGTATATGGGTCATCTGGGGTCAATTAACCAGGTCCATAGCAACTTTGTTAAAAGCATACTCAGGTGAGCGATACAGAGCCATCATGATGGCCCTCTTGTTATGAAAAAAGACTTTGGTATTGGCAGAGAAATACTGCTTGATGTTACTTCTAGATAATGGTAGCTTAAAACATTGCAGTCGTATGATAAATAATAAATGGAAATATTTCAAGTTTCTTTTCATATTTGTTGTATTTTTTTATGTAGGTAAAAGCATTGTAAGTTGTGGAAAGTTTTGTTTGTTTGTGTTTCTCAGATAATAAGTCATGTAAGGTATTTTTATCAGTTTCGTTAAAAACTGAAAGAAATGAATGGCATGTAATCAGTCACTCTCTGTAACCCAGGGGTAGTACTCTCTAGGTATACACTTCATTCGCACTTCATTCATGATGTTGCCTGAATCAGCACCCGTGGGTTCAGACGATGGTAAACAGTTTACAGGACAAATTGATAACGATCAATTCAGCAGTTTTTTCTAAGCTTTGATTTGTTGAGACAATGCCTTGCCATACAAAAAATAAACTCTTGCCTTAATTTACCCAGTTATTAATGGAAGTCGGTGATTCACAAGAGATTCCATCAATCATGTAAAGTGTCATGAGAAAAATGTATTGATCTTGCCGCAAAAGAATTGGCACTCTGAGTAATTGAGACTAAACTCTTTTCCTAGCAATCCTAGGTTTGAATAAGTAGATTATATACACGTACTTGAAAACTTTCCTGTTTGTAAGGTAATTTTATCAAGGTTTCGTATGCATTATAAAATTTTGTCCAATGATCTAACTTTATCTACTAGAAATCTCTAAAGTTAATGATTTATCTACTAGAAATCTCCAAAGTTAATGATTTATCTACTAGAAATCTCTACAGTTAATGATTTACAATGGTTTACTGCAGTGCATATGTATTTTATTGACTCATTCTCATTAAAATGAAAATAATCATTAATTAAGGTAACATAAGGTGTAATCATTAATTAAGGTAACATAAGGTGTAATCATTAATTAAGGTAACATAAGGTGATAATTTATATATTTTTTGGTTCACTGACGCGCCAACTCCATATTTTTGGGAAAATGAAAAAAAAAGATTGTTCAGGGGGAAAAAGATTTGCAGTCATTGTTTTCATAGAAAATGTACTGTATTACCGGTTTTTATACACAACTGTAAAGTGCCCAAGCTTGTATGTATCGTGATCGAAACATGGCTTCCCAGATTTGCAATTTTTTTCCCCCTCCTCCTACCCTACCTTTTCTTGAAAGAAATCGGTAGACCAAAAAGAAATATATATATATCTCCATCCGAAGGTGGTACCAATACAACTCTCTGTATAAAGAATACTGTTATATTAATGCATTTAGTTAACTGTTAACTTGTTGCACTTAGATTTTTTGACTGACACCTTGACATAATTTATATAATTAATTCAGTAGCATTCATATTTACATGAGTCTGAAGTATATGGAATACTTGAAATTTTAAGACATGCCTCTTTGAAAGGAAATTGAAACTATTTTAGGAAATACTGACTTAATTTGATGTTTGGCATTGTATGAGTCCTCTGCCAGAGTTTGCAGATAGATTCAAACTATCCAAAATCTTTTGTGTTGATTTATTTCACTTTAATATTTCATGCCGTTGTTCACTCATTTTAGTGATACATACTTGTACATTCAGGGGCCATTTTGGTTCTGTTTTGATCCAGAAGTTTATGAAGAATTTTTGTTAAATAAGACAGAAATTAGTTCTGGTAAAGAATTCTAACACACAACAACAATAAAAATTTGTCTTTGGTTTGATTATGTTCTTAAAGCAGTAGGCAAGTGGAATTGTGGGATCTTTAGGAAGAAGAGTGTCTAGAATTTTATGGTTTGCGCATGCAAAGATGCAGACTGATCATTCTGTGACAAGAAAACTGAAGTAAAAAGCCGTTTTTATTGTCTGTTTTGCACTCGCTGCAAACTGTACGGAAAATCGGCACATGCTGTAGCAATTAAATGACTTGTCTCTGCAAATCAATAGTATGGTGAAGACATACGAGAGAGTTAATGTAAAAATCTACAATAGACAGATAGTTAGCTGCTGCTGTACCAGCGTGAAACTGATTATACTAAGTATACATGTCTACCTGTATAACAACTTGTTCTTTCCACTTTTCTCGCTCGGATTTCCTAGGTCAGTTACGGCTAAGTTTTCTCTGAATATAATGGATTTTAGTATCCACTCCATCCCATCTGTTGATGTGCTTGTAGAGGTAGTGTTTACTTTTTATCTAGATTTTATAGCTTTTTTTTACGGAATATTTTTTTTCTACATTTATTTCTTTGCATGATGCAATGGTAGGATACACTAATGTCTCTCTCCTGTGTATAGTTTTATGATCTCATGTTATTCTATACTGATGCACACAGAAGACTTGAAAATCTGTAGGAAATGTGTACTTACTGCCTGTGGCTAATTCATAGAAATGGTTTAGTGACCTTAAATAAGTTATGAGATTTTAATGTATGTAATGTATAATTATATAAAATAGAATTAAGTGTTCATTAAAAAAAAATCTTTTCATAGTGCTCTTGAAAATGGTGTTTTAACTTTGATGTGGTGGAATTCTTGACAACAGAATTCATTTAAAGGGAAATATTTATTGGCAGTAATCGATAAATGTTTAGCATGTTGTCTAAGAAACTGAAGTGCCAGTTTTGTAGATTTTACATCTAAGGATTATCTGTTTTTACAATTGGCTGGTAATTTCAAGGGAGGTAATTGGAATAACTGGGTTTGATTGATAAAAAATTTTGAATTTAGTCAATGGAATCATGACCTTGTACGTTTTCATAATTAAATACAGTGATGTATTCACCACTATATAACAGGTTATATCTGTCAAATCAATGTAATTTTTGCACATTATCTGTTGTTTATCAGATTTATAAGTGTCATGCTGTGAATCTATGAATTTTAGAACCATGATTGCATAACAACATGTTCTGATAAATTGAAAGGCAGAATGTGGGACCTGATATTTCTGCATGGAGCAAACTTAGACGTAAGTCGGTAACCTGGCCCTCGAGACTACCAAAAACTGTCTAGCTGGGCTACTACAAATTGTAATAGTTTTGCCTGAACAGGTTACAGGTTAATACATAATGAAAATTCATATTTAACTCTTAAAAAATCAGTATTGCAATTAAAACAGGCACCTTGTGAGGAAAATTTATAAAAATAAATAAAAATGTTTATTGAGTATTTTTAACGAGGAAACCAAAAGTAAACAGTTGAGGAGAAAAGCGCCAGACCTGAGACTGATCCAAACTTTGCTTGTTTAAATTTCACCAGGGCTGAGAGTCCCCGCTGACTTTTTATATTTCACACTATGGGCACAGGTACTAGCATGAGCCGAGGAAGTAGTCATCGTGGGGGATTTATACTGCAAGAACTTATTTACCATGTCAATATGAAATAATAGATTTGAACTAAGGCCGAGTATGAACAAGCAGAGATTACATTGTCTTTATTAGCAATCTATATTTTTGACAGGCATTAACTCTGTCGAACGGTGTATTATGTTTTATTAATTTTCAGAGGAATTTAATGTTAAAATGTAAACAAGGGTTTTGAATAATGGATATATGACGATGATAAAAGGTACAAAGATGACAAAAACTTTGGATTTATTCCTATTTTGAATGTTTAATGTTTGTGTAATATTTCTATTTAAACTTTTCAACAGTTACGATTTTTGGTTGACCATTTAGAAGTTGGTAGGAAGTACTGTTTTGTTTAGGAACAAGTTCTAAGTCTAGTTTTCACAAAGTTGTTCTGTCCTTAAATTCTTCTGCTTTCAATTTAATACATAATGATTTGCTGCATGTAAACTGATATACACATCTAAATGGAAATTTGTACAATAAAAGTCTGAACTGTTTGGAGGTATCAGTCGATATTGTTATTTAACCATTGCATTTACAAGTTTCTGTAGGTTGAAAATGAACATTGGGAAAATATTTTTAGTAATGTTTTTCTTTATCCTTTTTAGCTCATCTGAGCACGAAGTGCTAAGGGTGAGCTTTTCTGATCGGTCTTTGTCCGTCGTCCATCGGTCCTCCGTCCGTCCGTCCGTCTTCAACTTTTCATTCAAACGACATCTCCTCTGAAACCAATGGGGCAAATTTAACTTGCCTGGGATGTTCCTTGCATGAAGCTCTACCAAGATTGTTCAAGTGGTTCTGGTCAATTGCATTTCTGGTTCACTGGAGCTAAAAATAGATTTTATGAGTTGGATCTTTAAAAATCTTCTTCTCCGAAACCACACGGCCTGGAGCTTTGATATTTGGTATGAAGCATCATCTAGTAGACTTCTACCAAGTTTGTTCAAATTATGTCCCTGGGGTCAAAACTGACCCAACCCCATGGGTCAGTTGATTTTACATAGAGTTACATGTATATAGGGAGAACTTGAAAATCTTCTTGTCAGAAACAAGAAGGCCTAGAGCTTAGATATTTGGTGTGTAGCATTGTCTAGTGGACCTCTACCAAGTTTGTTCAGATCATGGCCTCTGGGTCCAAAATGGCCCCGCCCCTGGGGTCAGTTGTTTTACATAAGGTTATATAGGAAAATCTTAAAAAAAAACCTTCTTGTCAGAAACCGTAAGTTATAGAGCTTAGATATTTGATGTGTAGCATTGTCTAGTGGACCTCTACCAAGTTTGTTCAAATCATGGCCTCTGGGTCCAAAATGGCCCCGCCCCTGGGGTCACTTGTTTTACATAAGGTTATATAGGAAAATCTTAAAAAAATCTTCTTGTCAAAAACCATAAGTTGTGGAGCTTAGATATTTGGTAAGTAGCATTGTCTAGTGGACCTCTACCAAGTTTGTTCAATCATGGCCTCTGGGTCAAAAATGGCCCCGCCCCAGGGGTCACTTGTTTTACATGGAGTTATATAGAAAAAACTTTAAAAATCTTCTTGTCAGAAACCGTAAGTTATAGAGCTTAGATATTTGGTGTGTAGCATTGTCTAGTGGACCTCTACCAAGTTTGTTCAGATCATGGCCTCTGGGTCCAAAATGGCCCCGCCCCTGGGGTCACTTGTTTTACATAAGGTTATATAGGAAAATCTTAAAAAAAAACTTCTTGTCAGAAACCGTAAGTTATAGAGCTTAGATATTTGATGTGTAGCATTGTCTAGTGGACCTCTACCAAATTTGTTCAAATCATGGCCTCTGGGTCAAAAATGGCCCCGCCCCAGGGGTCACTTGTTTTACATAGAGTTATATAGGAAAAACATTAAAAATCTTCTTGTCAGAAACCGTAAATTATAGAGCTTAGATATTTGGTGTGTAGCATTGCCTAGTGGACCTCTACTTAGTTTGTTTAAATCATAGCCACTGGATCAAAACAGGCCCAGCCCTGGGGTCACTTGTTTACATAGAGTTATATAGGAAAAGGTTTTAAAAATCTTCACAGAAGAAACCATAAGGCTTAGAGTTAAGATATTTTGTATGAAGCATTGTCTAGAGGACCTCTACCAAGTTTTTTTAAGTCATGGACCCTAGGTCAAAAATGGCCCCGCCCCAGGGGTCACATGTTTTACAGAGAGTTATATAGAAAAAACTTTAAAAATCTTCTTGTCATAAGCAACAAGGCCTAGAGTTAAGATATTTGGTGTGCAGCATTATCTAATGGACCTCTATCAAGTTTGTTTAAATCATGGCCCCTTGGTCAAAATAGGCCCTGCCCTAGGGGTCACATGTTTTACATAGAATTATATAGGAAAAACTTGAAAAATCTTCTTGTCAGAAACCACAAGGCCTAGAGTTAAGATACTTGGTATGCAGCATTGTCTAGTGGACCTCTACCAAGTTTGATATAAAAATGTCCCTGGGGTCAGTATTGGCCCCGCCCGAGGGGTCACAAATTTTAGATAACAGTATAGAAGAAAATCTTTAAAAATCTTCTTGTCTGAAACCACAAGGCCTAGAATTTTAAAATTTGGCACGAAGCAAGCTTTATCAAGCTTTTTCAAATTAGTAGATAAGGTTAAAGGTCTCGGAGGCTAAAAGTAGATTTATCTACTGTACCTCATAGAGCCTTCATTTATAGACCAATATCTTTGATATTCAGTATAGAAGTTCCTTGCACACGGTATGTAATCGTTCCAGGTTGATTTGGACTAATTTCCCATTCTCAAACTGATTCGGATTTCAAGCACCGGATTGATTCATCTAAAATGGATTGTAGCTTTGGGAAGGCAGAGAAAAAAACAAAATAAAATCGTTTATAGCTGTACGTCTTTCAATATCTTAGTTGCACGGAACATGATATAACTAAAGAAATATATATACAACTTTATAAGGTTGATATGCGGTCTTTTAATTGTTAAAATTGAAAAACAAATTACACACGTTGATTAAAATTTCATAAACACGCGCAAAAATGTAAATAAATCGTTCAAATAATATTTTTTTCATTATATTTTGGTTTAAGAAATAAATTAATACATTCCGCTGCACATTAATGTTTTTGTTAAAATATTCTATCCAGTAATGAATTTGTAGTTCATCTTTTTATTACTTCCATGTGAAAATCTGGAGCACCGGATCCAAGGGCAGCCCGTTTCTATCCAGACAATTGCAATTTTGACAATTTCTTTTATAACAGAATGGTTTTAAGCATTAATTTTTATTTATATTAACTTTCCTAGTCAAAATGGATCTTTCTGACCTCAGTACACATTTTCTTCTATCTTTTTCTGCTTTAAAAAGGAGTAAAAACTAATAAAATTAAGTTTACATGTTGTTTTTCTTGAAAAAATCACTTAAATCTTTTAAAGCCAGCAGGAAAATATAAGGACGTTTGTGCTTACATACTTACTAAATATCTTAATGTTCCGTGGTACTAATTATATTAAGAATAATATAGTGAAAATCAATTAAAAGCTATTTTTTAAGAGAGCATCAGAAAATTGAATCACCTGTTTGGATCGCTGCCATTGAATCAATCCGATGCTTGAAATCCGAATCAGTTCGGGAACGGGAAATTAGTCCAAATCAACCCGGAACGATTACATACCGTGTTGCATGGACCTCTACCTATGGGTAGGGTTTGAGGTCACTGGGTCAAGGTCAAGGTCACCATAGCTTATAATAAATATTTCTACTTTCTGTCATAAAGCCTTTATTTATTGACTGATATTTTACATATTTGGTTTGTAGGCACTTACATATTTTCAATTAAAAAATGAAATAATGCTTAACAGCAAACCTACAGTCAAAGTACTCAGGTGAGCGATCCAGGGCCATCATGGCCCTCTTGTCTTTTTCTTTGCTGTGATCAAATTTTATTATTTCAAGATGTCTTAATTTCATTAGAAAAAAAAATCATCTTGTAGAAAGTTAATATTTTGTTTTTGTATTCAGTGACTGTAAAGGGAAATAACTGCTGTGTGCAGTTGTCTTTAAGGCTCCTAGGCTAGAAGGTCATGGCTGTCTTCCGCAGCAGCCAGACTGATTATCAAACAGCATTAAAGGCAAGGTTAATGGTAACCAGGAAACAATACAAAGTAGAGACAGTTGATTTTCAGGGGTGTTTTTGGGTGTGTTTTTCTTAAAAATATATTATCTGTATGGTTGCATTTTGACATTTTCTTTTTAGAGCAAATTGATCTATGGCTTTTATTTTCATGTCTTCTTTGCAGAGACAGAGAAGACACTCCAGAACAAGTTGAATATTTCCTATTTTCCAAAGTTGAGACTCAAAATTGATTAGAATGGTTTTATATTATGAGCTACTGTAACTGCTTATGAATAATGAAGGCCATGCAATAATTTCATGCTCAACCCTCAAAATCTGCTCTTCCTGCTGTCAGCTGTATTACTAATGGTATTTTGTCGTTTTCTCAGTATTGTTTGTAGTTATGAAACAAGTTGATGATATAAACTTTCTGAATGCCTGTGCAGTGTCATAACTGATCTCTTAGAGAAACTGATTTTTGAGTTATTGCCCTTGAAGCTGTAAGTGATTGTACTGTTTTGTGTTGATCCAGGTTTAGAAGTTAATTGTTTATTTGTTCATATTTTTATTTCTTTAGAAATGAATCTGGATTTAAACCTAATGTAGAGAATAGAGTAGATTTAGTATCATTTTATCTGAGGTCTTAAAATAGCGTTTAGCCGGCAACATTTCCCAAAAGGTGTCACCTTTTACATTGTGACATACACAGAATTTTTTCACCAGAATTGGTCACACTCTTTTGTTCTCATCCAACTGTCCCATCTCATCCATGGTTTTGCAGTCATTTTGGAGCTAATGCCCTTGATTGTTAGAAAATACTCCCAGATTTACGGAGTGTAAGCTCTGAAATTTTAGCAAATTTAGCCTCAACAACACCAGACTTGGTCAAGGTCAATGCCCATTCCTAAGTTTGAATACCTCTTTAGTCATCTGCAATGCAGCTGGCACAAATTTCCCTTCAAGTAACCAAAAACACGAAATTAACAGTACGTGTATCTCATAATGTAATAACTCGAATAAATAAAGTGTGTGAGTAACCAAAGAACATCGTCCAGTTCTTTACAAGCATTTTTTTTTTTTTTTAACATTTTTAAATGAAGAAGCTGAATTTTACCAGTATTTTTTTAAAGTATATGCCTATATTATGCATGATCTTCTGATTTCAGAAAAAAGTTTCTTCAGTTTTTCAGATTTCTTTATAATTTGTTCTACATACATATCAATAATATTAATATATATGTATATCAATTAGGGATGGGAACGAATGTTCGAATATTCGAATATTTGAAATCCACCGAATATTCGAATCTGAAAATCAAATTCGAATATTCTGAAATGATTTTTTTTTTCAAATAAAGCATTGTTGATCTTTATAATTGTAAGCATTCTGAATATGCAAAAACCCCAATCTGTTTGGTATTGTGTCTTTTTATCGCATGTCAAAAATATCCAATTAACAATAAAATTGCAATGCATAATTGGCAGGGGTAATCGTTACGGATTAACAGTTTGCCACAGGTGTAATTGTGATACCTTTTAATCTTTTGTTCATTTCATTTTAATTGGCACCCGTTTATTTCACAAATTTAGGAAGGTTGTTTGTCTCACAATATTCAAGGATTAACGTCAAGTTTTACGAAAACGAACAACCAGTCACGCTAATAACTATTGATATTACTTTTTAGTTGCCCAGTCAATAGAATAGCTCAAATAGTTTCCTCTTATAAGTATATTTGAAACAAAAATCATCCTCGCTTTATGTTTGATCATTGCTTAACAATATTGAAATAAGCTGTATGGAAAAAAAAGAAAGAAAAAAACAAAAACATGCACCCCCCTCGTGTTTGGACTTATTTCACGCGGTTTTAATGAACAAAATAAATTATTGCCAATCACTTAATAAGTATTTAAAACTTCCATAAAACAAGCCATTTCTACGCCATTTCTAGATAACACATAGCTGTTTCCCCCGACAACGTACAGGTGATAAAACAGTACCAATGTTAGGATACCAAAATTCGGGTAACTGACTGAACTGAAAAAAAACGAATATTCGAATATATTCGAATATGACAAAACTAGAGCTGCTAGCATCATTTTAAAACATGACATCACAAAATTCAGTCAATTAAGGTGGATTTATGATAATTGTAGCCTTTTTTGTAGGTCAGTTTGAAATATATAAGGAAACTTTGAAACATTTCATCTTGTAAATTGATAATGTGAAGCTGATATGTGACCTAGCTCAGACACCTACGTATGACGGTATGTGATTTTGTAACAACAGTCTCCAAATTTGTGCTGCTTAAGTTACTTCATTTGAAATCTAATTCACTCCTAATTCACCAGATAAGTTCAGAAACACAACTGAGGACTCTGGGTAATGTAGAAATTTCTACGTATATCACTATGTCTTGTTTACTTATAAGAACAAAAACTCTAGTGACCATCAGATATGCTGTAAACTGGAAGAGACTAGATTATTTAGTCACATGTAAATCATTAATTAAAAACATTTTTTTATAGTATATACAATCTTGATAATCTCAATCAGAAAAGCAAGCTTTTTGAAATAATTCTTTCCTAATAGTTTGTACAAGTTTAAATTTATAGTGGTGAAATTTAGTCTGTTGGGTCATTGTTTCCAGACTTGAATATTTTGACTTCCATAATCCATCAAAGATAACATTAGTTCTAGAATATTCTCAACTTTTTTATCACTTAGGCAAAATTTTAAGTTTGTTTGTTTAAACTAGGAAGAAGGATACTTCTATATCAAAGTGCAGTGTGTGTGTAGCATTCCATGCAGCTATCTGATTGGATGATTTGCATTTGAAGTGGAAGGATAAAAAGATTGCAGTTCGGAATGTTTAAGTTTGATATATTAAAAATAGTGAAAAAGGCCTTGTGCTTATAGAGAATGCTGCCAGTGTTCAGAATATTATTTTATTTTTTTTACACTGTTAAAGAAAAATTGAGATATTCCACTCTCTGACTGCAGGAAATGAAAATACAGTGTTAGGGAGGTATATTTATAATATAATCTAAATATCCTACAGTGTGTTTATATTGATGTAATATAAATGCTGGATGATGGATAAATGTGGTTAAAGAAGAATTGCATTCCTTCATGTAAAATTGTTACAAGATATCTGCTCAGTGGTAGTGCAATAAAATTTTGATGTGTGAATGCAAAAAAGTTCTAAGTGTAACTGTAATGGAGTAAAGAGACAGATAGCTTTTTCAACATTTATACCATGATATAGAAAATTTAGGTTTAAATCGCGCATGTTATGTAATAAATGTATACATCAATAATTATAAACCATTCTATGAAAATGCGCAAGATTTAAACTCTTAAAATGCACCTTCATAATAATAGATTTAAGAAAAGACACATCACTGTAAGAATACTTGATTCAGTGTTTTGTGTGTTGCAGCGCTGTTGTCCTAATGATTATAATGTGTTTCACTGTTTTTGTCACTGTAATGTGCTGGCAATGTTTCATCTATGACAGGTATCTAGAAGGAAGAGTTTTTTTTGTCGACTGTGTTGTCCTTACAAATACTTCTCTCAGTTACCAGTTTATTCCTTACATTGTACATACACTTACTCCCCACCCTCTGAACACTGACACAAGGGTCACAGGTTCAAGCTGGGTTACCGATTTACGTATTACTCTTTGAGCAAAATGTTAGCAGTTTAGCTTTGGAATCTGTGGATTGTACACCATCACAATAATGGTCAGATGAAATTGAATAATGATTGTCAGCTGATGTTATGAAAGTAAAACAGTTGATAACCACAGACTATCATTCTAGAAATTGAAGGGGGAGGGGGGATTATGTGCTAGCTCTTCTTTATGGAAAATGTAATTTAGGGAAATCTGTCTTCTATTAAAGTAAAAATTATAAATCATAATTTTACATAAAATAAAACTCAGGTAAAGGTAAAGCTCCATACTGTATAAACTTTCAAAGCAAAATTTCATGATTCAGTTCTGCATCCTTCTGCATCAACAAAGTGCTCTTATATGACATTATATGTAATTTTTGTACCTTTAAATAGACAGGTGAACTAACCATTTCAGTTTTTTCAGTTATTCTGTTCTGTATGTGACTGAAGCACTCATATACCAGTATCTCAATTGTACATTTCTTTTTTTGGTAAATGTGTCTTCATACAAAATACTAGCGCTTGCAAAACTGATTACAGTTTACACTGTTAGGTAAAGAACGAGATGCGTTGGTACACCTGTCAAAAATCAAAGTGCCGCCCAATGTGTTTCTTTCAGACTCCACCTTTTACCTGTCAAAAGTGTCATTCTAATGTCATACTGTGTACGAAATGGAAAAGCGATTAAGAAAAAACAATATTGAGTGAAGATTTCTGGTAGCAACTCAGTGATGCAACTCAGCGACAAGTATGACACAGCAACTTTGGCCCCGCTCAGGCACATTTTTTTGGCTGTGGGTAGATTGCAAGACGCAGTTTTATTGACAGGTATACCTGAGGAAACTGCATTGCTGTGATTGGATTATCAGTAAAGTGACAGTTTAAGCTACTGAAATAAACATCGTAATGTCACTTTCTACCGTGTTCCGAATACGTGAAACTCTTATCAGTTTTGCAAGCTGTAGTAAGAGAAAAGGGTATTAACAACATTGGAAAACATCTTGGTTAAAAAATAGATAAAATAATTTTAGAATTTTAGTATTCAGTGTTTAAAAAACAAATATATCAGATGATTTTCAAATCAGCAACAAAATACATTGTATCTCATTATTTATAATAGGTCAGTTCATAACATCGATTTTAAGATGTGTCTTATATGTCAAAGCGTCTTGTGGGGACTTTTTGAAACATCGACACCAATAGTTATGACATAGACAAGATGTAATAGCTACTTTCAAATTATAATGTTACCTGTGGATAGGGTTAACTTATAACTGAGTTACATTTCTTTCCTGTTTTCAGGACTGGTAGCAGGTGATAAATCCATGCAAGTCAGGAGAATCATATTGTAAAGACAACAACAGAGGTAAGTTTCAGTCTGTTTGATGAACAAAATGAGGTCGTTACTGTCATTTTCATTTGTCTATATCTAATTATGTGACCTTCTTTACAGTTTATAGAAAATAATGTGGCAGTGATGCAAAAGCAAGCTCTGTTCTTTTGCTTGTTTTCTCACTAGAGTACAGAGTACAGTACATCATAAGCTACTTTTTTAATTCATTTCTTTTGAAACTTGACAAGAATAAGACTTGTGCCTTTGTCAGTGGCGTAGCTGCATATATGCCTAATACGTACGTATAATTCGTTCAGGGAAGTAGAAATGTTTTTATAATTATCATATTTTGAACACCCCTAAATGATGAAATCTGTGGAGCTGCCGCGGGCTTCAATCCCTGGACCCCAATCAGGGTTCTACCCTGATCCTGCAAGGGGGCCTGATGCAACCACCTGGACCACTGGTCTGTCTGTCAGTCCGTCCGTCATTCCGCACTACCAAAAATAAATAGGGACCCATCTAACTGTAAACATAACAAAAGAGGACAATAGAGTTCATTCCATAACAATAGAATAAGGGGTAAATGGCCCTCTATTAAACAAAACAAATTAACAAAAGGAAAGGCCCCCTATCCAGTTTCAGTCAGACATCCGTCCGTCTGTCAGTCTGTCCGAAAACTTTAACATTGGCAATAAATTCCTTATTAAATAGTAAATGGATTTACTTCATACTTGGACATCCCTTTGGACAAGACCTTCCCGCAGACCTATGTTTATTTGACCTTGACCCCTGAATGACCTTCACCTTGAAGATCCAATTGTCCAAAAACTTTAACATTGACCAGAACTTCTTTATTAGTAAATGGATTACTTCATACTTGGACACAGCAGCCCTTTGGACAAGACTTCCCCACTGACCTATATTTATTTGACCTTGACCCCTGAATGACCTTTACCTTGAGGATCCAGTTGTCCAAAAACTTTAACATTGGCCATAACCTCCTTATTAGAAAGTTGATTTACCTCATGCTTTGACACAACACCTCTGCGGACAAGACTTTCCCACTGACCTATATTTATTTGACCTTGACCTTTGAAGCACCACTTGGGGGGCATTGTCATCTTATAGTGACAGTTCTTGTTTCTGTCATATTTAAATTTGCAAAAAATCTGGATTTTCTGGCCATCTGCTTTGGTGGGAAAGCTTGTATAGGATGATGTAATATTTTATTCCAAATATAGGTCATCTTGAACAAAATATAGATCACAGGGTAGAAAACCAGAAAAAATTATTTTGGCTGCAGAAGCTGATTTTTCTTTTACCTTGATTGTTATGAAGTTTGGTTAGAATATTTGTCTTGAATAAAAATTGTTTTGAATATAGGTCAAGCTTAACTAAGATGACAGAAGGGTAAACAGAAGAGATTTTGCTAACCAGACCAATATTGTTCAAAGTCATGCAGAAGTGAGATATTTGAAAGAACAAAAACGAAGAAGACATAGGGTAGTTCATTTACTGTATAAATGGTAAAGTTCGTGACATGGAAATTTTTGTGATTCATATAAATCGCGAAAATATCAGCCAGCGTAAATTTCATCATTCAGAAAGGTATATTTCTAACGGTGCACCCTATAGCTGGTACATTTGTACTTATAATTTCTTTTACGAACATATATTTTCTTATTCATTGAAAAGTATATCAAAGCAGTGCGTCAGTTTAATTTGCCTTGAAATGATAAAACTGAAATAGAAAGCAGTTTGAAAAAAGTTTATTTTGATCATCATCAAGTGGCATTCTTTGTAATTGAAAGGGAAGTAACTGTTGTGCGGTTTAGTAAAATACAGATTCAAAAACTATTTACTATTAACTTGATGTTGTTTTCACATGTAAATAATTAAGTCTCGTACAGCCAGGTCATGCAACAAAGCGATGCATTGTGTAATTATAAGACTGTTTAGCCGTATAATTTTTTACAACTCATAAACTAGAATATAATGTTAGTCTGTTAAATGTTCTTTTCTGTATAGTGATAATCACATAGTTACTGCGAAATTGTCAGCTAATAATGTTTAACCCGATAGTACAAAGAGAACTGTTGTAATCAGAAACTAATGTATTGTAATTGCAGTCAATGATTCCGGATTTACGAACATTTCTGCCCGCAAAACTTCTGAAAACTTCCGAAATTGTGATTTTACAAACTTTTTGACATGCAAAAATATCCACTTATATAGTATACTTCTACTTTTCACTATTTTTAATAGCAGAACTTTACTTTATTTGTGTGTCGGTAATTTTGAAACCAGTGGTAGTTACTTTATCCTGAATCAGCTGTAGAAAAAAGGTATTCACCTGTTGTGTGAAAAATCTGCGGAAAAATTTGACCTAGACATTTACTGACACTATTTTACGTAGAAGACAGTATATTTAGCAAAAAGTATATACTATATACCTGTAACTATATTGTGTGGGTGGGAAGATCCTGTTGATTTGTAGTAATATGTCTTGGGAGAATGCAACTCTTTGCAATGCATTGGTCCGAATATGCTTTGTAGAAGAAAAAGGATATAAAATTCAGATTATTTTTACCCAAATAATGTTTGTTTTGAATTTTGGATGAAATTATTATAGTCCTAAACAGGTTTTTCAGAATTTAGTTGAAGTTATTTTAATGCTTCGGACTTTAATGGGTAAAGTGCTCTTTAAATTGACCCATAACATTTTTGATTGAGTTTATCCATGTGAGCAAAAAAAAAAAAGGGAAATGTTTCTCATGTTCATCTGAGAATACTGAGAATAGATTTTAAGAACAATTGAAGTTGTCATTTTGGACACATTATAAATGTGTTCCACTTTCTAAATGCTGTACAGTACTAGTACATACTTTATAAAATTTTACACATAATATGCCTTAGTCAAGCAAAGATGGATGCAAATATAATGATTGTTTTTTTCTTATTTAAGGGAAGCATACAGTGTACAGTGGCTGTTAGAAACAACATCAACAGTGTAAACACCTTTGAAAGAGAAATAGTAGAAATACATTGTGAAAAGTAGTTTAAACAACAGTGGAAACAGTGAAAGATATACTGGAAGTAACCTGTGGGTGTTGGTCATGTACAGTGGAAACTCTTCTTTTAAACTGTGGATAGAAACAGTGGAAACACTTTGAAACCTGAAGTCAGAAACAGTGGAAACACTTTGGAAACCTTAGTCATAAAACAGTGGAAACACTTTTGAAACTATAGTCATAAACAGTGGAAACATTTTGTGAACTTGTGGATGTAGTCATAGAAATAGTGGAAACACTTCAGAAACAGTTGAAACATTCTGTGAACTTTTGATGTAGGTATAGAAAGAGTGGAAACTTGCAGACTGACAGTAGACGTAGGAACAGTGGAAACATTATATGACCAGTAGTTATAAACAGTGGAAAGACATTGTTAAGGGAAATAAAAAAGTAGTTGAAGATTTTGTGACAGATTTTCAAGGAAGAGTCCAAATTTTATGAGCAGTAAACAGTTGTAAAAATATTGGAATATTTATGGTCAGTGGTCACGAACAGTGTAAATAAGTTGTACATGTAGAGAAGTCAGAAATCACTTCAAAGATTTGTGGGAAATGAACAGGAAGTAAAAAGCACAGTGATTGGTTAGTTTCTCCAGATGGTTCAACCAAAAGGCGGGATGGCCCGTGATGAAGTGGACGCAGAACTTCCTGATCAGGATCAAGCAAAAGACTTCTATGCAACGTATGAGCCTAAGGATGTTCTAGGAAGGTATGCCACAATACATGTATTTAGTTTATAGGTAGGATTTTGATGGTGAAAAAAATGCCAGTTAAAGAATGAATGCCTAGATTTGCTTTATGTCTTGTTGCTTTGTGGGTTTGTGAAGCTGTGTTATGACAGGTAATAGCCTTTATTCAGTGAGATTTTTTTGTCCTTTGCGGACAAGTTAATGTGTCACACACAAAGTATGGCACAGCTGTCTACATCAGAGTCACATGGTCTTGGTTGGACCATTACTTTAGTCATTTGGAGTTTGTAATCACTGTATATGTTCTGTATGACTTTATGTTTTGTCAAGCACATGACTCAAGTCTCTTAGCCTCAAAGTCATTCTTTGAAAACTTGGATTTTCCTCATCTGAGTTGTAACTCTGTCCTGAATAAGGACAATATGAAATAACTGTGCAAATTTTACCAAAACCTAATCTGTTTATCTTTGATTTCTCAGATCAAATCATCGAATTGTCATGTTCAGACTTTTAAGTTCATCAAACATGATGAGATATTAGAAATTTTATATCAGTTTACAGTGATAGCTGTGAGTTTACAATGATTATTCTGATGGGAGCAACACAACCTTTAAACATTTAACAAACATTTTTGGAGTAGGCCTTGACTTTTGGCACATGATTGACATTTAGTAACCTTATCAACATTCCTAGAAATGATTCTCACTGCAGCCCTATTAAACTTGGTCAGAATGAATAATAGTATAATAGTTTAGCCAGCTAGCTGTAACTCCCCGAGTTAAGGCTCACTTAAACAATAGAATAGAAATAAAATCTCTTGACAAGTTTTCACCCATCTCTTATTAAAGCTATAGACACTAAGCCTCTTTTTTAGTTCTGAACATGTTTCCCCCATGACCAACAACACCTGAAGGGTTTAGTTATTTTAGATTGTGGGGGATAATGCAAGGTACCATTGACTTTCAAGTTTTGTACATTACAACTGATTTGTTCTGGTTTTTGATAAATATCTACTTTTCATTTCTGTCCCTTCCTTTAAAATTTACTTGTTTAAAGTTTCTATATGGCTAGGTTTAAGCCCAGTTAATGAGTCATGGTTTGACTGAACTATTTACTTGGATGGGTGATGTTACACTTATTTACACTGTTGGGTAATGAGTTTGAGCAGTGGTATAAGAGCAGACTGGCAAAGAAAGGGGTCTGGCACTGGTACATCCAAGGTAAGATATGTTGTTAAAACTCAGAATAGAAATACTTTTGATGGCATAAACTTGGATGAAAGAATACAAGTTGGTTGTATTTTAAAATAAACCTCTCCTAGATATGATCAACGTAAGGACAAACTGTAGAATTTTTCAACTTTCTTACAGGCCATTTCCTTTTCATTTACCATTTCTTTAAGCTGTCCCAAGTAGTTTTGTCAATAACAGGGGAAGTAACTAAGAAGCACAAATGTTACATTCAGCTCTACTTTTTCTAAGAGTTGCTTCCCTTACCTTAGGGAATGTAGAAGAAATGTAGGACACTAGATATAGGTCATAAAAGTAAGACATGACACAGAAAGGAATGTTTGTAGTGTATTTGAATGAAAAGTTTCCATGAAAATTAAGTGAGTTAATCAGTTAGTATTTGAAAACCTGAAATCTCATCTTGTTATGTTGGTCATAAGCATATTTTTAGTCTATTAAAAGATTTGAGAGTCAAACTTGAGGCTATAAATAGTAGATTTTTCCTATAATTTCTTCACCGACTTCTGGCTTTCAGTAGTTCATTATTGTGTCAGGTTATATAGAAAGAATTTTGTCAGTCAATGCGTACACAAGTTTTGTTGCCAGCCAATGGTTGTTTACTTTCTTGTCACATCTATTTCTGTTTGTGGGGTGGGGAGGTGGGGACCAAGTATTTATTAAAGGGTGAGGTCAGGAGTTCAAAATATGTACTTATGATACTTTGCCTGACTGTCTTATGAAATAATTTTATATCTCGGTCAAATTGTCTTGACCTGACCAAGACAGGTTAATACATAAAATAAAACACCCTTATAAACCTCTCTTATTTTCTATTGATCTATTATCTATTCAAATTCATTTAATATGGGTACACGCACCAGTTACCTAATGACCCAGTTAAATATATACCTCATAAATATTCATTCCTATGAGTGAGAATGTCCTGACATTGACTAAATGGACATGGTGACCTAGATATTTTGCAGTCACGTTGAATACAGCGTGCAACAGCTATAGACTGGCTTCAAAGCCTGAATGTGAGTGTGCAGTCTGAAATATTTACAGTGTATTGATGTATCAAGAATGCGGGGTCTGTTAATAGATTATTATTTGGTAATAGAGAGAATTTCATAATATCCTTATATAATGAGTTAAATTAACTTTAGATGACAATTTTAATTACTGTGTTCATAATTTTAGTAAATATTATACAGACAGAAATATCACTTCTGGTGTTGGCAGTAAGAATATGTAATGAGTGACTTGAGTTATTATTAGGGCCAGCGGGAGCTGATATAAGTTTCAATTTAACTTGCCGATAGTTGTTTTCTCCTTAGTGACCTTTGTAGACTTTGATGTTAGTGCAGTTTATGGTCTGCACTGTTATTTAGTCAGTATTATGTTTTAATTGATTACTGCTGCTCTTTTTATGTTGGATGGTGATAAATTCTTATGAAGAATTGCTAAAAATTTCAATTTGACATGATTAAAATATTTGGGGAAGTACAGTAATTCTTTCACAATAGAAATTTGAAAAATATTTACAGAAAATATGGTCTGGTATCACTTCAGCACTTGCAACCAATTTTACAATATAATGAGTAAAAACATTTAGAGTACCTTATTCCGTTTTCTTTAATAGGATGTAAATGTGAATGATTTTTAATTAATTATTACCAAAGACAAGGTGTCAGTCAAAAATTACAACAGTTAAACTTACAATCTATCTATCTATTTTGAGATTTATTGTCGGTACAGGTTGCCCATATGACCGACGCCCCCTGAAGAGATTAGTTATTTTATGTTGTGGGGGTAGTGCAAGATAGAGAAAGCATCCCATTTCAGAGACACCCCTGGTTCTTTTTGCATGCTCAGTGTATAGCACTGATACATGGGACTTCGGTTTAACGTCTCATCAGAAAGACTATTAGTAATTTTTGTAGAGGAGGGGGATCGAACTAGGGACCCCTGGTATACCAGTCCAGTGCGTTACCACTGGACCACATCCGCTCCTTATACTTACAAAATGCATATAATGCCTTTTTATAGAGAGTTGTTGTTGTACCAATTTTTGGGTCCAAATGAACAACTGCTTAGTGTCTAAATACCTCAAGGGAAAAAAATGAGCATAAGTCTGTTCTTCTTCAAATTATTAATTACTTTTCATTTTACAGCAAATGAGCCCATAAAAGATTAATTTTATGCCCCTCTAAACATTTTGGTCTGTATCATGTTGGCATTGATTTTGAATGTATACATAAAAGTTTAACATTCTATGTATAGCCAACAAAAATAAGTATGTTAATATTGGTAAATATCTAAAAATGAACCAGTTAAAGGTTTTAAAGGGATACACAGGCATATAAATGCCCAAAAAAGTAAAACTGGTATTATTTGCTCAAATCACATTCAATATGAAGAACTTTAAATTCCCAGTATGTTTGTCCATATAAATAAAGTGAAATACGGGCTTCTTTGTAAATATTTGAACGCGAAATCTAAATTTTCTATCTAGACCCACGTGAGTCAAGTTAGGAAACCACCCAGTTTTTTATTTAAAAAGAGGAAATCTTTGTTATTGGGACTGATCATTGTATTTATTTTGATCACATTTATCCTATTTTGATTGACAAAGTAGAAAGAAAGCACAAAACTTTTGCCTGTATAGCCGATGAAAGAAAATTTTCAGATCGTTTCAATATTCATTTTTTGCACTCATGTTCTAAGGGGTTTTGTAAATAGGAATAATAAGATTACAGTTACCCACAAGAGCTTGAAATTGAGTTTTTAGTCCTCCAAGATTCAAAATGTATTGTGGCTTCTACTCTGTATATAAAAACAGAAGGTGTTTTATATACAGAAAAAGAAGCTAGATTAACAGTTTCGACTCTTGAATGACTAAAAATACAATTTCAAGCTCCTGTGCAGTTACCTGTAATAATCTGAAATACTATTTTTCCACTTCATATTGTAGGTAGAGTATGTCACTATGTGTGAGCAACATAATTTATCGCAACATCTTGTAGAGATTAAGACCGTCACCTCAGCAAGTCTATTCTAACATGTGGATTTAAAGTTATGTGATAAGCTATTGCTGTTTTACTGATGCAGTTTTAAACTACAATATTTGTAATATTGCCATATTATCAGGGATAAAATGATTTATGTAATTAAATTGATTCTACAAGTGTGATAATTGTTGACACTTTCCTTTTCACTGGATTTTAAAAGTGTATACATTTTCGGATAAATTAATTTGGAAAAACAGTTTGCTTTCAGTTTCTGAAATTGAAATTGCTTAAAATGCCTCATTCACCAAGTTCTGTTAGTTTTAACATTCAGCAACACAGATTAGGGTTGAAATACCTAAAACATTGGTCAAAAAGTTTAACGCAACTAGGATCAAAGGAGGAAGTGAAGTCAGTTGAGGGGCTTCTGAAACCTCATGATATTCTGCCAATAAAACAGAATGGGACTTTAGGTGACATTACTGTAGTTTTTCAGGCACAACAGGGAGAATTACGACTAGATCTTGGTGAAATATGTGGAAGGTAAAGTGTTCAACAATCTATATAAGGTTTAAAAAGTTTTGCAGTAGTCCAGTGTAAAAAACACACAGGCACTTCTTACAACATGTTTAAATCGTATTGAACATTTTTATAATATATGGGCCGTGACATGAAATAATCAACTATATGGTCAAATTTTGCATTTTCAGGTTTTTTCATTTTCAGATAAAAGACTATTTTGAAATTACTTTTGTTTACTTCTACAGCATGGACGACTTGGACGTCATATCATGTAACATGCAACATGCGATATAGTTGCTAGGTTGTTGTGTGATCCATATCCATATTTCAGTAATTTTTGAAGGCATGCATTTTTTCAAAGGAAGCAGTTTATGTTGATTAAAAGAAGCCAGAAAACATTGTGTGTTTGCAGAAATTGTTAATAAGCTTATGACGTCAACTTTTGACGTTGTTTTCTTGATGGTCAAATTGACCAGATTGTTGATTTTGTCAGGTCATATCTATTTGTATTTCGTCTCACAGGTTGTCATAATTGTGAAATGGCACTTTGAACCGTTAATCCATTTTCAGCTTAATTGCCATAATTTAGATGCTTTTAACTTCAAATCTGTGGAAATCAGCAATATATGTTAATTTTAATTGAAATTACATAACATGGGCGGATCGTTTTTTTTTTGAAGGAAGAAATAATTCAAAAGCAATTTACAACTCAGAGTATATGGTCATGAGCTCTGTACAAGAAATTCACTGCAACTTACACTAAAAGACCATTTATAAAATGTTTATAAGGCAAAATTTGGCAAAAGTCCCATCAACACTATGATAAACCATTACTAAATTTTGGGTATATTTGCCTGTTTTGTAGCCTATCATTTCCTTTACAAGTGAGTGTTCATTTAGCCATTTTTTTGCGGTTAAGGAAACCCTCTTATATAGGCGTACCCTTTTTAAAGAAACTTAGAATCATAAAATGACCAAGACATTTGGAAAAGTTTTAAAATAACAAATTAGATGAAGAAACTGCTGCTGAAGATATGTAGTTCATAATATCGAGCCAGTGTTATACAATAACGTTTGATTTTATAGCGTGAATTATTCGAGGCTTGAAGTATTTCTTGCAGTGTTGAATTGACTTTGAGCCATCGGGGAATGACTGTATTTTACGACGACTTTGACTTACAATAATTATGTTTACAGCAGAAAACCCTAGACATGCGATGACTGCAAAAACTTGAAAGCTAGGTGCTGATTGGCTGATTGAAAGGTCATGAGAAGGTGACCTAATGATAGAGGTGCTGATTTTATTAAGGGCTTGTGAGGTTCTTCTAAAATAATATCACATTGAATACATGTTTGTGAAATTATAAACACAAACTATTGTCAGATATAATTTGAGCAAATTAGTACACAAAAGTTTTGTAACATTGAATGCATATTAAATCTAAATCTAAATTTTTCAGTTCATCATAACCTCTAAAAAACGACCATTGTGTAAGATGGATATCAGTTTGCTATTACCAGCTCTTTCAGTGTGCAAAACAGGTGGTTATTGGGGAATCAGGGGATAATGGGAAAAAAAACTTATGACACATTACTTACCAAAGTTGTCAGGGCTTGACAAAAAAAATGCAATTAATGGATAACTTTATAAGAATTCCCTACCCAAACATGTGCTGAATATCCTGCTGTGACATTTTTGAAATTTTTCTGATACTTTCATGTGAACAGACATCTTTTTTATAGTAATAAAGTTTGGTGTGAGTGGTACATACCATAGTCTCTGCAGCAAATTTTAGCTTCTACAATCAGAACAGAATTGGACAGATACGAGTTGTATGCAATAAATCAACAACTGATTTGCCCATGGAATATGGAAATTATTTTATGTTCTGGTTTACGTGTTAAAAACTTTGATTATTTTTGGCTAGAAGTCCCCTTCGTTCTGCTGGACGAGTACTGCCGGAAGACCAACTCACTTAGAGTCAATTTCTACTTGTAATTACAAGTGGAAGTGTGGATTTGTGACATATTGTATTCTTCTATATCCTTGTTTATTTTAAGTAGATTTATTTGTAATAAGTCTGATGTTACTGAAAGCGAATGGAACAATTTGAAATTGTATTATTTATTTCCTCATATTTATACGATAAAAACTTTTCTCTGCTTGTGCGGCTGCTTTTGAACTTAAGAAAAAGCATCATTTGTGAAAGTCCATAACTTAAAATCTGTGAAAACATTTCTTAATTTGCAGTATATATATCACACACAGCCTAAAATAACTGTAACAGGAGTAACACACTGGACTGGTAATCCAGGTGTAGCAAGATCAATCTCCTGCTCCTCCACTAACATTACTGTCTTTTGGATGAGATGTTAAACTGAGGTCCCATGTATCAGTGCTGTACACTGAGCATGCAAAAGAACCAGGGGTGTCTCTAAAATGAGATGCTTTCTCTATCTTGCACTTGCCCCCACAACATATTAAAATAGTCAATCTTTGCAGGAGGCATTGGTACAGAAACTGTATTGATGATAAGTAAACTCTTATAGATAGATAACTGTAACTCTTCTTGGAGTTAATTAAGGGAGAAGGGAAACCAGTACCAATGATAGATAAAAGAGTAGTAATCAACAGTTTTTGCCATATTGACCATGTGATGGTAAAGGATCATTGAAAGTTGTAAGACTTGGAAAATAAGAAGTGACTTTCTATAATCCTTTCTTTACTGCATTTTCTTACATTTTGAATCTAGGAAGTAAAGAGACAGATTATGCAGATATATAATGTTTATGATCATAAAGAAGTAACCACTTGTGTAAATTAAATCACTACTTACTTCAACTGAACTGATGGATAAAACTTAGGACTGGTTTTATTCAAATGTTTAAATGTTGTAAATCATCAAATGACAGAATGTAAAACCTGAAACATTATCAGCGACTGGACAAAGGTTGAGAGCGAATTGTTGTATCACCTTCCATCATATACATGCAGTTACAAAAATTTCTAACTAAATCTTCGAAATTTATTTTATTGCCATTTTAGTTTGGTCCTTAGCACAGCAAGTATTTTATAGGATTTCTTAAAAGTTCAAGAGTATTATTCCTGGATAGACTGAGATATTATTGCTCCATTCTGGCACATTTCAGCTGTTTTGTAACAAGAAGCTTTTGGAAACCAGTAAATGATGTGATGTGACTGTTTTCATTGCATCTGTCAAATGTTTATCTTCAGTGCTCTTTCTGTAGAAAAAGCTTAAATGCCTGAAAATTACCCCTAAAAGCTCAAGATATTAGACTTAAACAAATAAGATACTAAGTCTTGTACATTTATTAATCAAAATAATGTTTCAGATTTTATTCTGTCAACAGTCATTTAAGGTGTTGTGACAAAATGTGTCAGTTTCAGCTTCATACAGTAACACCCCTTTTTCTTCTATAATCTTTATCAGCTTACTGGGATTTCGAAAGTTCAATATAAATCAACCACTCTGTTATTGCATCATTTCCCCCTGTTTGTTGTTTACATTTTCTCACTTGAGGAGGTATGGAATAAGACAGCCTATTGATTGGCTGAAATGTAGGTAGCATTTTGTAACCTTTCCTCTGATTAGCTTTGAAATACTTCCATGTTTTATATGTTACAACAGTTCTGATTGGACAAGCCAATATAATGTATACACTACCTTTATTTCAGTGCATGTGCATTGATAGTTGTAATGTAATGTATCTAGATCTAATAGAAAAGACACTGTTATTTGGATTATAAGAAATTATGTGTTGGGAAATATATATATGTAAATGTAAAAGAAGATAGAGATCCATATTTTTTAAACAAGAAATGTTGTTATTGAGTTTTACCTTCTGATCTGAAAATAATTTTGTGATTATGTCATTACAATTGTCAAAACGGATATTTAAGATTGGTTGTAGGTTGAAATGTTAAAGCAAAAGCAATGGTGAGGTCGTTGAAACAGAATCTATTCAAATCTGAAAACAATGACTGTATAGAAAGTTTAAGTGTTACTAGTACGATAATGGATGATCGAAATAACAATGTAGAGACATGTCCTCGGATAGAAAGGTCAAACCCAAGGATTGGGACTTCAGATTGTAAAAAACAACCTTTGGACAATGTTGACCTGGTGTTCACAAGTAAAGGGGAAAACTTTTCCATTACACTGTATGAAGTTATAGGAAGGTTAGTTGAAAAAAATTTCCTTGATGAGTATTATAAACGTATGTCAGAATCAGAAATAAAATCAACTCAAGGCAGCTTGTAAATACTGTGTTAAGGAATAAAGGATGATGAATGTCAGATAGTAATACTAGTGTGACAAAAGGCATAAATATAGCTTATTACACAACCTTACTTTCATTTTCCCTATCATATATTATATTAAATGTAAAAATGCCGTAACTTCAAGAATCAGTACCCAGCTAACTGAAATACATTTGAGATCTGTTCATATTCAATAGTCAGAAATATCAATCTTAATCCTTACAATATGGTTCTAGGTTTTAAGCCTGTTAACAAAAGCTGACCCATTTTAAGATTTTGTAGCATTTCTTCCACCTTATGAATATCAAGAAAAGTGTTTATTTACTCGCTATTCTCAATATAGTAAAAAATATAACAACCCACGTTACTTTCCCCAAGAAGAATCATGAAAGGTTTTAAAAGAAAGGCTGGCTTTACTTTATCACACAGTTGGGGGTTTTATTTGCTTAATTTTCAAATTATAAAACTAGTAGAAAATGAAACAACCTTTATTTTTCCAAGAAGATGAATCATAAAATGTGTTCACAAAAAAAGTGTGTCTTTACCATGTCAGTGTTATTATAAAATTATGCTCAACAGATCTATTATTAAATTTTATTTTATCTGTGAACAATGTATTTTAAAAGGAAAGCAGGAAATTATATTCATTTATCATAATGACAAGGCCTAAAGATGGACCTACTTTTAAACTTAAGTGGAGGAATTTGAGGAAATAGAGCATTTTAACACTGAATGTATTAACTTTAAGAACATGACCTAACATACTTTGTGCACTTAATGACACCTCAAACCACCATAATCTGTGCTTTGCCTTTTTTTCAGAAACGTAAAAATTGACATAAGTTTGAAAACCACAGGCTGTTTTGATTGTCAGTATGTTATACTGAAATAATTTGAAAGCCAGGAATTCTCTATAATAAATGTGTGACTCATTTTTGATATATCTTTAATAAGCTTATTCAAAAATTTCTTAAAGGCATTTTATAGGTTCATTTGTTATGAAACAATATTCTCCCAAATATTGTACAAAAGCAACTGTGTATGTATAGACTAATATTTAATTTATTTGACTCACCAGTTGTAGGAAAGAGCTTTTTGACTGACACCTAACATGCCTGAAATCATACACATTAATATATGTATTGAGGTCAGTAAAAATTCAGGTTATGCCTCCTAATTAAAGCCAAAAAACAAGGAGAATAAATTATACATGTTGGTTGGTTATCATTACTTCTCATTAACTTTGCCACTTAAGGTGATTAATTAGGTGACAAATTGACAGCCTACTTACATTGTAATTGTTAGACCTTAGTAACATTTTTAGTTTTAAAGCCAGTTTACAGTTTATAGTCGTGTAATTTGTCCCTTGCTAGCTAAAGATGCTTTGGTTTAATTTGGTTTAGTTGAGTTTATATCATTATTATTAGGTATGTAGTGTTCGGCATTGTTCCAGGGAAAGATGGGTTTACTAGCCTCCCTCTATATGAGTAGTGGCAATTTTCTCACATAAATGGTCATGGTCAGTAATAGAGCTTAAACTCTTTATATTCAATCATTGAGAGATTTAGGGAATAGGCGTTACAAGTCAGAGCCCTGAACAGCCTGACCACTATGAGATGCACTGGCCCCTTCTACTTTCAGTTAGGCCACAATTTTAATGGATGTCAGCATGATTTTAGTCTGAAATGTGTTAGGTTTCCTGTGGGGTGTTGTAGGATGAGTGAACACAATATTGAATATCAAACAAGGGCTTATATTTCTATGATTGAATTATGTAGATCATAGTTATTTTACGTTACTAGGTAGAGTCTAGCTTACATTGGTAAATTGAGAAATCCATGAAAACATTCATTTTAACAAAATATATAACACATGCCACCATTACTGTTCTGTAGCAGATGCTGATACAAATATGTTTCTTAACCCTGAACATGCTGAAATTTTGTAATGGATTTGCCTAGCTTTGAATTTGGAACAGTCCATTCAAAGTTTAAGGGATTTCAATATCAAAATACAAGAAAGGAGCTACCAACAGTATAGAGCCTGGTCAGACTGCACGGATGTGCAGGCTGGCCTGGCTCTATACTGTTGGCAAAGGCTAATCACTTTTGGTTCCAGCAGGTTAAGGGTTAAAATACGGTTTCGAAAGAAACTTTTTTAAAATCATTATTGAAGTTATTATAGCTTGAACTGGCTTTTTAATAGGTATATGTTTTGTAATGTAGGACATAGTCCTTATTTTCTAGTTCATTTACTGTTTTATCAAACAAGCCCAATTACAAATATGATTAATGAGATTGCATATCATGGTCAAATCAAATAAAATGAGGTCACACACTAACACAGTTTATGGTTACTGTTAAAGTAAGATTAAATTTTATTATTGTTTTAACTACATTTAGTATTGTTTAAATGCTCAGGCCTATGTTGTCAAAGGTTTAAAGCCAGTGATTTGATCAGCACGGCGTAAGCTACATGTACTGGTTTAAGCACTAGCCACTGCTGTTGGCTCACTCATTGTGTGCGGAAGTTAGGCAGTTTCTTACTAAGGTAGGCCCTGTCTAAGCTTTCTACTGTACCACATGTCACCCCTTGAAAACAAAAGTTCAAAAATATGCATCTATTAAGGTTCAGAAAACAAGAGAGAAACTGGGTCTGTCAGTAATTGCTAAATTAAGAAAACATGTTACAGTTTAAAATTACGAACCTATAATGTTTGAGTTTCCTACACTATTTTCTATCAGAAACAGTGAGGCAATTTAGTGGGTGTAATTAGTTTCCTGTGGCCACATATTTACAAAATCAATTATAAATGTGTAAACAGATTCTGCCATAATTAAAGAACATCTCAAGATCCACTGAAAATCCTATTATCCTCTGTTATACTAACTACATGTACAGTAAACATGTGTTTTGCTGTTAGTCAATACATCTGTACTATCTGTAAGTTAGGTATGTGATAATACGTCTGCTAGCCGACTACAGTGTATTGATTGTTGCAAAAAGCAATTAATCCCAAGTTCTTCACCTTCTTTTTTTCTTTCTTTAGGAAATATGTGCCAAGGTCAAAAACACACATTTCATTCATTCAGTATTTTATGCTAATACTCTACAGGTATGCTGAAAGTCATTGTGTACAAGTCTGCAAATACTAATCTATTTTCTTCACCCTGTTTTTTTCTTCTTTTTTTTTTAAGAAAGTACTTGCCAATTCGGTCTTTGACACACATTTCATTCATTCTGTGTTATGCATATGGTGCAGATTGCTGACAGTGATAGATAGCATCATTTCACTGTGCTGAATAAGCTCTTCTTTATTACAGTTGTTGGACTTGCTATGGTCTGGTCGTATTCTTTTTTAAACAAGAGAATATGTTAGTAGTAATGATCAAATTAGCTTCAAAGGCAAGAAGTTGAATAGCTGTTTTTTTTTTCAGAATTTGAAATAAAAAACAGTCCATTCGAGAAATTTCCCTGATATGAATCTTTACAATTTGGTATTTGCTGGAAAAAAGTTTTTGTTTTCATTATTATATGTCTGTAATGATGATGACTTTGATGATGATGATGATGATGATAATTATCATTGTCATCAGTGTTCATCTTCATAATAATTAATTTTCACCTTTTGACATAATATCGTGGCTGCTTTTGTGTGCTAAAATTTTATCAGCCATTTTTTTTCTTTTTTTAAAGTTTCATCCTTTGAAATTATTTATTGATTATTACCATGAAAATACTTAAATGGGCAATAGTGATTATACATAGTCAAGGGCAGTTGAAGGTCAGGGTAAAATTCCCATCACTTTTGTACATTATTTTGTATCTGAAGTACATTGAATTTACCTTTCAAATATTAAAAATTGATTGATATATAAGTTTGAATGGTTGTGGACATTCACTGTAATCACATTTGACTAAATTATGTACATAATCCTACAAAAACTTTTCATTTCTGTCAATTTTTGGACTAAGCCCATCTAATCTTATTTCAGGCTTTATAGTTCAAGTGTTATTAGACATGCTTATTATAAGTAATTTCAGATTTGTCCCAGTATTGCTTGATGTGATTTTTCTTGGTTTTAACTTTCCTATAAAATGACCAGTATATATGTATTTACATGCCGTAACTTGAAATTTCTGCTTTAAAAGCAGTGGTAAGCCCTTGACTTCCAGTAAACATTCTATCACAAGGTATGTTAGCCTGAATGTTCTGCCTTAAAACATAAAGCATTTTTGCCTGAACACAGTGCATTTTGCCTAAACGTACAATGGATTCTCTCCTGAATGAGGGGAATTCTTGCCTAAACACAGTGAAGACCCTGCCAGTTATTTCCAAACGTTTTTCTGTGTTTTCAAGACAAAGAGATAGAAGATATTTAGTTTCTTTGAAATATATTAACATTAATTTTTTAGGAGCATGTGAGGGACATCTCAATAATTTAGAACTGGCCTGATATATGTACAGGTATTAAAGAGGCTGTACTCCAGATTTGACATGAAAACATTTTTTTTCATAAATAATATATTTAGATGCCATGAGATTATAACAACATAATATTTTTCTTCAAAACTGATTATAAAAGTCAAAATAGAATAAAAAAAATATTTTCGCTCCAGCCTGATTTGAACTCTGGACCCTCATGTTAACAAAATCTTTCCAACGCCTTTACTATCACCACCATCGCCGCATGTGATATTGCAGATATTTACTTTAAATCCTATACGATATAGTTATACCGACGCGTTACGGTATAGCACTTTGAAAGGGAAAAAAATCAATTTATAATGTACTTATTTGACTTATTTTTTGTCAGTAAGTTATTTTTTAAGCATTAGTCATAAATATTACAAGAAATTTATAATACAAGAAAACTTTCTTCTTTTGTCACCTGGAGCACAGCCCCTTTAAGAGTATTGTTGTTTACCACCTGCTGATATAACACCTTGGTCAGTTTGTCAGATATTGATCTACTGTATTTGACTTCATGACCTTGATATTGAAATGTTGGGTCATAAACATCTGTCAATATAACTTGTGGTGTTTACAAATGTACCTGTTACTTCTATGCTGCTCTCTTGACCTAAGCACAAATCACTGTGTTATTAACTATTATTTTGAAAAAAAAATAAAAAGATATAATACATTTAGAAGAATATGTTGAATTTATGTGAGGGTTCTCAAGGGATAAAGCAATAATCTAAACCAAGTAGAATATTATCATTTACATTTCTAACCACTTGTTTTTTAACCTGACCCCTTTCTGTGTCTCCCTAGCTCAACCAATCCCATTCCTCAACAGGTGCTTTATACAAGAGTTTGTCTGACTGTTCACTCTTGAGATATTTTCTGCCATGTCTGTTGCCAGTTTAGCATAAAAGGCTTGCCTAAAAATATTGGCAACATTTTAAATGAACATTTCCTTAGGAACCTAGGCAGTTGCGCTTATGTTACTGCAAGCACGTAAGCAGCTCAGAAAAGTTAATTGATTTCTCATTGATAAAAAAAAAGCCTTCAGTCACCTTGTGCAGATAGGTGTATTGTGTTGTAGAGATATTTGTGGTTAGTTCCTTCCTTACTAAAGGCAAGTGTATCTGCCATGGCAACCAGTACAGATTACACTCAGCCTGTACATCTGTTCATTGTGATTTCATTGATCTGTACTGGTTGATATTATGTCAGTAATTTTTCAAATGAGAATATCTTAAAACTAAATAGTTTTCTGGTACAAAGTCCATTATAGAAATTTAGCAAGGGGATTCACAGGAATTTAATGCATGTTAGGCACAGTGGGCCACTATAAGCCTATAGTCTCGACCAGCATAAAATTTCTGAATCATCCAGATGTTCCATAAAAGTTGTGAGGAGGCAGAGGTTATGATGCCATTTCTTGCCATCTTCATAGCTACAGCCTTATGCAAAAATCTTACTCTTTTATATTTTTAATGTTAGGAAATTGGGTTGGGGATGGATAAGTCCATGGACTCCACTAGGAATTAAATGAGTTTTCATGTGTACTTAGGTTTTGCTACAGGTCCTGGTATGAATTTGTGGTTTGAGGTGGGGAGGTTGGCAGTTTGGTGAAGTTGTTGAGATGAAAGTAAGATCAACAGTGATAAAAAACATTTCTGTCACTCCAAGATACCATTGTCTGTTGTGAAGTTTTGTTTTCACACTACGTATGATGTCATCTTCTTGGCAACCAATCAGCATGTTTTCGCAGACTGTCAGTTGTAAGAAGTCATATATCACATACAAAATTCAGAAGTTACTTGTGTCAAGAAGCTGGTTGATGCACACCTTTTGATGCAAAACTGAACGGAACAGATTGGCGATTTTAAATTGTGTAAAATGAAGTGACTTTGAGAAAGAGTCTCACATTGTCTTTCAGATCTGCTCAAAAATTTGTAAATACTATAATATTTGTCACAGTGATGTTGGTTTTAAAGATTTTGAGATAACAATACCAAGAAAAAATAGTAACATACACTTCGTTCTTTTAATTTCAGAGGTATAAGTAGCGTAGTTAGAAAATGCACAGAAAAGAATACGGGTAAAGAGTATGCTGTAAAAATTATCGACATCAGCGGGGAAAGGACGGACACGTACCAAGCAGAACAGACCAAAGAAGACACTATACGAGAGATCAATATTCTACGTATGTGTACGGGTCATGAACATATAAGTAAGTAACCAATGTTAATGTCTCTTATCTTTGTGCAGGAAATTAAAAATTGATCTCTGAACAATAGAAGAACTTTAAAAGAACATGTCTTTTCATCATGAAGGTAGTATTAAAGTAAGATGAAGCTTCCTTGTTGGTAAATTTATATTTATAATGAACTTCTGGCTATAACAGATCTGTTTGCTCAGAAATTTGTTTTGAGCTAACTGTGGAAAAGAGATCTGATAGCTTTGATCTGGGTGTTTTGGAGGCTTTCATATTAATAAACTCTGTTAATTCCAGCCTGATCAGCTGGTGCCTACGACATGTAGGTTTAATTTTCCAAAGTTATCTGGTGACAACATGCCAGCACTAGCATGCTATAATATGCCCTGAGGAAAAATATTTGTTGCGTTCTGTTTGAAGACTTTCTATGAGGCCCTTGAGATATGCCAATGTTTACCATTACATATACTCTGAAAAATTTATACATGAAGCAACCTTTCTGTAATTAAAAGAAGTCTTTAGAACATCAGGTTTAGGAGCCTAGTTATGGTCGTCATAATAAAACAGCGTAACTAGCATACTGAATATAACATGTGAAGCCAATTCAATCAATCAGTCTTATGTTAATGGTATCATCAAAGAGAGAATATAGTTGTATACATGCAGTATTTTTATATTGATAATTTTGAATAAATATAGAAACTCATACAAGCTTCCATCTTCTGAAATATTTGCTGTGGAATAGCAAATGGGGCCATAATCAATTTTCTAATGCTTCGTCTTGTCTTGTTTCAACATGTAAAATTTTCTCCATGTATGATTGATATAAACAGATTTTAAGAGAAGGGACATGATTGCGACACATTTCTGTATTATTCTCTTCTTATACTTTCAGTTGAACTCCATGATGCATTTGAAACCCCAACCTTTATCTTTCTAGTCTTTGAATTGTAAGTATGACTTCTTAAAGTTTATCATTTAGGTAGTCTTTTAAGAAATATAATTAACTTCATATTGACACCTGCCTGAATGGCCGAGGAGTAAAAGTCAGTAGGGTGAAAAACGGCTCTCAATTTCTCAATGTTTGAAGTTCGAAGGCCGGAAACCTGCTACTGACATAACTGACTTTGAGAAAGCTAAATTGTTGATCCTTTCAGTGGGAAAAGGTTACTTTTGCAGTGTTGATTTTATTAGATTTTCATTCCTAGTTTTAACCATGATATTGTTTGACATGTGATCATTGGAAGTTTTTACATACTGGTGAATAAAAATAATTTTAATGTTGACTTTAAAGGTACAAGCCATTTTATAGGCCCACATCTGTTAATTTGTTTCGACAATGTTGTACCTGTTACCTTAAGTAACATCTGGCAGATAAAATCACTTATTTACGTTAGATAAAAAACTTAAAAAAACGGTCTATAAATAATTGGTTAAATGACGCTAAATAGTTTTGAAGTTGTAGCCAATGATGTGCCATGTAAGGAAAAGAAGATAAATAATACTGATGTAGAGAAATTTGTAATATTTATCTGATGTTTTCTCGTACCTGTGTAGGCGTAATGTTCAAACATAATGATCAATATATAGTGCTTTAGTATTGTAGGAGTGATGTGAAATGTCACGCACATATATAGATGTTTATAGAAGATGTTTTATAATTTGTCATCGACAGATTTTAATAAGTTTCTACTTGCTGTTTGCACCTGAGTTGATAGTGGATTGTAATAAATAAAATTAAAGTAACAATTCAATGATATATTTCTATGTACTTTCAAATTAAATATTACATGAATTCTGCTATAACTGATTAAAACACTGTAAAATCTATTGTAAACAAAAACGTAAACAAATTTTTGGAAGGCAGTAATCTTGCTTTTCAAAGAATCTCAAAGCATGTCCATATAATCTTTACAAATGCATTCAAATTTCAAGGATATTAACCTTGTATGCCTTGATCAATATGGTATTTGCAGAGTGTATGTCATGGCCTTGCCGACTGGTGCATTTTTCTAATATTTTGCAGGAGGTATACAACTTATCACCAGGGACTTGTCATTTGATAGTAGGATATCAATGTATATTATAAAATGTGTTACAGATTGATTGTATATTTAAACAGTTTGATACTGTTGTATATAAGAACTTGCCTGCCTAGTATAGTCGGTATTGACTGTTGGCAGTAATTAGTTGAACTTGGTTTAAAACCGTATGCCACCTGACTGGAGTGAAAGTGTGTCATTTAATGCAAAGTCTGTTTGTCCTTGATTTCTATCAGTAAACCAAGGCTCTAAATATTATCAAAATATGAAAAGTCATGCAAGATTTTGCACTCACTCACAAAAAATCCAGTTAAGAGTTTAAAATCCTTGTAATGTTCCTTTGACCTTTTTACACTCAAAAACGCTCTGCTTGGAACAACTCTGTTACCAACTTAAACAAGTATCTATGACATATAAGCTAGGTTAGCATTACCAGTAGCCAGAATCTCCAGTGAATGGCTTTTAGACTTTATGAAATTATTTGAAAATGACACCTTTTTTCTCAGTTGTTTGCAAAATTATTTTTAACTGACATGTATTTTTGATGATGGAGTTAATTTGGCTACATAGTTATATATCTTAGTCCAAACCTAGTTTAAGAATAATAGAGATTTTTGAACAGTATGAGTTTAAACATATTTATTTTTCACCCATTGGGAAACGAGGTCTTGCATTTATATTAATCCCTCTCATTGACTGCTTCCTAGGTTCAAACCGGCACTCATGCCAAAAGTGAGGAATGCGGAAAGTCACTGTAGACTCTCAATTCTTGTGGGATTTGAACCAGCGACCTCCAGATCAGGAGTCTGATGCTCTAACTCCTCAACCACTGCTCCTTTTCAACAGTTTTGACAGTACTTAGTTACAAATATGCAGACATAGTACAAAACTATAGTTCTTTCATTACTCTGTTTCAAATCATCTGTTATCTTTTTCTTTGACCCAGCACAGCCCTCAGATACTGTAACACATAACAAGAACCTGATCACCTTTTAAAAGTTGATCTAAAGGAATTTATTCTTGCATGTACAAATCTAATTTTTCTTTTTCATGTCATCAGAAAAGAGCAAATAGTTGCATTTCACTTTTCATGGAGACAGATTGCTGGCATGAAATGATTGGAATGCTCTCAATTAAATTAAGTATTTTGTAACCACTTTTATCTTGATATATACCCAATTGACACTTGAATATATCAAAATGGTTTGTTGGTTCCTTTGAGTGTGTAAATCTTAAATCAACAGATTGATCGGGACAAATTGGAATGCCTTCACTTTCTCTTTCTTTAAAGTCAAATATTAGACTGGTTTTAAATGGCAAACATGAAAATTGATTTATTTGTGTCATTTTGAACATGCTCTTATCATGCGTTGTAGGCAAAAGTCATGCAAAAGTCATGCGTGTTTTCTTGCATGTAGCCCATTTGATAACATTTATGTAGCTGTCATGAAAATACTTATTATAACTACCTCAGCTGGTTATAGTAAACTCTTTGTTTATTGGCTGGTATAGAAGCATCTGGTTTGAGCCCTGCTAAGAACTCAAATGTGGTAGCCGAATTTTCCCCCTTTTTTTTTCAGAACTACATGTCATTTTTTATGAAAAAAGTTCAACCCAAAATAGATGTCCTTTTAAAACAATTTTGTTAATTTTAGTAGCCATTGCTACGGTGTCTTGTTCCTGCCAGTTAAACTGCGTCCTTTTATGGACGTGAAGATGTGAGAATGCGAGATTTATTTTGCATTTTACCATTCAGAAATTGCACACAAACAGGAACATTGGGTGATAATTATCGACCTAGCATTTTTAAAACTTTGTGTTTATGCAAATCTTAAAGTACGAGATCTGCAGACTGTAAGGTTCAACTTTGCATCTTCGTACGAGGACTAATTTTTGGTAGGATGAATTTTCTGTGACCAACTATCCACCTAATATTTTGTATTGACACCGATATTTGTTGAACACTTGTTAATTCCACTACAAGATTTAAGGAAAACAATTTCAGGAAAACAGTCAACATTAAACGTTGAACAAAAATAAATTTTGGCCTATATGGAGACAAAAATAGAAGGTAGATTTGTTGCCCTACCCTAACATAGTCAGACTGTACTCTAGTAAAATATTGGTGAGTTAGTTAAATTCATCACATACATTAAGTCCGAGGGTGACAGCGCGAGGTTTAACATTTAGAATCTGCAGATTTTGCACTTTGGGATTCTCATAAACACTAAGTGATAATTATCGCCCAATTTTCATGTTTGTAAGCGATTTCTAAAGAGCGAAGATACGAATTATATCTCGCCTTGCCGTATCTTTGCACCTGCAAAAGGACAAAGTTACAGCTGGCAGGAAAGGGACACTATACATTGGCTATTTCAGCTTTGGTAATGTTAATATAGCTGTTAATGTTGACTTCCTATCTTTTAACTTTCATAGAAAATAAGGTTCAACACTGATTTTAGCTACAGTATCATACAGAACAGCATGTATTTCTGCATTTTTGACCAGTCCACGTCAAGATCAACAAGTCCAGGTCAAGGTTGGCCAGTCTTAATCAAGGGTATCAAGATGACGAGTTTATGTCAAGATCAACCAATACATGTAAAGGTAGACAAGTCTAAATTGAGGACGACCAGTCTTATGTCAAGGTTTTCCACTCCATGTCAAGGTTGACCAGTCCATATCAGGGTTGACCTGTCCATGCCAAGGTTAGCGGCTCCATGGATAGTTTGGTCTCATCGGTGCTGTTCACTGTAAAAATAAATTTTTCAGTAAAGCAAAAGCATGTTTGAACTGGAAAATTCATGCTACAACCCACAATGGTAGTTCAAATGAAAGAGACATTCACATCGTATGTTATCAGTGTAAGATGTTAAACGAAAAATTTTTTAATGTACAATTTTATGTTAGTCATAAAAGGGGAAATATATGATTGTGTTACTTGAGATTCTGGAGTCATTTTGAATGAAATTTGAAATCTAATATCAAGTGCAGATGTAACTTCAAAGTAACTATACTAAATTTTTGTTCAGATTCAGTCACCCACTACTTTAATACAAGTATATTTGTCATTATTGTCTGCATAATGGGTAAAAAATTAGCATTTGGTGTTAGATTTAAAAAAGTATTATTCAGTTCTTATTGTTAAGAAAAGGGGTCATGCAAAATAATGTCCCAAACTCTGAAGTCTGTTGTCTTTAAGAAGGCTACTTAACTGCTTTTGCTTTATATTCTTGTAATTTCTATTGCTTGTTCCTATATATGAATAAAATTTCGTGGAAGTGACATCTATAATTAAGTTAGGATAGAATTTCATGGAAGCTGCATTTGATAATAAGAATAACCACTCCCTATTCTGCCCAAAGTCACCTGACTGCATAATTTATTATCTTGTTGACCGTATGTATTGAAATACTAAATCTGTAAACATGTTTACTGTATGGGCTGGCTAAATCAGTAGCCCTAAGTAGCCAGTAGTGGTTGAGTAATACTGGATAAAAAATTTAAAGGAGTGAAGATGTTTAAAGCATTATAAGAAGATATTAAATAGGTCAGAACAACAGTTGCAATGAAAGTATTGGTCACAAGCTGTGCTACTTTTGAAGTAGGTGGTGGTGGTGATGATGATGATGATGATGGAGTTGTAAATGATGATTACTAATGTAACTTGACGCTTAATCGAAAACATTAATTATAATAATAAAGTACTTTTGATGATGTATATTATTATAATGATGATAATCATTTTGATGATGATGTTGATTACTAATGTAACTCGATTTACAACATTCAACATTGATATTAATGATACGGAAAAAATGGTACAGATGATGACTTTAATCTTAATTGTAATGATTAGGTTAAATGAAATGAAGGAGATGATGATAGTGATCCTGATGATGATTGAAAAAAACTTAATTGAAGGTTTTGTCATATGTTGTCAGTTCAGTGCAGCATGTCCCGAAAAACATTTTATTTTGATTTTAAATTTTGATGTTCGTACACTTTCTGGTTCTTTCTCTAAGTTTTAGATTTCAGTCTTTTCTTTTCATAGAAAGACTATCGCATTTCTTGAAAATATGAGACAAGTAGAATTTCATCATTATTTCGCAGTGGAATAAGATATTCATGAAAAGGTTTGACCGATATTTTTTGTGACCGAGTTAAATGAAATTTTTGTGGCCGAGTTTAGTTTTTGTGCAGAGTGCATGTAGGTCAAAGTTCAAGATAACAGGGTTGAGTGCACTGAAGTATTAATGCAACTCTAGGGCACTTTTTTTTAAGCTATTGAAAGAAAAAATACAGTTTTAGGAAGGTGTCTGTTTGAATTATTGCATTATCCAGCACTATTTGTAAAAAGTATAGTAAGATCTTAAAATCTGAGAGTAGTAAAGAAAAAAAATTAAATTAGAGATTCAGATGTATACTTCTGATAGGCAATAGCCTTTATGTGAGTTTTGGGGCACATAATAAACATCCTGTTGTGTATGAGTGATAGCCTTTATGTGAGTTTTGGGGCACATAATGTTATGAGTTCCCTAATGTGCTCACTGGTAAATCAGATTTAACAGTTCTTGCTTATGTTATTTTCCTTATGGGTACATAATATGTTGGATCATATTACAGGAAATGATACTGCAGTTTCTTATCAATAATATGTTGAAATAATACACTTATTATAACAAAAATGAATGAGGAGTGCTGGTTGAGGGTTAATTGAATGGATTTCAGACATTATTTGTGGGCATGTACATATCATAGACAGATTCTATTGAAGGGCACTACACTAGGGCACTACTCAGAAATATTTAAGTAGTTGAGAGCATATGGAGGGGAGAATGCATAAAATGTTATCTCGCTCTTTATGTTTTAGCACTTAAGACTTGTTCACATTACTCCCTCGATCTTGCTAAAAATTGTCTGGAGAACAGTAAAAATACAAAAGTATATTGTACAAGCAAAATACAAAAGTATATTGTTCAAGCAACTGCTAATCCCACTCTTCAAAGTTGAACATGTTTTCAACCTCTCTCTCTCTATATATATATAATACACACCAAAAGTACATAATTTACGATTGATTTTATTCCTTTTTACTGAGACATGGATGTGAGATAAGAATAATTTTACTTTTATATGCATTTATAATTTCTGTGGTATTTGATGTTTAGCAGGGCAAATAGTTATGTGTTTTGTGATCGAACAGAGATAACGAAAATTTTAGCACATGTATAACTGTAGGTGAAATTGATTGACAACTGTTTAGTTCAGTTCTAACTTTGAGAACTTATTGTTTGTTTCAGATGTAAGCAGGGTGAACTGTTTGATTACCTTACTCAAGTAGTGACATTATCGGAAAAACGAACAAGGTACGTTTATAGCCTGAAAAATTCTAATGAAAGATACGTTGAAGTAGTCATTTTCCCAAGAATTTTCGTAAGAGCCTGTATGTTAATTAGGTTCAGGACCGTGATATATGATTCCTTTAACCCCTCACTGTAAAGAAAGGGTCGAGCTTGTGCCCTTTCAAAATGTTCAAGCTGACTGCTAGGACGACGGTCAAGTGTTGCATATGCCAGATATGGTGCAGAATTTGGGAAATAAAAATAAGTGAATTATGTATGTCACTACTGTAAAACACAATATAAGAACTGAAAATAATAAGATAGCATGTTTTTCATACATTCTAGGTCTATTTATTTCATGAATGCCTAGTTTCCGCTAATATTACCTACATACATCTGCTTATACACTGTCAGTCAGACCAACATGATCGATCACATGCTCCTTTACACATGATTTTTGTTAGTCATTAATCTAATACTTAACAAAACCTTGTGGGAGTATGACTAAAAATACCATTGCTAAATAAATGCTTTTGGCTTTATTTATAATCCACTGAAGTATGTGGTGAAAAGTTTCACTTAGCTTTAAGCAGTAAATGAAACCAACATGTGGCTAGGGGCATGTGAAAATGCATCATACAATAGGTTAAGAAGGAAAACGTTTTAGTTATAATTATCTATCGGTATCAAATGTATTGGTAAGTAAGAGAGCCAAAAGTCAAATAAATCACTGATAGAAATCATTTCATACTAATAATTATAGCCATTTGAATGTCAGTTACTTACACCTACATCAAAATGAAACATCATGCTGACATTAAAACTCTCGATTTCAAAAAGAGGGATGATTATGAATGCAAAACGTGTACATTGGCATGTGACCTTCACCTCTAATCCAGCCAACAGTCTTTCAGGACTTAAAATGCTTTGATTGATTTTTGCCACACTTTTAGGGGTTAATGATGAATTTGGACTAAGTGAGTTTTGTCCCTTTCGTTAGTTGTAGCTTTTTTAACTGGACACTTTTACCGGAACTTAAGTTCTGCCTGTTGATGCAAGTTAGGACATATTTTTGTTAATCCTTGTTTTAATTATTAATTTTTTAAGCTTAAGTATGGCCTAAAGTTGTTTTCCCAGGATATCCAATGTATGATTTTTGAATAAGTTGAAGTTTAAAGTCGCTATAATAACAGATTTAGAAATAAAACCTTGGTAATCAGGTTTTTGTTCCATTTGCTCGATTTTATTTCTAAACACGAAAGAATTATTACAATTCATGAAAGGAAAAATGTGACATAAACAGGGGATTTGTTCTTTTAACTTTTTTTTCATCTTACATAAAAGAACCTAAAACATAAAAGAAGTTATGATTTGCATGGTTAGAAGAAGAAGTGTTGTTTTTTCTTTCATTTATGTATCATTCAAAGAAGAAATATTCTTTGAAGTAGAATGATCTCCGAAAAATGCTGGTATCACTTGAGAAAAAAAAAAGGGCTGTTAAAAGGAGGTGTAAATATTTTTTTTCTTTCCTGAAGCCAAAAATAATATAAGCCTGAATGGAATGTGACTGGCTACTTCTCAATAATTGGAGATTTGATTTGGAGATTTGTAATGTATGGATAAGAACGCTTTATCGAGTATTACTTATTCCAAGTGTCCAGAAGAACTTATTTACCGAGTTCAAGTTAGTGTGAAAGTTCAGTGCACTTAAATTTATATTGAAAATGGTCAAGATAATTTTATTAGCCAGAAAAAGTCTGTTTTGACTGGAGTGAATTTCCAGAAATGGTCCGATTCTTGAACCCTTGATTTTTTCTGCTTCATATTATGTTGACAGTTTTGAGCACTCTAACCACATGTAAATTCTTAGAAAATTTAACGTAATATGAGAAACAGTAGTTAAAGAAATTGAAAATTAGATATCTAAAATTTGCAAATATCTAATGGGATTGATTTTATGAAGGAAATAATCAGGGTAATATTACGGAGGTTCAGGTCAGAACTATTGTATCTTCTCCTTATGTAAATGTAGTTACAGTGCTTTCGCACTAAACCTTCACTGTGCAGTTTCTAATTTAACAAGTTTTATGAATCCATTAATGAAAATAGTATGTGGAAACAGTCTGCCAATATTTAGAAGCGAAGATTTCTGAAAGTAAGATGATTCATTTGTTTTTTTTTGGTGTACAATAATTAATATGATGAGTAAACCAGTGGTATTTTTTATATTCTGAGATATTTTTTGTATTCCAGGTTAATCATGAGGCAGTTACTAACAGCTGTAGAATATTTACATAGCAAAAATATAGTGCATAGAGATTTAAAGGTAAGTTGTTTCAACTTATTCATTGTTGGGAATATCACTGTGCATTTTTTGTCTAAACTTCATGGCGCGAGGGTGGGAAAGTGGGAAGGGCTACAATATCTGTCAATGCTTTTTAATATCATATAAGTTTATTTAAACAAAACTTGAAGCCTGGCAGTGATAAGGACAACAAGAATTGTAAAATATGGTCACACTGTCTTGTACTTAAAATGCCGAAACATTTCCAAAACAAGCTGGATGAATTCATTCTGGATACCCTTTTGTAGCTTAGTGATGTTGGGACAATGCATCAAATTTGTACCATACTGGTTACAGCATATACATATTCAGTGTAATAAAAAAACTTGATATGGATGAATATTACAAAAATATAGATAATTAATTTTAACAACATGGAGGCAGGTAATTTTCATAAAGTCAGACTTCAGAAAGCTTAAACATTTACTTCAAGCTGTATGAAAGATGACTATTTTCACAAAGGCATTACACTTCAAGATTTAAAGATGGAACACAGCTATTATAAAAGGTCAACAACCTGAGTGCAGTGACATATAATTGTGCACCTTGATATGAATTATCGGTATGTTCTTCCATGTACTAGGGCACCTTGAAAATTACCTGATAGTTATATATTATCTTGGTATGCAGTTTTATTTCTTCTAATGTAGTCTCTCCCAGTTTATACAAAGAAATTTACAAAACTGCATTTACAGCGAAATACATCTATTTCCTAAAACTGATCTTAAACCATGTGTCCTTGTTAATTACAATAAAAACAGCTGTGGCAGTTACGAAATTTTATACACCACGCCCTAGAAAGTCCTTGTGCAATTGGATGATGAAAATCAAAGAGTGTGAAGGTCAGCTGTTATTATTTATGATTTCTGTGTAAAGAGTGGGATGTAACTGGATGGATAGGTAGTGTGTTGTGTGACATATTGCAGCTGTCACAAATAATGTGGGTCATTTCCTGAATTAAAAGACGCATACCGTTTATTGCTATGAGTTTGTATTCTGTTAATTTCACTATCTGTCAGCCGTGCATCAAAATAAGACTTTATTGGTTTTAAAACAATTAAAATGCTCTCATCTCAATATTGATTTAACCATTTAATTGTCAGTGCATTTCTCTTGTAACTGAGAGTCTTGGTTCAGGAAGTTTACATTTTCTTCAAGGGGAGTATCATATAATGATCAAATTTAGTCATAATGTAACATCATAGACTATAATCAGACTACAATGATGGTCTTGAAATATTGACTTACATGGGAATAGGGTAGGGATGTATGGGAGGGGCTGATACTTGATCTTGTATGCATTTTGAATTTGCATTTAGAGAAAAGGAGTAAATATATCTGAAATCAAATGTATTGGTTTAACTAGTCTGAGTTTTCCTCAGACCATGTGTAATCATTTACTTTTATCTGTTTCAAACCAGTAAGAAGTTGGTTTTCATTTTGATATGTATTTCATTTCGTTAAGCAAAATAAATAATTCACTTCAGTAGAAAATAGATAATTCTGCATTTGATAACAAATAACAATACGAACTAAAGGTTATAAAAGTTGTGTCGTAAGCTGTTGACGTCTTTGGAATCAATTTTTACTGTTAGAAGGTCAGACATTCCATTGACAGCTGTCACATGATATTGACATTTCAAGTTTCAGCAAAAGTTTTATACATACAAAACATCACAAAATTAACAGCACAAAAGAAGTTTTGTTAATCCTACATAAAGTATGTAACATCAGGGAACTCCCTTTATATACAAAGATTTTTAAGGTAGGAAGCTCAGTGATTGTTTGACTGGCAATGGAATGTGTGGTGTTAAATGTGTTATGTTGCAGTGCATATGCCTGTATGAAAATGAAATTGCCTCCGGTTTTCAGAGTTTGGTCACAAATTGATTGTGTTATAACAGTGATATGTCAATTTCTTTCAAAGGCCAGACAAATTTAAAGCTTTTGGTAGAAAGCAAAGCAATGGCTGTCAATATAATTGAACACTGTTGCTTTCTTGTCCGCTGTCTGATTGTTTGGGACACTTGTAGAGTCTGGGTCTGTTTATTGATTCCATTGGAAAGTGAAAAAAAAAAGACTCACTTTATTGTAAAAAGCATTTTGAAATTTTATATGTATGCTATTAAATATGGTGTAATGGACCCAAACCAGATGAAATGACATTAGGTATTTAATGTTTTATAACTTTTCTATCTTTTCAGCCTGAGAATATACTCTTAGATGATAATTTGAATGTGAAGCTGTCCGACTTCGGTTTTGCCACAGTTCTAGGTCCAAATGAAGAACTTGCAGGTAACGCTACGCATAAAACTATACTCCACCTTCAACCCTAAAATTCTATAATGTTTGTATGTGTCATACAGTATCTCGAAGATTTGGCAGGTAAATCCCTGCAAAATGAAGAGACTTGTTGAAAACATCAATGTCGCCAAGTTATAAACAAAGTTTGGGTGATCAGATTTTTTCCCCTATAGTACCTGGTAAATTTTAAACATTTTCGTTTGCAATAGTTGCATGAAATGTGGAAAAAAACGTTGCTTGCATATTTATTTAAGATTATTTCCCAGATAATTTTAAGTATTATGTCATCTGTTCCTATAAACAGATCAAAGCATGTCAAGTGCTCTTTATCATACCTGATTTGATAAGAAGGCAGATACGTGATGATGAGTTATGAAAATTTTTAAGTCTTGAAAGAGAGCCATCTTGTCTTAGCTTTCAAGTCACAAGAATGCAGAATACTTCCTGACAATATTCAGACAAGAATAGTGTCTGTGTGAAGGATAGAAAATTCTTTTGTAGCCATTCTTTAGTAGAAAATTTAAGAGATTGTTTACATACATAACTGTTTTTTCATTTAAAATGTGAAGGATTGTGAAAGTTGTATATTACTTGCATAACTTCTGTTGCAGAATATGACAGAACTGTAGTCTCAAACGAAACAAATCCAAATTTTGATTAAAAATTGTGGTTTATTCGTAAATTATTTTATTTTCTAGTTTACAAATATATTTTCCTTTTCATTTAGAGTTATGTGGCACGCCAGGATATCTTGCCCCTGAAGTATTAGCTGTCTCAATGTATGACAATGTACCCGGGTACCGGCATGAGGTGGACATGTGGGCATGTGGTGTCATCATGTACACTCTACTGTGTGGTGCACCGCCATTCTGGCACCGGAAACAGATGCAGATGTTACGTATGATAATGCAAGGAAACTACAAATTCGGTAGTCCAGAATGGGATGACATCAGTCAAACACCAAAAGATCTGGTTAGTTATATATATTTATCGGCGAATTTGAAATCAGATGCATTTCAGTTCATTAAGATTTGACACATTCTGGATAGTTGTGAGTCTGGTCAGTCTAATCTGATATATTTTCCTTCCCCCTTCCCTCCACCCCATCCACTCATACAGAGCATTTTATTACCCCCTTTCCCCCATTTTTTTCCCCATTTTATGTTACTGTTGCGTAAGTTTGAAATTTGTCTGGTACAATTGGGAAAATTCTCAAAACTGTAAGTAACATGCAGGGAAAATACCAAAGAATTTCCAAGCACTTTATATTCAGCCACAGATATAAATATATGTATACTCTTTAATATATGGAATAATAAGTGTGAAAACCCAGCAGCTAATAACGTGATCGAAAACTAAATAATCACAAGTGTTATTAAGTGCGAAATATATAGATTACAGGAAGTTGCACTTACTTCACATGCATTGATAAATGCAGGGAATAATAGCAACTTAAAACTAAATAATTCATTTGTTTGTAAATTGTTGACCCCTATTCACCAATAAAATGGGGAATTCATAGGGAATGTCTGTAAGTCTTCTATAATCTGTCCTCTGGGAACATAGCTTACCTGAAAAGACAACAGAAGTCCAAGTAGGAAATGTGTACAAATTTGATTTAATGTAGTTATAAATAAGAAATGGATACAGGTAGCAACCAAAATTCTTTAATGGTTTCAGAAATACGGGGTATATATTTTATTAATAAATTTGCATGTTTATCTTGAGAGAACATTGTAAATGCTGTTCAAAATGCTTAGTTGGTTTTGTTAAATAATGATTATTAAATGTTATTCGAGTCTTTCATTGACCGCATTCCTTTTAAATCTCAAATCATTGGTTAAACTACATGTAGACCTACCGTTCTAGATGTATATTGACATTTGGTAGAGTTTGATCAGGTCTATAATTAGAACTTCATTGTTGTACATGACATTAAAAAGAACTGGTAAAAACTGGATAGATCTTGGGAGATGTGGGTAAGGAGAATTGATAATCAGATAAATGTCAATCTATCTACATAGACATGAAATATGTAAGTTGTGGTCAGAGGGTCATTCAGGGTCACTAGCCATTAAATCCAGGTGTTGCAAGGGCAAAACACTCAGGTGAGGTAAAGTGCAGGGAAAAAAAAGGAAAGAGGAAGATAGTATAGAATTTAATCATCCAGTTATTGAACCAGCCAAACAACCTATAAAAAGTCGATTTCATCTCTCTCTGCAAGAAAATTTTGTCCTCTATCAAGGCTTATTTTGCAAAATAAAATTTCTTACAGAAAATGTTGTCCTTTTTAAGGAAAGTAAATCTCAATGTCTCACCCTGCTGCCTCGCATATTTCTTCAGCAGTAGTCAGTTTCATGGGTCTCATCTGTTGTGTGACTTATTCTAGAAATGATTTTGATAGAAAGGAAATGCTCACAGATTTTGGAACTCTTCTCAGAATAATATTAACATTAGATCTGTCTGCTCACTTGCTACCTCCCTGCCTCCCACTCTCAGACACTACTCACTCACTTGCTTCCTCCCTCACTACCTCCCACTCTCGACTGTACTCACTCATTCACTCCCTCCTTCACTGCCTCTCACTCTCGACTCTACTCACTCACTTGCTTCCTCCCTCACTGCCTCCCACTCTTTACTCTACTCACTCACTTGCTTCCTTCCTCACTGCCTCCCACTCTTGAATCTGCTCACTCACTTGCTTCCATCCTCACTACCTCCCACTCTTGACTCTACTCACTCAATTGCTTCCTTCCTCACTGCCTCCCACTCTTGACTCTACTCACTCAATTGCTTCCTTCCTCACTGCCTCCCACTCTTGACTCTGCTCACTCAATTGCTTCCTTCCTCACTGCCTCCCACTCTTGACTCTGCTCACTCACTTGCTTCCATCCTCACTACCTCCCACTCCTGACTCTACTCACTCAATTGCTTCCTTCCTCACTGCCTCCCACTCTTGACTCTACTCACTCAATTGCTTCCTTCCTTACTGCCTCCCACTCTTGACTCTACTCACTCACTTGCTTCCTTCCTCACTGCCTCCCACTCCTGACTCTACTCACTTGCTTCCATCCTCACTGCCTCCTACTCTTGACTACTTACATGCTCCCTCCCTCACTGCCTCCCTCACTCTCATGCCAGTTGCATGAAGGTTGTACGTTCACATACACAAAGGTCACATGCTGAAAAGCTTTAATTAAGGTAAGCTTACAAAATTCACAAAACTGGAATGCTTAACAATAGAGAATTCTGTCCTCTTATAGAAGTTCGCCTTGTGACAAAAGTTACAGTGTAAAGTAGGAAATAAGGTGGACCAAATTACAGGAAGTCATTACAACTTGCATAATCAAGATCTGAGAAACAATGAAGCCATTATAAAGTGCAACCGCTGGTTATCCAGTTACTTGGCATATTATTTCCTGTCACTAATCATATGGCATGTAATTTTGCTCAAAGGGATGCACTTCTAATGTGAAGATTTTTAGACAATTTGCAACAAATGGTTATCTTCTTTCATCTAAATGTCAAAAGATCCATTTGCCCATTAACAGCTAGAATGATGTCCTAAACTTAATCATGGTTGATCTTTTCAAAGAATTGATAAAACAGGATCAGTCTTTATAGCATGTAGATTTGTCTTGGACATCAAAAAGCCAAGTTATCTGAACGATTACTCTAATGACTTGCAAATTATTGTTTTTTATAATCTTTTCAAAGAGATTGATAGTCTGTGGAAATTTTTATATAATATGTATTGTACTATTATCCAATTTTATCTTTTACATCAAAACATGCAGATTTTACCATAGAGTTTGTAATGATATGGTAAACAGATTGTTGACGATCTTTTCAAAGAATTTGTTACACAGTCAGAGTTTTGATTCTATCAGTATACAGATATACTGGTACTATCGAATCAAAAGGCGAACTTCCTGGCATATAAACTGCTATTCTGCATAACTTTTCACAGAACTTTTATGCTGTGAATACAGTAGCATTTAGAATGGTATTATAGATTAATTTTTTATCCTTTTTTTTTTTTATTATGAATTGACAACAAATTGTACGACTGGCTATGTTTTGTTTTTCGGACCCTTTATAACTTGTATGAGTCATTTTGAAAGAAATTGGACATTGTCTTATTGACTTAAACCTCAAAAGTGGGATTTTCATTGTCTTTGCAATAAACACAGACCACGGTCAGCCTGTACATCTGATGAGAGTGGTCAGGTGGTTTGCTGCTTGGACTGTGAAACCAGCAGCCAGGGTTTAATTCCTAGATGGACTTGATGCCCTAACTTGTTATTTAGATCTAAACAAACTTGTCTTTTTCTAGGGTATTTAAACGACACTATCAACCAGTATCTGTGTAATGTTATAACACCAGTATCTTACTTTGGACATAGCTTGTTCTGTTCCTTTTGACAACTTTCTCAACAACCCATGTTGAATTAGAAACCATTTACTTTCATCATTGGTGATACAAACTGAATTATGATTTTGTATTTGATTCTTTTTTTTCAGATTTCCAAGTTGCTAATTGTTGACCCTAGAAAACGATTGACAGCAAAAGAAGCTTTGGAGCACCCTTTCTTTAAGAGAGAAGTAAGTGTCACATGATCAGCCCTCACAGGCTTCTTAAGGGTTGTTCATTAAATACTTAATTTAATTGGGATTGTGGAAGAAAATATGCTGCTGTTTGAAGTTCAACCAGCACTTCTGACATTTTAAGGGCAAATCTTGCTGCTTGTTTCAAAATCTGCCTTAAGTAGCCAAGAATTTATTGAATTTTAATTTCCACCAACATGGATGGGGGAATTATAGGCCAAAATCCAAACCTGACATTATGCTAATCATTATAATAACATATCTGTACATTATAGTGAAAATTCATTTTTCCATCCAAAATGTAAATTTTCAGACATTTGATATAAACCATACCTGGCTTTTACTGAAATAAAATTTCATGCATTGTTGTTGTTGTTTTTTCTGGAAAAGGAATTCTTAATTAAAAACAGTGTGAAGGTGATAAATCATTTGAAATCGCTAATTATAAAGTCAAGTTTATTACACTTCAATATATTCTCCATTTCATTTGATAACTTACGGAGTGATGCAAGACAGTTTGTCCATCATTAAGGTGAAATTAAATTTACATCTTGCCTCAGGTCTGCTATAAAGGGAAACAAAATCATGGTTTATTATATAGATTATGTAAGATATACTTTCTATGATGTCATTTATAAAATTATCTGTTCAGTGGGAAAAGGAAGTGTTGTAGTAATTATACATGTGTCAAAATGATTGACATATTTAGGAATGATAAAACAAGATGATATTCCTATTGTTTACAAATTTAGTGTAATTAGGCCTGACAAATTTAGAACAATTTGGCCTGATGTGTTGAGATGAAGTGATAAGTATAGTTTTTATGAGATGGTCTGTCACATGTCCAGTATAAGACCGCTGTTTTGTTCATTTGGGTGTTAAGTAACTTAAATCAAATGATACACCAGTATACTTTCCTTGACTAGTTTGCTGGCAGATTAGATATTTGGTCATTTCATCAAAAATGCCTTCAGAAGGGTTCTGTTATGAGAATTATTTGGTAGTGCATAAAAACATTTATTCATATTTGTAGGAATGAAATGCCATAGATACTTTCTCCTGTTTTTTTTTGGGGGGGGGGGGGGAGGGGGAGGGCGCGGGTCTTGATGTAAAAGAGTTGATTTCATTGCAAACAACATAAAAGCTAAAAGCATCGGTGTTCAAACAGCTTCAGTCATTCATTGTTTGTTTACTCAGAAAGACAAGTTAGGAAAACAACGCAGTCTCGGAAATGCTTCTTTGATGTCATTTTTAGATTGATTGCACTAAAACAGTCAGCTAAAATCAATATGTTATTTGCGAAAGTGGTGTTAATGCCTCTCGGCTGGTACAGACTGCATTGTTAAATTTTCCGAACCTAGTAATTACCGTACGTGTATTTAAGCTTTGTTTATATGGTGCCCGCATTATTTATTGTATTTGTTGTTGAAAAATGGTCTTTGTTTATTTCAGATCACTCCAGAGAAGAGGTTTGAAGCCAAGAAACATTTTAAGGTAATAGCTTTTTTAAACTGAATGAAGAGTGTTTCATAGCAGTTTTCTCTATCTAAGGGAAGTAAATAGAGTTTAAAAACTGAAAGTTTTAATAGAGTAATGCCTGTACTTCATTTTGATGTGTTGATGGTGGAAGGGAAGTAACTCAATTTAAACTAAATGTAATGTGAAAATACAAAAGTGTATTTCAATGAAATTGCATATATGCTTTTTGGTTTTGTTGATTTGATCCTTATAATTTCAGTGGTACTCTTTTAAACATTTCAGGCTGCAGTAATGTGTGTTAACTTTTTCTTCCGTCTGCGTTTCTTCTTCAACAATCCACCGCCTGTATCTGTGGACGTACTTAAGTCAAATCCATACAGTGTGAAATTTTGCCGCAAACTTTTAGACGGTTGTGCTTTTAAAATGTATGGGCACTGGGTCAAGAGGGCAGACAATCAAAATCGTGCAGCCTTGTTTGAGCACGTTCCTCGTGAAGAATGGCAGTCGGAATTCCCAAGATGATGAAACGATCTCATTTTAGGAATTTTTTTTCAATGAAAATTATCCTGGTAAAGGAGCCATCCTTCCGCTTTAACATTGTGATATTGCCAATGCTTGTAGTAATGTTCCAAAAGGATTGGTTAGAATGCACATGCTTCCCAGATGCACAAGGAGAGTCCTCATCAACAAAGATGATGAGTGTTTACTTCTGCACAGAATAAAAAAGAGATTTTATTTTAATGGTTTTAACCACACAGCATTTCAAAATGGATTAATCAAGCATCATTGTGAAAAGGAGCATAATTTGATAAAATGTAGTGTGAAAGCAAGTCGCTTGTTGTGAAACTTTTTAGTGAATGAATGCTATATACAGGAACAGTTTTCGACTAGTCTACAGACCTTTATGTAACAGTCTGTATTTTAATGAAAGTATTACTGTTTAGCCAAATAAGCATATTGTGCTCTTAGATTTGATAATGGAGTTGTCTTATGATCCATTCCATTGTTATAAACTCATTTGTTATTATTCCCTTAGGGCCATTCCAATAAGACGTATATCCCAAGAAGGCTTTTCAGAATGGACCAACTCCCTTTAGAAGTTTATCTGAGTAGAAAAGATTCCTTAAGTAGTAAAGGATACCTCCTTGACAGAATTTTTTTTATTTTGCCTTCCTGGAATGTGATATATGTTTTACTAGATTGGCCCTTCGTATAACAGATTGAATTGATTGGTTTTGCTTACATGAGGCACATCAGTGATTCATTTTGATGTCTTTTCTTAAAATATTTATGAAGCACCTAATAGCACTTATATTTTCAAGAAATTCATTATTATTTTTATTACTGACATATAAGTGGGGAAAGGAATGGGCATGTGGATTTTTTTTTATTTCCCATCGGAGAAAGGTTTTGTGTTTCCTTTGGTATTTCATTTGAAGAGTCATGAAATGTAGAACGAGAGAAGAAAACTTTTGATGCGATAATCATTCATTAAGATAGGAGAGGACCTGATGTATTTAACAGAATTAGTTGTTTTCTTGATAGGTCCAAAAAGAGTTTGAAACTGGCTGTAATCTCAATAGAAATAAACAAGCAGAACAAATTATGTTTTTTTGAAGCCAGTTATGGTAAACGTTTCCTTTTCATAAATGTAAAAATTGTTTGTGGAATGTTTCTGTATTCTAGAAAAAGCTTGATTCTGTTCACTTGAGTTGTTGGAAGGGGGTGGGGTTCATTATTTTACCAAGTCAAGCAAGCTACTAAGAATATGGCACCAGAATGTGAAAGTTAAAACACTTTTTCGTGTGAATGATCTACTGAATTTACAAAACTGCCCAGAAAAAAATGTTGGCACTGCCGATCTGAATTCCTTGTAAATGTTATTTCTTATATTTTAGTTTGTATGTGAAAGGGAGCTAAATGGAGCATTATAATTCATCACTTGGAAAATAATTAAGAAGGCTTTTATAAACTCCTGTGTAATTAAACGCTACATATTAGAAATTTTTTTCCTCGAAATTAGTGATTTTTTACCTATATTTCAATTCTGCTTTTGACTGGAGGCTTTCATTTGTGTATGTTATTTACTATTCTGTAGAAGTTTTACTACATTTTAATCATTAAGAATCTTGTTTAAGAATTACTCTTGTTATGATACTGATTTTTGATGATTCTATGCAATTAATGTTACTTGTTAAAATCTCCTTTAATCCAAAGAAAAAAAAACTACATTTTGATGTTTCGTTAAATTTCTGAAGTGCAAAGATTTTGTTGTTTAAAGATACAATGCAGGTGTAATAATTGTGTTTTGTTTATCTTAACTGGTTTTCCTTCATATGGGTACCAGCCAAATATTAGAATGTAACAACTGTAGACTATAGAACTGGTAATTTATTATTGCTTTTTATTTGCGCCTCATCTTGTAATGCTGATAGTTCCAGATTTCTGTATTTTTACACTAGAAACAACATATAGATCACTTCACAGTATTTTAAAGCTTAGTTTTACAAGGCATTAAGAGAATGCCATTGTTATAACTATGTATATATGATAATTATTTATTTAAAAACAAAAGAAAACTGAACCATTATAAAAGTGCAAATTGACATGTGCTCCTATGAACCAGATAATAAATATAAAAACAGCATTTTGAATTATTTTTGTTTGGTTTGGCTGTTCCTCAGATGGCCAAGGTGTTCTCCTGCCTGTTAACCCTTAACCTGCTGGAACCGAAAGTGATTAGACTTTGCCACCAGTATAGAGCCAGGCCAGCCTGCACATCCGTGCAGTCTGACCAGGCTCTATACTGTTGGTAGCTTCATTTTTGTATTTTGATATTGAAATCCCTTTAACTTTGAATGGACTGTTCCAAATTCAAAGCTGGTGTAATCCATTAAAAGATTTCAGCATGTTCAGGGTTAAGGAGTATTTTTACCTGAATAATCTCAGGACTGGTGCTGATTTTGATGACTTGCTTTTGTGGTGGAGTTGTAAAGGTTGCCTACCACCGTGGGCTCTCACACTCTCTAGGTCAGGTTTAAGCCAGATTATCAACCTTAATATGTTATGTACTTCACTAAAATACCATAAAGCTGTTTATGACATGATAATAGAAGAACTTCCGTGGAATCCGACAGCACAGTATAGCACATCAATAAATATATTCCATTGTCTTCCCAAGTTGTAATGTTCGAGTACCAGATCTAACCTGTTCTTAGATTTCTGAAAGCTCTACCACAACTCTAAACCATGAATAATACTTTGGATAATAACATGAGGTCACATTTATGCAAGAACTTCATAGGTAGCAAACAGAAACACAAGGGTTTTTATTTGGAAGAATAAATATTTTTGCCAAACAGACCGAGTGGAATGAAACTTTAAGGTAGTTTTTTTTTTCATTCATAATATACAAGTCTTCAAACTTACCTGTAAAGACTTGCATAAGGTTTTGCACAAGAGATACACAAGTGGGCCTTTATCTTTTGTTACACAAGAATTAGGTTCTATGAGTACCTTAACATTTGTGTCGCAATTTTCATTCAATCACTATTCTTTCAGACTCCAAACTATTTCCCCTTTATTCTGTATGATAGGTACTGATTCAAAAGTCATTTCAAAACAGGCCTACATAGCTAAAGATTTCAAGTCCAGAGGCAGAGAAACTGCATCAGAAAAGTTTCATTACAGCTATGTAGCGGAGGTATAATATGGCACTTCTACTCCCGTGTCTATCGGCTAGCTTTTATGGCGGTGGTAGAGTGTCCGCTTAGCAATTGATGTTACCCGAGTTCAAACCCAGCTCGGGGGAAATGGATTTTTCCGGGTTACATTTGACGCCCAACATAAAAAACACGAGTTTAGAAGAGATGGCAATCTTAGAAAGTCCCACAGACATTCAGTGCTCCAGGAATTCGAGGACAAATTCTAAGGAGGGGGTGTATGTAGCAGAGGTATAATACAGCACCAGAGGCAGAAAAACTGCATCAGAAAAGTTTCCATTACAGATATGTAGCAGAGGTATAATACGGCACTTCTACTCACTTGCCTGTAAGCTAGCTTTTATGGCGACGTCGTAGTGTCTGCTTAGCAATCAAAGGTACCTGAGTTCAAACCCATTTCAGGCAGGTGGAATTTTCCGGGTTACAGATATATAAAGGGAAGTTTAGGAAGTTTTTTAATTTATGAGTCAGCCGGACAATCCGTGAGCAAATAGTAAGGCTGTACCATTTTAATGGTAGATTTGCTAAACCTCTCCCTTAAGTTCTTTTCCTGACTTCAGTAACTGCGAAAAATAGTACAAATTTCAGAAGTGATAAAACTGGTACAAACTGGATCATTGTAGATTAGCAGATCCAGTATTTATTATTATATAGCATTATCTATTCAAACACCCACTCAGACTGGACGTCATTAATACATTTACTTAATACAATTCCCTAGGAATTTCAATGTGATAACTCTTTGCGTATTACCTAAGTAAAAAGGAAATAATTCTTTGACAGAATGAATGGGCAGGGTTTAACTATTGCTTCTCGAAGTGACAAAATCCATTAATTCCAGTAAGAACCAGAACAAACTGGACATCACAGTTGTTTATTTTGTTATTTTCTTCCTTTCTTCCATCATCATCAAAAAGCATATACAACAACATATGTACACAAATAACTCAATCACTCACATGAACCATGTAGCATATTCTTTTCTAACTAAAGTACTTTGATGGGCATTTAACCAAAAATTAATCTCTGACCAAAGGAAACAGCAGAAAACTAAAAATCGATAGTGGTCAGTTACATCCAAAGTGTAAATAATAGCTAAATGCATGCTGGAAAAACATACCAGATTTCTTCAACTGTTATAATTAATATCTCAGATATTTAGACCAGACCAGGCAAAAAAAGGACCAATATGGTATATTAATTATGTCTGCAGCAACAACTCTGTCAAGAGATTCCACTATGCTTCTTTCAGCCAGCTGACCTGCACAGTAAAACTATTGACATTAAAAAAAAAAAAAAATTAATATCACTGTACCATGGCAGTTTATAATCAAAAAGCGCTGAATATCCTGAAGTTGTCATGACAATGACAACTACTTACACAAAATAATACAATAGCTTTGAATCATGTACATCATTACTCACAAGAAAAAGAATAAGATAGTATCATATCTTTGAAATGTAAGGCTCCAATCAAACACAAAATGAAAATGAGAGTACGCAATAGTACGCAATAATACCAAATAGACATATCACCTTCTTTGCAGATTTATCTAAATTCAAAGAATCAATCTCCCTAATTGCTGGTTTCAGTAACCACAATGTCGGGATAAAAAAATGATTTGGTTCTAGAGACAAAACTAACCTGTATATTCATTAATCATTGTAATACCTTACACTGCATTTCAAGGGTTAAAGACAAAAAAAGAGCTATCTTCTTCTTTATTTCATAATACTTAGAACCCCTTGATACATAAATTTCTGTTTGACTCATTGTACCAAAGCTAATAATTCATGTTGAGAACATTTAAATACAACATTATACTGCAATAAGAAAAAAATCTGAAGAAAAAATACTGAAAAGATAAAATGGTGTTGTCGTTTTTTGTGTAATTTAATCTTGTTCTCCATTCTTATCAAGTATTTCTTTAGCAAAATCATTAGGAATACAGTTACTGTGAACTTCTTTTTTCTCAGTACTTTAGTTACTGTTCTTTCTGTAATGTTTCTACATCCACAGAGCTTTAAATTCGTGACAAAGTAGCATCAGTGAACCTTAAAACATTTTGCAAACATACAATTTGAGTATAAACAAAGTTGACTTTTACCTGATTAATCCATTACTAATCAAGTTTAAAAAATACCAATTACTGCTAACAATTATAAGATGGTTTTTTTTTTCCAGTTCAGTACATACAGAGAGGTTTACACAGGGAAAAAAAATCTGTTTCAAATGACTGCTCCCTGAAAATATATTCAACGGTTTGGATAATCTAAGATCTTTTTTTTTTTCAAGTACAAAATATTTCTACTTTGTTGGATTTGTTCTTTTTTTTTAACATGTCATCTGTGAGAAATAATGCCTGTGAAAACATTTTTGTTTTCATTTAGAAGTAAACTCTATCATAATTTCAGTCATTCATCAATTTACAGACACACAAATGAGCACAGGTCCTTGGTGAATTGGCACAATATGCAGAATGTATCCAATAATACAATAACTAATATCAAAAAGACAAAATATTAAATATTACACATTTAACAATATATTAACGTACAAAAGAAAACAGTCGCAAAAGCTATCAAAATACATTTTTTTACGTTACTATAGCAAACACGTCATGTATTCATTCAATACATGTAAAGTAAAGCCCATGGTAATAAAATCACTGGTTATTTCAAAATCATGCAAAAATTAGCACTCTGAAAGAACCAATGTCTATTTTCAGAAGAAATGAGACCCATGATTTAGACCCAATCACTAATTAGACCACATTTTACAGGTTTTATAAGCACTGTCTTTACTGTATATACATTCCAGTTTCAAACTGGCAAAAAAAATTCTCAGAAATTTCCATGCAAATACAGATCAATTATGCATAGCTATTTCCGAAAACATTAACTTTAATTCTTGGCACAGCACTATTTTTATATTTTAATACAAAGTGAAATATTACGAAAATTTAATTCCCCTACCATAAGACAGTGTAAAATTGCAATACAATATAAAATTATGCAGACAATGACTACTCAATGCAGATCTTCAATAGTCTATAACACATTTGTTGATGGTCTGAAAGAAACAGAAAATCTTAAGCTTGGTGCAAAGCTATTTAACTGTAGTAAAACAAATGGCATGACTACAATAGTATGGTAATAAACCAATTAAAATGATCTGTTTTGCGTAACAAATTTTAAATGTGGTGTGAATCTGAAGCAATGTTTTTTTAATATATATGAAATATGATTTTCTAAAACAATGATTAAGAATAAAGAATAAGAAGAATACTGACAAGCCAGCAGTCAGCTACATAATGTCGTCAATGATTTGTCTACTGTTGATAATCATACGTGAACATTTTGAAAAAAAAAATTCACTGATAAATCAGTTCTCTTACGAAACTTATTTACCAAGTTATTAGTTGTGCTTTCTTTAACATCAGAAAAGCAACCATACTAACTTATAATTTATGAAAAAAACATGGAGTGGAAGGCTTTTTGTTTGTTTAAACTTTGAAAACATAACAATCTTATCAAATTTCATTAATAACAGATTCCGATTCATCATAATTTCATTAACGTCTTTAAGGAAACAACAGCATTAATTTTCTGAATAGCTTATTCAGTGACAAATGAAAAATCGTCATTGACCATAAATCAGACAGGGTCATCATTAAACTAATTAATCAAGCTAATACTAGATTTTTCTCTTCTAAACTTGTAAATGTTAAATAACTACATGTAAATTTTACAGAGCAAGTTGGTAGATATTTCAAAAATGTTTTCTGTTTGAAAAGAGATGACAAGAACTGTTCCAATTTCTCTGAAACAGACATGAAGGCTTGGATGTATTTCACTGTAGCTGACAATGTATGCATTCATCTGTAGAAACTAGACAGCTAGTATGCATTCAGCTGACAATGTATGTATTCATCTATTGAAAGCTAGGATTTATTCAGCTATAGCTGAAAATGTATCTATTAATCATGGAAAGCTAGGATGTATTCAGCTGATAATGTATAAATTCATCTGCAGAGAGCTAGAAAGTATTCAGCTTTCGCTGACAATGTATGTAATTATCTGTTTAAAGCTAGGATGTATTCAATTATAACTGACAATGTATGTTTTCATCTGAAGAAAGCTAAGATATATTCAGTTGATCATGTATAAATCCATCTGCAGAGAGCTAGAAAGTATTCAGCTTTAGCTGACAGTGTTTGTATTCATCTGTTTTAAGCTAGGATGTATTCAGCTAATAATGTTTAAATTCATCTGTAGAAAGCTAGGATGTATTCAGCTGTAGCTGGAGTCTGTTAGACTGCTGTAAGATAAGTCCTGACACACTCTGGTCTCTGACATGTCATCTGCAATTGCCTGTAGAATGTCCAGCAACAACTCCCGACTCAATCTTCTTATCTGTGGTAACTTAGCCACCTGAAATATATGGAAGTATTTTCAACAAACGTTAGGCCAGATTGTCAGGGACAGCAACAATCTTTAAAACATTTTTTGGTCTAGCACTAGAAAATTTAGATTCTGCTCTAAGTAGTCATTTTGATGCTACTCTTGGCAGGGTTGGATGGTTGGGACGTTTCATAAAACATGGTTGTTTTCTGGGTACCAGTTATCATGGTTTTACATGTGTAAGTACAGAAAAACATCAACTATATTTTCTACTGGTTGTCAAAATGATCTTTTTGTAAGTTAGGAAGTTCAAAATAAAGCTGTCATTGTATTTTTTTTTTTGACTCTGAGAGAAAGTTTCCTATAGTACTGTATTATTTTAGCAACATGATGTCATATATTAATACGACATTATATTGTGAAAGAAGATACCAATAATGCTTTTCTACCAAAGGAAAATGTATCAGATATTGGACAAGTCTAAAACTGGGACAACATCAGTTGTCTAGAGGTAACATGAAGAACAAGGTACTGCTAGTTTGATCCTCTCCTCCTCCACTTACACAACTTATTTTCTTTTGGACGAGACATTAAACTTACGTCCAATATACGAGTACTTCACACTGAGCCCTCTGGAACTGGTTGGTTTCTGTATCTTACACTATCCCCCAAAACTAAAATAACTGAACTGTTCAGTGAGTGTTGGTCATATGGACAACTGGTACAGACAACAGACAAACTCAAATAGACATGTCTTAAGTTCCAGAAACAAGTAGAAGAAATTATTACCTTTGGAAAATGGTGGACTATAATACTGAGGGCATGTTTCTTCATATCTGTGGCTTGTATACGATCTGCAGCCTCGAGTATCTGTACCACGTTCTGACTAGTTACGTTCATCTCTAAGTTGTGCTTACAGTAAGCCTAGATATCAAGGAGAAATAATAGTTTAAAGTAACATTTACTTTTGACTTTTGTATTACTTTTGCCAGGGAGATTATATTTTGCTCTCCTAATGTACCGCAACCTTATCTGAGACACTATTATTTGGCCAGTGCTGCTTTTCTATCTAGAAAACAATGCTTAAAACCTAAAACAGCTTACTTCTAATTGATTATCTGCATATTTTGTATTTATTGAAATATGGGATGAATATGTTATAATCAATATGACTTTCTTCAACAAAACTGATACAATGTACTTAACAATTATACCCACCTGTAACCTGTTATTTGTGAATCCATAGAAGTATGGAGCCGGAAACAGATAAAGTGAATCTTCTGGTGGCATGGATACCTCACCATAGTAAATATACCGTAACAAACTGTCAAACGCCTGTCTAGAAGGCACCATTTCACCAATGGCAATCTGAATATAACGATCAAGCTATATTTACCACTTTTGTGACTAAAGGTGACTTGAAATGTAAACTTGCAATGGTGCTGTAAGTTTGATAAGTTCAGAAGATTCCTTACACCAATTTACACTGAAGCAGAACTGATTTCATGCCAAATAGTCAGTCAAAACTAACGTTTCTTAAAGACTGACTAACGTTTCTTAAAAACATTTGTGGGCCAATGTTACTAAATACTAGACAGTGTGAGTGAGTTAGTGAACTTGGGTTTAACATCCCTTTCAACAACTAAGATCATACTGACACAGGTCTGACCTGGGATCAAACCACAATCCCCTAATTCGTAGTCAGAGTTGCTTATCACAAGACCACAGAGGATACGCACTAGACAGTTTGATGCCCAAGAGCAGAATGGTTGATTAATCTGACAAACTTAAGGAAATGCTTATAATTTTTTTTTTTCACTGAGGGAGCAACAAAATCAATGTTTTAAAACAGATTGAAGATATAACCATCTTACTACAGTAAAGAGAGTTGAAAATATTGAACATAATATATATCTTAGTAATCTGACAGAAAAAAACAAAAACTTCATAAATGGAGAAAGATTTTGATTAATGTTATACATTTAAATTCATCTTAGCTTCTATTTTTCATCTCTGTTAAATTAATCATCTCCAAGAGACCAAATAATATCTGATCAGATAAATCTTTTACTGCTTATTTGACACTTACCTTAACTGTGTTATTCTCTGGCATAAAGGAGCGAAACATTGACTCAAAGTATGTACAACGTGCCGCAAGTATCACTTTGTGAGCAGGTATCGGAACATTGTCCAGTAACAGTATTATGTCACAGAACTCTTGACCACTTGTTTTCAGGAAGTTTTCCATGTCTTTCTCTAAAGAGTTTGCTGAAAAAAAGGCAGATCAAAATATTTGAGAACAGTCTTGTTCCATTCAAGAAAAGTTTCCCTTATCAAAGACAGTTAATATTTCTGTTACACTGCAAAGACTGTTGAGTACGTAGGCAAGCAACAAATAAATGCAGACAGCAATAACTATAGCATGGCCTTAATAGGTCAGTGACTACAGGTAGCTCAGAAGGTCCTTGTTCAAATCCTGACTTGAGCATGACATGTGTGCTAGGGCAAAGACATCTTAGTCAAACATGCCTAAGTTTACAAATCTGTGAATAGGGAAAAGTAAGGGATATTACAGTCTTTTTTTGGAGAAACTGGTTCTAACATAACTGGTGTAAGAGTGGTTTAAATAGGCTTGCAGAGCCTTTATTGCAGATGAGCTAAACAAATTTGTATAATAGATATGGAACTAAAATGTTATTTGCTTCCTGCTGTCTATCTTCAACAAGTGAAACTAAACAACCTTACAAAAGAATACAGAATATTTACTTCAATATTATTTTGTATCGTATACTTACTAATTGTTTTCTATATTTAGTTCCACCTACTATAGAACAGTTTCTGACATAAGTCAAGTCCAGAATAACAAACACGTGTAAACCTTAACTCCTCTTTACAAGACATTTGAACTATTTTCATCTGACACACACAAACAAGATATTTTGCATTTTGTTAATGACAGCTGGGTGAAAACAACGCCAAAAACACTCAGAGTTGTGTTCTAAAAATAACTGCTTTACACATGCTTGTGAAATTTACAACATAAACAAGAGGGCAATTATGTTCCAAGAGTGCTCACCTGAGTATAACTGCTGAGAAAGACAAGTGCCATATAAAGGATTTATTGTTAAAACAGACACAATATCTGATACCAATAAAGTGATAAAAGACCAAACCAACTGCTGGCAATTTTTTTTTTTTTCAAAACCAAAATAACTTGAATGAATATGATAAAGGTTTGTCAAAGGCACAGTTCTGTGAAATATCTTTGAAAACTGGCCAGTGGTTTCTGATATGAACATTTTCAAGGAATTCCATATTCCATATACCCGAGGTCCAAAATATTTGTGGCGAATTAAAAAACCAACAGACAACTTACTCAGTGCTTGGTCAATATGAGGTTCAGCCAACGATCTGTGAAGGGGCTGTGTTTTCCGTCGTATAATTTCCACCATTAACGTCTGCTCTAACGTCTCAAATTCCTCACTCATAATAATCGTGTTGTAATTATGGTCCTTTACTATAAATTTCAGACAATACTCCTAAAGAAGACACAAAAACTCAGGATTTTAAAGCTAAATTTGAGCACAACAAATCTAAGAGAAAACTTTAAATTTCACGAAACTGTTTTTCACATTTCAGTAATTTGAATTTCTTTACTAAGAGGGACACACCTCTTAATAAAGATAATATTTTTTTCTTAAATGAATTTAACATAGGCAAAAATGAGACAGAAATATAACCATAATTATATATTATATATAAACCATAATGTATTTCTCCTATAAGTTCAATTTTTAATAAGGTCAGGCTTATCCCTATTTTTTTCAACAGATTAAGAGACAAGTTCTTAAACCATTTATCAATCCTGTTTCCTGTATTCAAACTAGTACATGCACCAAAAATGGGTGGTCAATACAGACTTTCCCCTAGTGTGATTAGAACCAGTGACCTCCAGATCAGAAGTGTAGCTGTCTACCCCTCAACTGTCTTAAAATTTAACCATAGTACAAAAATCTTGCAAGCAAGTTAACATACTGGGTAAAAGATTTAGTTCAACCCATACCTTTAAGAAGTCAAGTTTAAGCCTTGCAGCATTCTGTAAAGCCACCAATACATTGTTGTGTCCTATACTAGCCTCTAGATACTGAACACAAAGTTGCTCCAATCGCCTCATGTGAAACTATAATCAGTGCGTGTAACATAATTAGCAACCAATCAATTAGATTAACAACAATTATGACTGTGATGGAGAAAAATTTAAAATTGGTGAATTACTGTTGAAAACATGATTTTCAAGTTAACAGTTTACACTTTAGGTTTAAGGAACATTGCTAGTTTTACAGATAAGGTATTCATGTCCTGTATTAGCTGCTTTGAAACATAAATTCCGATTTTTGTGATATCTGATGCTTGGCAATAGAAAATCCATTTTTCTAGGATTTTCTAGTCAAATTTAAGCACAGCACAGTTACAAAGCTTTTGTCTTTCTTTTTACATGTGAACAAACTCAAAACTAAAAAAGGAAATGGACTCTCACATAGAGGGATATAAACAAGATATCAAGAAGCCAGCTGATAGACATGGTAACACACTGTGAAAATGTTGTTTTTGAGAGAACCTGTGATGTCCAGAAGGCTCAGAAATTTTCAATTTTAAGAAAATCCACTGATTTCAGCTAATCTGCTGAAAATTGAGCCATGTTTACTAGAAAACTCCTGGAATGTACCTTCAGAGCTAGCCTGTACACATCCATCATGAGCAGAGTCACTTCATTACTGGTCAGTTCTTTACCCTCTGTTGTACTCTGGTAAGGATAAATCCTGTCCCTATAGATATAGGCCAGAACAAGCTCAAATGCCCTTGGCTCAGCATCCTCTATAGTGACCTCTATACAGGTGACCTTTGAATTCTGACCTTCACCTTGATCTTCATCCACAAGGTCATTGTGTTCCTGAAAGTTTGTGGTTATTGTTTCAAACAGTTCCCATATTCTACAGATAAATAATTTTGTACCACTTTCAAAACAACTGCATTTTTATCAAAATTAGAATGCATTTTTTCCCCAACTAATCTGAAGCAAAAGGAAAAAACATTGTTTCTTCTGATGAATTATACAGAGTTCAACTATTCACTGTTCCAGATTCGATTTGAAAAGGGTTTGGGGCTGCTGGAAAAAAGGATATTTGAAAGCATGAAAACAGCAAAAAGGACATACACAAATTAATAGATTTTGAATCAGATTCAAATTTTTTAAATTCTAAGTTAGAGATGTATTATCTTCTTTGAACTCTTGGTACCTTATGATTTAAAGACTAATGCCCATTAACTCGTAAAATCCAAGGAAATATGTAAATACAAAATCCTGGCTCGATGGGCATTTCAGGGTGCACAGGAAAGAGCAGCACAATAAAAGGAGCTGCACCCTGCTATTCTCCACTAGCTGGAGCACTGACTTTAGGTTTCACATCTGAACTCAGTGGTTAAATGTCACATGTATGTTAAGACCCAAGTTCCCCATTACTTTTTATGCTATTCGTAAATGACATTAATGAATGTATTACGTCAGACCTAAATGGTATGTTCACTATTCATGAATCAAAATTATTTCTATTACTTTATGCTGACGACCAGGTGCTTTATGCAAAATCGCCTGAAATGTTACAACACATGTTAAATGACATCCAACAGTACTGTAATATTTGGGGGTCTTAAGATAAATAGTTCAAAAACTAAAGCGATGATATTTAAGAAAGGAAGACACACTACTTACAATTTCTATATAAATAATACCCAGACTGAACTAGTCAACTCATTCAAATACTTAGGAATGACGTTTTTCAAAAGCAGTAATTGGACAAGAAGCCAAAAGACCATTGCACAACATGCATCCTTTGCTTAACATAACCTATTTAGTATTTTTCATAACGCAGAACTACATATGTCGCAAAAGATCAAAATATCTGACACATTAATAACGTCCATTTTGAATTTCGGTGCGGAGGTTTGGGGTAACCACCTTGCCACTGACATAGAACTCATCCATACAAAATTTTTACGACAAATTCTTTGAATTAAAAAGTCAACACATCTTTCAGCGTTATATAGTGTAAAACAGGTAGATATCCGCTAACAGTAAAAAGAAAAATATTAATGTTAAAATACTGGTCAAAAATTTGCGGTCAAAATAATAATTTCTTACTTCAAAGAACATATTGATAATGATAAAAGACAATCCTGACGCAAACAGAACTTACAACGGACAGAACTGATTTTTAGATACTCACGGCTTATCATACATCTGGAATGACCAAAGAGTTTCTAACCTACAATTTGAACTGACTTAATCCCGTATTTTTGACAATTTCAAACAAACTTGGTAACTACAATCAATAACTCCAGCAAACTAGATACACATTCTTTATTTAAACACGAGTTTGAGTTTGAAAAATATTTACAAATTATACCAGATGGAAAATTCAAAGTTGCGCTCGCTAAATTTCGAATTTCATCACATACTCTCAGAATTGAAAATGGACGTTATGAGAATTTAACTCGAGAACAAAGACTATGTAGATATTGTAATATGCAACAGACAGAATCTGAGTTTCACTTTCTATTAGAAAGCCTACATTATCATGAAATAAGAAGTAAATACTTGAAACCATACTACAATCACTGGCCGACTATAAACAAATTTGAGCAACTCATGTCCACATCAACACCCAAAAATCTTCTAAATCTAGCAAAATACATTTACTTTGCAAACTTAAAAAGAAATGTGTAATGTTTTTTTCTTTTCTCGTTTTCAATACGTTGCCGTTATTATCTGAAAAAAATAATGTTTTCTTTAATACTATCACCTACAAATGTGTTTTCTCATATATTATTAACTACAAATGATAACTTGTTAATTATCCAATGTGATATCATATTGTATGTTATCCAACATCATTCCTGTAACTTATGTATTGAACATTATGTCTCACTCTTCTGTAAACCATGTTCCCTTTGTGTTACTACATGTTTTGTATTGCTATAAACATTGTTTGATGTTTTATGCAAATAAACTCTTTGTATCTTTATGGTTATACCCTTAAGTTCTCTTTTACAGCTCTTTTAACAAACTGCCATTTTTCTTAAAGAAAAACAAGTCATTTGTGAGAAAATGGATAAAAATGATATCAGATTTTGATGCTTTTCTGACTTACTTTTGTGGTCCTGCTAAAAGTTCCACCACTGGTTTTGTGATTGCAAAGTGCCTATTTTTATCACACTTATTTTCATTTAAAAAACAAAAGTCATCCCTAAATGGAATATGCACACATTTAAAAAAAGAGTACTTCCTCAGGGTAGAGCTGTTATGAACTCAAAGTTATAGAAAGTAGAGCTATCACTAAATGTGATTAATACCCCGCAAGACTGCTTTGGTTGTGGGCAATTAAAGATAGTTGTGGTTCTTGTACATTGCATTTCCTGTCAATGTGCCTGACCATGGTATGAAATTGCACTGAATTCCAACCATTAGTTTTCAAGTTATGCTCCGACAAGGAAAATCAACAAAGGGCAATAACTGTGCAAATACTGAAGAAGGAGTTATAGATCTTGTACACTGCACTTTCTGTCATTGTGCTTGATCACTGTATGAAGTTGCATTGTATTCCAACCAGTAGTTTTTAAGTTTTGCTGTGGACAGGGAAAACCAACAAAGGGCAATAACTCTGCAAATAGTGAAGATGGAGTTATGATTCTTGAACAGTGCACTTCCTCTCATTGTGCTTGACCATTGTATGAAGTTGCACTGAATTCCAATCAGTAGTTTTCACGTTATGCTCCAGACAAGGAAAACGAACAAAGGGCAATAACTCTGCCAATAGTGAAGAAGGAGTTATAGATCTTGTACACTGCACTTTCTGTCATTGTGCTTGATCACTGTATGAAGTTGCATAGTATTCCAACCAGTAATTTTCAAGTTATGCTGTGGACAGGGAAAACCAACAAAGGGCAATAACTCTGCAAATAGTGAAGATGGAGTTATGATTCTTGAACAATGCACTTCCTCTTATTGTGCTTGACCATTGTATGAAGTTGCACTGAATTCCAACCTGTAGTTTTCACGTTATGCTCCAGACAAGGAAAACGAACAAAGGGCAATAACTCTGCCAATAGTGAAGATGGAGTTATGGCTCTTGTATAATGCACTTCCTGTCATTAAGTTTGACCATTGTATGAAGTTGCATTGAATTCCAACCAGTAGTTTTCAAGTTATGCTCTGGACAAGGAAATTGCAACGGACCGACCGACCAGCCAACCACCGGTTTTTATCATCTTACTTGATGAAACAATATTTATATGAACACTCTAGGAATTTCTCACCCTCTGTTCAAGAAAATCAACCTTTATCCTGCTGGTGGCAACTGTGTTTGCCTTTGTGACCAGTGTAGATCAAGATCAGACTGCACATCTGTGCAATCTGATCATGGTCTGCACTATACACCATTCTGTCAGCAAATTTTCAATAAGCACCCCCCATAAACAATTAATGGATCTGTCCAAATTGAAAGATGGACAAGTCCATTTCAGATATGTAGCAGGCTATGACTCACAGAATGCAGAGTAAACAATGAAAATAACGGTAGTATTTACTGCTCAGAAAGCTGAAATATGGAATAAAATTGCTGAGCTGATTTTTTGTCTGAAATATTGAGTATCTGTTTTGTTCAGGCACTATCTTTGTGGAAGCTGGTATTTTTCAATACAAACTTAATTAAACTGTTTTTGTCTTACAAGTAAAATGAAATAAACACTGAAGTTCTGTATCAATAAAGACAGCGTTTTATGACACAGCAACATTTTAAGATACTGCCATGCTGTCAACTTTACTAGGTTACCTTTTTAAACTTATTTCTTGATGCTTAATGTAATCATTTTTCCTCTTTTCTCATGTATTTTTGAACATGGGATAATGTATAAGAGAACTTGGCAAGTAATCTTTGATAAATACAGTTATTTCCATCAGCAATTTCTTAATTCTGTGACATATTGGTTTGGTCTGTCTGGCAAAAGTTGAAGGACACAGAGTCCTTAGATTCAGTATTTGTTTGTTCTGTCTGGATAGTAAACTTTAAGAGCTTAGAATCCTTAGATTCAGTATTTGTTTGTTCTGTCTGTACAGTAAACTTTTAGGGTTTAGAATCCTTAGATTCAGTATTTGTTTGTTCTGTCTGGATAGTAAACTTTTAGGATTTAGAATCCTTAGATTCAGTATTTGTTTGTTCTGTCTGTATAGTAAACTTTATGGACTTAGAATCCTTAGATTCAGTATTTGTTTGTTTTGTCTGTATAGTAAACTTTTAGGGTTTAGAATCCTTAGATTCAGTATTTGTTTGTTCTGTCTGGATAGTAAACTTTTAGGGTTTAGAATCCTTACATTCAGTATTTGTTTGTTCTGTCTTGATAGTAAACTTTATGGACTTAGAATCCTTAGATTCAGTATATGCTTACTCTGTCTTGATAGTAAACTTTATGGACTTAGAATCCGTAGATTCAGTATTTGTTTATTCTGTCTTGATAGTAAACTTTATGGACTTAGAATCCTTAGATTCAGTATTTGTTTGTTCTGTCTTGATAGTAAACTTTTAGGGTTTAGAATCCTTAGATTCAGTATTTGTTTGTTCTGTCTTGATAGTAAACTTTATGGACTTAGAATCCTTAGATTCAGTATTTGTTTGTTCTGTCTGGATAGTAAACTTTAAGGGTTTAGAATCCTTAGATTCAGTATTTGTTTGTTCTGTCTTGATAGTAAACTTTATGGACTTAGAATCCTTAGATTCAGTATTTGTTTGTTCTGTCTTGATAGTAAACTTTATGGACTTAGAATCCTTAGATTCAGTATTTGTTTGTTCTGTCTGGATAGTAAACTTTTAGGGTTTAGAATCCTTAGATTCAGTATTAGTTTGTTCTGTCTGGATAGTAAACTTTATGGACTTAGAATCCTTAGATTCAGTATTTGTTTGTTCTGTCTGGAAAGTAAACTTTTAGGGCTTAAAATCCGTAGATTCAGTATTTGTTTGTTCTGTCTGGATAGTAAACTTTTAGGGTTTAGAATCCTTAGATTCAGTATTTGTTTGTTCTGTCTGTATAGTAAACTTTAAGGGCTTAGAATCCTTAGATTCAGTATTTGTTTGTTCTGTCTGTATAGTAAACTTTTAGGGTTTAAAATCCTTAGATTCAGTATTTGTTTGTTCTGTCTGGATAGTAAACTTTTAGGGTTTAGAATCCTTACATTCAGTATTTGTTTGTTCTGTCTTGATAGTAAACTTTATGGACTTAGAATCCTTAGATTCAGTATTTGTTTGTTCTGTCTTGATAGTAAACTTTATGGACTTAGAATCCGTAGATTCAGTATTTGTTTGTTCTGTCTTGATAGTAAACTTTATGGACTTAGAATCCTTAGATTCAGTATTTGTTTGTTCTGTCTGGATAGTAAACTTTTAGGGTTTAGAATCCTTAGATTCAGTATTTGTTTGTTCTGTCTGGATAGTAAACTTTTAGGGTTTAGAATCCTTAGATTCAGTATTTGTTTGTTCTGTCTTGATAGTAAGCTTTATGGACTTAGAATCCTTAGATTCAGTATTTGTTTGTTCTGTCTGGATAGTAAACTTTAAGGGCTTAGAATCCTTAGATTCAGTATTTTTTTTGTTCTGTCTTGATAGTAAACTTTATGGACTTAGAATCCTTAGATTCAGTATTTGTTTGTTCTGTCTGGATAGTAAACTTTAAGGGCTTAGAATCCGTAGATTCAGTATTTGTTTGTTCTGTCTGGTTAGTAAACTTTATGGACTTAGAATCCTTAGATTCAGTATTTGTTTGTTCTGTCTGGATAGTAAACTTTTAGGGTTTAGAATCCTTAGATTCAGTATTTGTTTGTTCTGTCTGGATAGTAAACTTTATGGACTTAGAATCCTTAGATTCAGTATTTGTCTGTTCTGTCTGGATAGTAAACTTTATGGACTTAGAATCCTAAGATTCAGTATTACCATATTCTATCTCAATAGTAAACTTTAGGGTTTAGAATCCTAAGATTCAGTATTTGTTTGTTTTGTCTGTATAGTAAACTTTAAGGGCTTAGAATCCTTAGATTCAGCATTTGTTTGTTCTGTCTATATAGTAAACTTTAAGGGCTTAGAATCCTTAGATTTGTCTGTTTAGCAAAAATTATGACCTTTGAGTCCTTACATTCAGTAATTGTTTTTTTCTGTCTGTTTAGTAAAATTTATTGGCTTAGAGTCCTTAGACTGAGTTTTTGATTGTTCTGTCTGTCTATCATAAATTCTTTGATTTCATATTTTTTCAGGAAAATTTGTGATTTTCAGGCATAAAACTTTTTCTTCTTCTTGAAAAAATAAAACCAATTACAGGCACCATTGTAAAATAATTTCTTTCAGACATCACATAATCATACTTATTTCATTATGAAAATATTCAGATATATCACAACATTTTCAGCAGTCTTCTAGAACATCAAGAATAGTTTTGTCAATCAATACCAAAAATGTGAACTTGTAAAACATAATACATAAAGCTAATACAGAACAATAAATTTCAACTCTGCCAATGTCCATATTAACACTTGTAAAACCTGTTAATAGTAACAAAACCTACCTGTGCCTTTGTTTGACGTATCTTTTGCTGTAACCATGGTGACCGTGCAGCTACAAGTGATATGTGGGCTGGAATCCTCACTTTCTCCTAGTAAAAGGGAAGCACAGAGTGTTTCATATCCAAAAAAGAACATGAAGTCATAAAAAGCAAACAAAACCTTACCTTAGAACTCATGTCCACTCTTACCTGAGAACTCATGTCCCCATTTGTTTGATAAGGCAAAGCAAACAAATGCATTTTTCATCATCCCACTCCCTGCTGTAGGCAACTGACTGCCTTTGCAATAAAACCAGACCAACATCAGCTTGCACATTCATGCAGTCTACTCATGGTCGGCACTATTTTGACCATTCAGTCAGTAAATTACAATAGGCACCCAAATATACAATTAATGGATCTCTCCAAACTGAAAGGTTGACAAAACCTTTTTTGATATTTAGCATGGTAAGGATAAATTAAGTCAAGATGTCTCTTGTCTGTTTTGAATCTGAAAAAAGACTACTAACAACATACTCTTTCGAATTCTACATTGACTTACCTGTCCAACCACAAAGATTACATCATAGAACTGCTGACTTACCTGTCCAACCACAAAGATTACATCACAGAACTGCTGACTTTCTAACAATCTACCATAGTCATCATGAAGGGTACACTTGGGATAGCTCGAAAACTGTAAAGGACACACATGGAATATCAGTTTTGAACAAGTAACCTGACTAGAATGGAAGTGTATCATTAAGAATATTCTAACACCATTTACTCCAAATCTTGTCAACTGCATAATTAAGAAATATTTCCAACATTTTTCGAACTCATTCTTCAAAATATCTAACAAGAAAATGACATTTATTTCTGGACATTTCAACAATTCCACACTTACATTGATTATTCTAAACATGTGTAACTCACGCTTATAAAACGTAATACTGTATACAATAGCTATCAACACTATACAATTACTGAATATAGAGTCATTGAATATCATGTGATATTCACAGGAATATATAGATATTGTCAGAGGTAATATATTTGAATTTGAGAAAAAAGCTAGGTCAGTGAACTTAAGAATATTCAGTGAGCACAATAATAATCCCAGCTAATAGAAACTGTAGACATGAGTACTGATTTTGATAGAAAAAACAAAACAAAACAGTCATCAATATAAGTTGCAAAAGGCCCAATTTATGTAAAATAAATAAAAATTAAACTCAGATGAATACCAATTTTATATACATATAAAGTAAGCTCACAAATATTGTTCTGAAACAGCTACTGAAAATTCTTTCTGTGTCTTACCTGAAACCTGTACATTTCACCACTCCTAACGTTGTTGTCCACCGTGCCGCCAAACACATACATGGCATCTGTCACAACCGCAGCAGCATGGAACAACCGCCCAGCAGGGATCTGAAAATGAGTTCAAAATCACACTAATTTTTTGCTCAAACTCTTCTTGAATGAATACCTCTTTTTCAATCACAGTCCCATAAGTACTTCCTGCTTTAAAGGTTTTTTTTGGAAAAAGTCCATGAAAAATTTTCTGCACTGCAAGTATGTCGCCAATCAAAAAAAAAAAATTGCTTTTCAATTGTTTTGTGAAAATAGATGTTGTATTAAAAACATTTCAGAAATATCTGGTTCCAATATATAAATTTTGGCATTTGGCTGATAAATAAACATAAACAAAAAATAACTCTTGGTTTATAGTCAACTACAGGAATGTCAAAATGATCAATCAGAAAAAAAAAATCAAAAGAAATTTTTTATATCATTTTGAATATTCCAAAGTATTACACAGAACTATCTTTTGCACATGAAAACAGCAATTAATTAAGTACTTTGTGTTTATCTCTCCCAAGTCACTTTTTAAACACTGTGACATTTAAGCAGTAAGAAGTCCCTAGAATGTGAGTGAACGAAAGCATTGTGAAATCCTTATTGGCTCAAAAAGTTCTTACCGTGTGTATGGCACAACGGTAGTCAATAACTCTTTCGATCTGGTAGTTACTAGCTTTATTACCATAAGATCTGTTCAAAATCCAATGGATAGTACATTCCATCAGATTTTATGCAAACTGTGAACAAACTTTCTCAGTTTTACCATATAAAACAAAATGAACAATGACACTGGAGTTTCTTGATAATGTCCCTAGCTGCCCAATTTTTTTTTGTCTTGAAGACAAATTTCCAACCAAACATAATGTCTCTGACATAATTTTTGCATTTCATGTTATACATATGTATGTATGTATGTTTAAGTTTTATCAAAAGGCTCTAAATGAATTTGCTTCATTAACTGCACCTGGCACAAATGTACAGTCAATTTACTTATATTATAATAAACAACTTTTTTCAATTCAGTTATTTCATACTATTATGCAGATTTTATTTTTAGTTTTAATATCATGTTACTATTGGCCTGCCTTCTTCAAAAAAAATGTTTTGGAAATCCATTTTCATTTCATTATAAACATTCCCTATCTGACACTAATTGCAGAAAGTGAATTTGTGTTTGGAGACTTATTTGATATTTTGGCAGCATTCTGAACTGTCCTTAGAAATTCATACTTATGCTTCCTGATATTTTCTGGGTGATTTTTTAACAGAATGGAAAATAATCAGTTAATACATTTTTTTGTTATGACTCAGTTCCATCAAAATGTTGTCTTCAAAAATCAATTCATACTGCGCAAAATTGAATTTCATCGAAAACAAATCAATTCACTTACTCACTAACTTTCCTATATTTCTTCAGAAAAGCACTGTATAATTATGGGTTACAGTTCCTATGAGATACATAGATGGCAAAACACTGAAGTGCCCTGTCTGTCAATAGTTAAAATAAATAAATCACCTCATAAAGAGACTGAGTCCCTGAAGGAACATCTAGCATTTTTACCATGGTTTAATCGGGGACTATTTATTGATTCAACTTATCTGCACTCAGAGTATAAAAGCAGGGATTTAAATTTATCATGAAAAATTAAACACTACACTAGGCACTATTTGTCACCCTCAAGACACGTAACTTCAATCTCTGTATGCTAAATTTACACTATTTCACACTCTAAAATATTATTACGGTTAGGTCAGTATCAGAGCTCAAACTACTCATCCTGAGTTAGTGGCAGGTTACAGATTCAGAAATCCCCAAACTTTAACCCGATGACCACAGATTAGGTAACACCTTTTACTATTCCAAAAGCAGTGTGTCTTAATAATAAAACTTAGTGTTTTCCCTACTTCTCAAGCCAATCAGAAACAAAAAAATATTTAAATTTCTAGATTAATCCATGAAGAATTGCGATTTCTCCACTTAATCATGAAGAGTGCTTTTATATTTCTTACCTGTCAACACACATCATGTGTCAGCACACAAGAGGGAGTGGTTCGCTCACAGATAGGTATGTTCCAAATAAGAAAGACAATGAAAACAAGAGCTGTCACTGGACATTGACATATGCCCCCGAAATGTAGCTTTGAAATGAAACTGGTGTAAATAAATAATTGAAAATGCCTGTGGAAAAGAGAAGTTATAGTAAAAAATGACTGTTATAGTAAAAAATGACTAAGTGCCCATAACTCTGCAAAAAATAATCTGAGCAGCAACTCCTGAAGATATGCTCAACAAGGCTTGGTGACAAACATTCCTGAGAAGTTTCAATGAAATCCTCCAAGCGGTTTTGGAGATGAAATGTGGACAAGATTTTAATATAGAAGTAATAGTAAAAAATGACTAAGTGCCCATAACTCTGCCAAAAATAATCCAAGCAGAAACTCCTGAAGATATGCACAACTAGGCTTGGTGACAAACACTCCTTTTAAGTTTCAATTAAATCCCTCAAGCGGTTTTGGAGATGAAGCGAGGACAAGATTTTACAGGACAGACAGACGGACGGACAGACAGTGCAATTACTATATGCCTCCCTTCGGCGGCATAAAAAGTGAAAGATCAAAATGGTAGGGCAAACACTCAGTAGGACAGAGGCTATGAAGTGAAATCTTCAGCATTAAGAAACTGTCAATCACTACCCTCCCACACTTCAGTTTCTTAATGCTGAAGATTTCTCTTCACAGCCTGTATCCTATACAAAGATGCCAGCTAAATATGTTAAATTTACGCAAAACCATTCCTTTGAAATTAAACTACCTCTAGTAATTATCAACCTTTTCAACATACTAATTTATTCAAATCACTGAAAAGGAAAACATTCAGTGCAATAGTGTTGTACTACCATTGCACATGAATAAACTAAAGTCAGTCCACATTTAACTCATTCATGCCACTCTTGTCAGTTGGATGAGTCCATTTCCATTTAGAGGGATTTTGGTATAAAGTTCAATTTCATTCTATTTAGGGAAGAAAGTCCTTTCTGCAAACAGTGTAGACCCTGATATGTGCAATATGCCGCATCTGATCTGGGTTTGTACTGTTTGCCTATGTCTACTATTGAAGACACTAAGCATTAATGGGTTACAAAACAAGAGAACAGAAATTCAGTATTATAAATTACTATACTCCTTGGGCTGAAATATTCTGACACATTCGACAGAACATGTAGTCTCATCGGGATATAACTAAAGGATTAAGCTTCAAGAATCAAGACATGATGTATGTAAATAAGAAGAGAATGATTTCCTGCCTACTTTTTGCCTTATAAGGTAATGTAATCTATACAAAGTTTAAAATCAGTTCCAAACAATACATCAACATAAGTGTAAATTGGTAAAAAAAAAATAAAGAAAGGAGTTCAACATTATCACACGAGCTCTAACTTAGCCAACTACTTAACATGATGAAAAAGGGTATTTAGAACAAAATTTGTGAAAAGAGAAACAAGAATTGTCACTAAAAGGTACTTTGACCTTTGAGCTAAGGACAAGCTGAAGACAAATTGTAGATCCTTCAAAAGAACTGAATCTTTTTTGTCAATTTGACCATAAGGTCAAGCTCATTTAGAGGTCAAGGTAAAAAATAATATATATCATTTGGAAGAATGTTGTGGGCAAACATGAACTAAAGCTGTTTAATAAGGGAGTTATGGCCAATATTAAGTATTTTTGACAATTGGACCTTTGAGATCAAGGTCATTCATGCGTCAAGGTCATATAATTGTCAGCTGGAAGGACCTGGTCTTGTCCAAAGGGGTGTTGTGCTCAAGTATGAAGTAAATCCATTTGTTATTAAGGAAGTTATGTGCAACGTTAAAGTTCTCTAATGGAATGACAGACGGACAGATGGACAGTTAAAAAAAAACTAACAAGAGTATCAAAGAACAGATGCAATATACGCCTGTCAGCCTAGGCTGCAACCTGATGATGCCATACATTTCACATGGCACTGCACAAGTATTTGGAAATGATCAAATTCAGCAATTTTTTTTTACAACTCTGTTGAAATTACACACAAAGGCTACCATAAAATATCTATATTTATTTATATTATATTATATATTTATTATACCATAAATGTTTTAAGAGGGGAGGTAATTAAAAAATGAGACCTGACAGAGATATGTTTCTTGCACAATGCACATCTACTTCTTACCACATATCCTTATTTAAAGTTTCAAGCCAATCCCTTTCATAATGATGAAGTTGGATTCTGGACAAAACTTCATTATAAAACCAAAGAGACAACTTAAAACTGGATAAGGTAGCATTATGCCTATTGGGCAATGCACTTCTCCATCTCACCAGCTATTTATATTCTAAATATCATATCAATTCACTTCATAGTTTTTAAGTAAAGCTCTGGACAAAAAATTATTAAGGGAAAAAAATCAAAAATGTAACCAGGAAGAGTTATGGTTCTTGTGCACTGCACTTTTACTTATTACCATCTATTTTTATCTAAAGTTTCAAGGCAATCCCTTTCACAGTGTTCAAGTTATGCTCCAGACAAAAATTCATATAATTAAGAAGGGTAGATTACTCAAAACATGGGTAAGGAAGAGTTATGATTTGTGGGCACTGCACTTCTCCTTGTCGTCAGCTATCTATATTTAAAGTTTCACATCAATTAACTGAATAGTTTTAAAATTATGCTCCAGACAAAAATTTGAAGAGGGAAGATAATTAAGAAATGGGACTAGAAAGAGTTATGGCTCTTGTGCAATGCACTTCTACTCATTGCAAGAAAGCTGCACATCAAGCTGGAAGTCAGTCAGCCAATTACCAACAGAGTTACGATGCAGACAAAGTCTGAATACTGTCCACCCACCCAGTTGCCCACCCGCCCAGTTGCCCACTCGCCAGCCCACCACAGAGTTTCTATAAAATGTCCCCTCTTTTGACCGGCATATAAAAAAGTATTTAAATCGAAATCTGTGAAAGAACTTATCTAGAAATTAAAAAAAAAATATCTTTAGAACAAAATTTGTTCTCCAAATAACCTAGGAAATTCAGTTGGTATTGATACAACTGTTTGTGATATAACACACTACAAAATAATTATGCAAAATGTGTTTCCTCTGGAAAACTCGAGTTTGTAAGGCAGTATGCTTTGGGGAGAGCAGGATATTCAAAACTTTCTAAATGCGACTTCAAACTTCCTTTTCCCTAAAATTTAAAGCAATCCCAACAGATTTATATTAATTAGTATAATTTTTATAGAAAAAACAACAAATACACAACATCAACCTTACTTGACAATGTGTGAGAATTACGTATAATTCACATATACATCACTGCCCCATATCTTTTCCTTACTCATAGTAATTAAACAGAGAGAAACTTTCGTTAGGGAGACAATTTTTCCCCTGTCAATACCATGCAAATCTGCCCATGAGTTTGCTGTGATTATCTGCATATATAATAAGGACAGACTCTTATAGCAATCAATAACCTTGATTAGTAATTCTGGATGGAAATTCTACAATTAAACACTAATAAACTTGGTAACAACTTCATTCGTCTTCATTTACAGCACAAGTTTATTCTGCCACTTTACAATATTGGTTCTAGAGTGTTTCATTTGCACAAAATGGGCCTTTTTAGAGAAAACAAGACAGACTAGGTGAATACAAGATGAAGACTATTTTAGACAGGCCTGAGAAGTCATTTGCAGATCACTGTGTTACAGGATTAATATGATTCAGGACCTGTGTCATAGGGCCAATGTCAGTCAGGACATGAGTCACTCAGACAATATTAGTCATGACCTGTGTCAATGGGCCAATATTGGTTAGGACTATTTTCAATGGGCCAATATCAGTCAGGGCCTGTGTCACAGGGCCAATATCAGTCAGGACATGAGTCACTCGGACAATATTAGTCATGACCTGTGTCAATGGGCCAATATTGGTTAGGACTATTTTCAATGGGCCAATTTCAGTCAGGACCTGTGTCACAGGGCCAATATCAGTCAGTACATGAGTCACTCGGACAATATTAGTCAAGACCTGTGTCAATGGGCCAATATTGGTCAGGACTATTTTCAATTGGCCAATATCAGTCAGGGCCTGTGTCACAGGGCCAATATCAGTCAGGACATGAGTCACTCGGACAATATTAGTCAAGACCTGTGTCAATGGGCTAATATCTGTCAGGACCTGTATCACAGGGCTGATTACAGTCAGGATCATTGTTGATGGGCTAATATCAGTTAGGACATTTGATACAGGGCCAGTAACAATAGTTTGATAACTAACAAACTATCACCTGCCACAGTGTGATTGTAGAACATCAGACTTGCAAGCTCCCTTGTAAAAAAATAATAAAACTTTGGTCTGTTCTTCATAACCATTATGTAGCGGTTATATTACGCAGTCAATTTTATCTGCAAATGTTACATGTTCTGCATTGGACTTGGAATAGACAAAGAGACTCATAAACCTACTGCATTTCACACTTGATATTTTAATAACCACCTAGCCCAGCCACAAACTACACCAATTATTTAATTCTGAGTGCTAAATACCCTCTGTCATGCAATTTTATTTGGTAAAATATAATTTTCTAGTCTATATTAATGGTGAGTGTGGGTCTGTCTTAGAACTAGAAAGAAAAAGTCACTGTGACAGAAATAGCTGGTCTGGTAGAAGGAATGCTAGATTGTCACTGTTTTTAACTCTTTTCTCTCTGCAAATCAGAACAAGAGATATATGAAACAAGAGCTGTCGTTGGACAGCGCGCTCAACTATTCTCAGTGCTTGACACGAAAGGGTTTAACAACCTTATAAACTCAAAATTCACACAAAATCCTTGACAAAGTTACCTCCTCTTGTGGCAGTCTAAAGCTATGATGTTAAAAAAATGTTTTAAGTTAATCTGCAAGGGAAAGGTGACTAGTGCTACCTTGCCAAAAACTTAAACCAAATTTCTAAGTCGAAAAGGGGCCATAATTCACACATAATGCTGGACACAGTAACCCTCTCTTGTGAGCAGACTAAACTCTTGATGGTAAACAAGTATTGTGAATTTCAGGGCTATATCTGCAAGGGAAAGGTGACTAGAGCTACCTTGCCAAAAACTTAAACCTAATTTCTAAGTCGAAAAAGGGCCATAATTCACACAAAATGCTTGACACAGTTATCTCCTCTTGTGAGCAGACTAACCTCAGGGCTATATCTGCAAGGGAAAGGTGAGTAGTGCTACCTTGCCAATTGTTTTAACCAAATTTATAGGTCGAAAAGTGGCCATAATTCACACAAAATGCTGGAAAGTTACCTCCTCTTGTTAGCAGAGTAAGCTCTTGATGGTAAACATGTATTGTAAGTTTCAGGGCTATATCTGCAAGGGAAAGGTGAGTAGTGCTACCTTGCCGAAAAACTTTAACCAAATTTCGAAGTCGATAAGGGGGCTATAATTCACACAAAATGCTTGACACAGTTACCTCCTCTTGTTAGCAGAGTAAGCTCTTGATGGTTAACAAGTATTGTAAGTTTCAAGGCTATATCTGCAAGGGTTAGGTGAATAATGTTACCTTGCTGAAAAACTTTAACCTGAACCAACGCCGACGCCAGGACGAGAACTATAGCCATCCTTATTCTTCAAATAGTCGAGCTAAAAATGAGGAAGACTTTTCACAGCAATGAAAGGGAAAAAAGACATTGAGAGGTGAAAGCCAAACATTCTATCTGATATCGAATAAATAAGAACAAACCAAAAACCTTTCTGTTTTCTTCCTCTACTTTCAGATTAAGTTTACACAAGGCTGATAGTGTATGTGAAACTATTACTTCTTTTTTTTTATTTGGGAGTCATATTTTGTTCCATCAAGAGTTTTCTACCTTGGTTTATTGGTATCCCTGAGCATTTATATTTATTTCACCACTGATCGTATCCCTTATTACTTGGATATATATCTTTTAGTTACTCCCACACCAAACTGTTTAGACAAAGTTAGATACGGTACTGACATTATTTTTCTGAAGTGTCAGCTAAAATTGCTTAGAAATCTCTTAAACAATTAAGGCACTAAAGATGAAATAAACCCTTTTTTCTTGCCTTCTAAACAGTGAAACTGCAAAAAACTTTGTCTTGAAAATCCTGCCTGATTTTCATATCTGCTCAATATGTAAAAAAAAAAAAACCCACCTGTCATTGTATCTTCTTAATTTATGCAATCTTCTGCTTGAAAAAATAATTTATAAATGGAAAGAAATAGGATCAGAAAGTGAACAAATCAATGTATTTCTTGCACTATTCAAATCTCTTTTCAAGAATTTATTCAAAATTATACCACATGTAATTCTTACAGGTCTTCTAGTGTTTGGTCAAATTGGACACCAGGTTTTTTTAATTGTTAGATTATTTACCTAGGTATTTTTGCAATGTTTGAAATATCGAGAAAGTGAATCCTGCAATGACAGCTTGATGAGTCATTTGACTGTTAAACATAATCGGGGAGACCAGGTGAGTAAATTTGTATTAAATTATTGTAGCCTTTAATGAGAATGTCACTAACTGGGTGATTTCACACAGGCCGTGTTATTTGGCCAAGGAGTGTTGTATTGGTCTGAGCCCATAAGTGAGCGGGTAAACATTCATGGCTAAGGCCTAATAACCGGGCCAATATAAAATCATCCAGTTAGTGACTGCTTAAGTAATTTTACTTAACTTCTAGTATTCATCAGCAAAATTAATCGAGCCTAATATAAAAATACTCAGTTTATGACAAATTTCAAATCTACAATATAATTATCACATTGCGTTTTCTTTGAATCTTACGAAAGTGCTCAACTATTCTTCTCAATTACATCTTCTAATTCTGCAATGTTTCAAGACTGCTTTTCTGGCTTTCTTCTTACTAAACTCATTTATCAAGAAAATAATACTTAAGAACCTGAATTTCTAATTATATATTATAATCTTAATCATATTAAACAAAGTTATTTTCAATCGTTAAAATTATAAAGCTCACCACAGACTTCTTAATTCACTACCATACCACACACTCTCTGAAGTGAATCCTTTCTCCCATTTGGCAAAAGAAAAACCATTACAAGAAGTCTTTTACGATTGCAAACCCGAGAGTCTTAGAGTAACATTGTAACATTTAACATCCACATCCAAAATAAAAACCTCTAAGAATATAATACATGTAAACACATGTATAAAATATACATGTACTGAGAAAGGAAAAAAAAACATGTATAAAATAATTACAACCTTAAATGAAAGGAAACTTCATTTTGTCATGCTATCATATTGGCAGCATAAGTCAAGCGGAACTGGTGTTGAAACATGATCAATAACATGGCTGTATGATCTTGCAGTATTTATAAAATTAGCTAATCATCACATAACAGCAAGTGCTCTCTAGAGCACTGTAAAAGTATTGATCCTTTAGCACATCCCCTGTACTGACTTTTTTCGATGTCATAAGTCACTATTTGTTCCATTAGTTTATTATTCTATAAACCATTCTCATAAGACCATCTATATCTATTGGCAGCGCTTTTTCTTTTTAGTAAGAAAGGATACCATTTGGTTTGGCAATAAATGTGTAATATTTCACTGCCCAATCAATGTAATTTTATGACTGAACACATATTAACACAAACCAGACAATAGGTTGAAATTATTTTTATCATTAAGTCGACTGATATACTGAGCTAGCCTGTTGCTGGTTATTTACACTGTCAAGAAATTTGAAAACAAAACTGTGATGCCATTGGACAAACAAGAAACACTGCTATGTGACGAAACCAGGTTTTCAACTTTTCACCAAAGAATTTTACTAAAGAAAAATGTTTTTTTTAAAGACAACTGTGAACCTGATCTAAATCCAAGAACTCATGACTGAGGACTCCTAAAAATCCGTAACTATACCATAAAAACTACAGACTATATGATTATTACATTTTAGCAATGAAACATATATGTATAATCTGCATGAAACCTTAAAAATAACTTTGAGTGGATATGAAATGCATGCAGGTGTCACGATGTTACAAGGATACTATCTACAGAGTATCATCAAGATCGGTCAATTAAAACGCAAGTTATTCAATGGTAACTGATTTTCTATTTTTAGTAACAGTGACCTTGACCTTCACCCGACTTGTCCAAAATACAATCCTAAGCTAGGTCCTGTGCATGGGTGATATATAACAAGTTTGGTCATGATTGACAAATAAATACTTAAGGTATTGACTGGAAACCAATTTTCTTTTTCAGTAACAGTGACCCTGACTTTGACCAGACTGACTGCAAATAAAATCTCAAGCTAGGTTTTCATGCAAGGGTGCTTTACACCAAGTTTAGTCAAAATTAGTCATTCCAATCTTAAGTGATGACTAAATTATAAGGGTCCTGAGTTCAGTTGTTGACTGGAAACTTATTTCTGAGCTGGAACTTTCACCAACTGAGCCTTAAAATTAAAAGGGTTCATCTTCTCACAAAATATTACCATCTTCCAAATTGGAGTCCTCGAAAAAGTTGTTTATGTTATAAATCTAAAGAACAACCCCTAGCTTGACCTTTGACCCAGTGATTCCCAAGTCTATAGGGTCCATCTAGTTATCATGCTCAACAATCCAACATGTTCAGTTTTTCTAGAGTTACTGTATAAATGGTAATGTTCAGGCCATGGAGGTGTTCATGATTTTCGTGAATTGATTAACATTGTGAAAATATCAGCCAGCTTAAATTTCATCATTCATGAAGGTATTTTTGTCTACCCATGCACCGTGTAACATCAAAAGCAGCATTTAATTTAGTGCATTCTGGTCACACCTGTATGGTAACAAAATGTATTACTTTACTTTCACACATTATATATTTAAACTAGAGCTATCACTAAATGTGATTAATACCCCTGCAAGACTGCTTCGGAACTGAGGAAGTTATTAGTAACAGAATACTTTGTAAAAGAACTGAAATAGAGTAACAGTTGTAGGCAATTAAGGACAAGGAAAACAATCAAAGGGCAATGACTGTGCAAATAGTGAAGATATAGTTATAGCTCTTGTACATTACACTTCCTCTCATTGTGCTTGACCAATGTAGGAAGTTTCACTGAATTCCAACCATTGGTTTTCAAGTTATGCACCAGAAAAGGAAAACCAACAAAGGGTGATAACTCTGCAAATAATGAAGACAGAGTTGTAACTATATAGCACACTACACTTTGTTTCATTGTGCTTGACCACTGTATGATGTTGCACTGAATTCCAACCATTACTTTTCAAGTTATGCTCCGGACAACGAAATCCAACAAAAGGGCAATAACTCTGCAAATAGTGAAGACATAGTTAGGATTCTTGAACACTGCATTTCTTCTCATTGTGCTTGTCCATTGTATGAAGTTGCATCTAATTCCAATCATTACTTTTCAAGTTATGCTCCGGACAAAGAAAACCAACAAAGGGCAATAACTCTGCAAATAGTGAAGATGGAGTTATGATTCTTGAACACTGCACTTCCTCTTATTGTGTTTGACCATTGTATGAAGTTGCATTGAATTTGAACCATTAGTTTTCAAGTTATTCTCCGGACAAGGAAATATCAACAGACTGCCCAACCACAGGGTGACTCCTATATAACCCCCCCACCCACCCCCACCCAAACTTTGTTTAGGGTGTATAATAAAGTGTCATTCAACTGGGTTATGCAACAAAGATGCACTGTGTAACTATAAGAGGAAATTATCCAACTAAATGTGAGTTAGTCACTTATTAAAACAAAGCATCACCTATCTGAATGCAAGTTTATAATGTATTGAAGGAAAGTCACTAAACAATTTTGACTGTTTACCCTACAATTGTTTACAATTTATGTACAAAGATATAAAGTTACTGTGTTAAAGATATTAAAATTTAGAGCATTTATTCATTAAATGAACATTTTTTTCATTATTTATCTATTTATTTATATGCCTTTCAATTGGGACAAGTGATTTTAATGGCTTGCAGATATTACGCAATCAATGATTCAGGATTCGCAAAAATTTCTGCCTGCAAAACTTCTGAAATTGTGATTTCGCAAACATTAAAGTGCAAAAATATCTACTTATACTATACTGATCAGAAACTTTTTTCAGAATGTAGGCCCCTGTTACTTTGATCCATAAGGTCAAAAAATTAAAACAGGTCATTAACTAACTCATCATGCCCAACCAGCCTGTAAAGTCTGAGTCCCTGGTTCAGTTGGTCTTATCAATCAGTTACTGAGTGGAAATCATTTTCAGAGTGCATGCCCATGAGTTTGACCTTTGACCCACTGAGCCAAAAATTTTGACCCAGTTAACCAAAAATTAATAGGGGTCTTCTACTAAATATGCCAAACCAATAAATGATTTATGAAGTTTCTAGGCTTGTGCATTCTCAAGTAACTGATCTGAAATGGTCTGTTCTACCAGCCGACAACATGTGCAAAGCTATAAACCCCCATTTCTTTGAAAGAAGCATAATAAGCTACCATCACAGGCTTATGTTAAAACCATTTTTTCCTAACTTACCATGCTTTCTGGTGATGGCTCTATAATAGACCATGTCTGTGAATCCAGATCAAAGCTGAAAAGAAAAAAAAGAAAAACTAGATTTTTTTTGTGAAAAATGCATGTCTCCCCCCTGCACCCGATTGAAGGAAGGCCAAGGAAATAATATTACCTTTCTGAAACAGATGCCTCTGTCATTTATTATGGTATAAGTAAGAACATTATATATATACATATCATTATATCATTTTATATAGACTATGAAGTTTGAAGGCTCTGGGTGAAATAGAACTCCAGTTATTGAGCGGAAACGGTTTACACTCCTCAGGCCCCTGTGACCTTGACCTTTGACCTACTGACCCAAAAATCAATAGGGTTCTTTTACTCAATAAGGGCAATCATCCTATAAAGTTTGAAGGCTCTGGGTGAAATAGAACTCCAGTTATTGAGCAGAAACGGTTTTCACTCTTTGGGCCCCTGTGACCTTGACGTTTGACCTACTGACCCCAAAATCAATTGGGTTCTTCTACTCAAAAAGGGCAATCATCCTGTGAAGATTGAAGGCTCTTAGTGAAATAGAACTCCAGTTATTGAGCAGAAACGGTTTTGCAAGGATTAAAACCATGTCAAGGACTAAAACAATGGCAAGGATTAAAACCATGTCAAGGAATAAAACAATGTGGCAAGGACTAAAACAATGTCAAGGACTTAAACAATGTCAAGGACTAAAACAATGGAAAGGACTCAAACCATGTCAAGGAATAAAACTATATGGCAAGGACTAAAACAATGGAAAGGACTAAAACAATGTCAAGGACTAAAACAATGGCAAAGACTAAAACAATAGCAAGGACTAAAACAATGTCAGAAACTGCTATGCTGTGCAATTATTTCATTTTCAAAATATTTGCTACCAAAACAGTACAAAACAGGCTCATTCTATCACTTTGCCACAGCTAAGGTAAAATAAATATACACAGAATAGTTTTGGTACTTATTCTTAGGGAGCTAAACTATTTCCAGATTTATAATTCCTACCAATTTGGAGTAAAGTCAAAAGGTATGAATCTACTGAAAAACAGACAGATGGACAGACAACCTGGATAAAATTTCTGCTGAAGAACAAAGTTTTTATAATTCACCCTTTTGTTATATAATATGCAGAAATGAATCAAGTTGTTCAAAAAAGAGTGAAATCATGTACATTAAAAAATTGATTTTTCTATCAGACCTGATAATAATCTTATTCACACTGAACCCTTATGAGGCAAGGAATTTCTCTTTACATTAACACTGTGGAGAATCTTAACAAGTCTTCTTGTCATCTATATAGTTTGAAAGTTAGTATCAATTTCAAAGTATAGATTTTTCCATTAACATCCTGATGATTCATGAAAGTGGTAATCACAATCTCAGATTGAACAAACAGTCTTGTTTTTGATAACTACCTAAATACTGTTCAGTGGATAAAATTCTCTTCTCTATTTAGATCTATAGGGTCCTGAAATCCTGTTGCCAATGAACAAAACCTGTCCTAGATCAGTAGGGTCCTGAAATCCTGTTACCAATGAACAACCTATCCTAGATCTAATGGTCCTGAAACCTTGTTGCAATTGAACTAAACCTATTCTAGATCTATGAGGTCCTGAAACCTTGTTTCCAATGAACAAAACCTATCCTAGATCTATGAGGTCCTGAAACCTTGTTCCCAATGAACAAAACCTATCCTAGATCTATGAGGTCCTGAAACCTTGTTTCCAATGAACAAAACCTATTCTAGATCTATGAGGTCCTGAAACCTTGTTCCCAATGAACAAAACCTATCCTAGATCTATGGGGTCCAGAAACCTTGTTGCCAATAAACAAAACCTATTCTAGATCTATGTGGTCTTGAAACCTTGTTGCCAATGAGCAGAACATATTACAATGTACTTCCAAAATTACAAGTCTCTGAGACTCAATCAAAAAAGAAAACAAGAGGGCCATGATGGCCCTGGATTGCTCACCTGAGTACTTTGCCGTTAAACAAACATCAGATGCATGATTACATTTTCTAACTGAAGATATTCAAAGATCTCATATTTTATACAAAAAAATTCCATGGGGCAGATGCAATTTCATGATAACAGCTTGTGAGGAGATGATGTCATTTGAAGCCATATATTGAGGAAAACCTATTTTTAGCTCCGGTGGCCATTTTCTTCAATGGAGCTGAACCGTTTCAGCGATTTTAAAGCAGGGGTATGTAAGGAACATTTCCGTGAAATTTGATGGAAAATTACCTTGCCATTGAGGAGGAGATGCTGTCTGATTTCTTTTCTGCTTTTAGCTTTGTAGCCCTTATGTGCAATGGAGCGAAAATTGAGCAATTTTAGAAAAGGGCAATATAAGGAACATTTCTGTCAAATTTGTTTTAAAATTGCCAAGTGGTTTAGAAGGAGATGTCATTTGAAGCCAAATATTGACAAAAATCTATTTTTAGCTCTCGTGGCCATTTTGATCAATGGAGCAAAACCGTTTTAGCAATTTTAATAGAGGGCTATGTAAGGAATATTTCTGTGAAATTTGGTGGAAAATCACCCAGCCGTTAAGGAGGAGATGCTGTTTGAATTTTTTTCTATTTTTAGCTTTTGCAGCCCTTATGTGCAATGGAGCAGAACGGTTTGAGCAATTTTAGAAAAGGGCAATATTATGAACATTTCTGTCAAATTTGTTTTAAAATTGCCAAGTGGTTTTAGAGATGTCATTTGAAGCCAAATATTGATGAAAATCTATTTTTAGCTCTGGCAGCCAATTTGTTCAATGAAGTGGAACCTTTTTAGCAATTTTGATAAAGGGCTATGTATGGAACATTTCTGTAAAATTTGGTGGAAAATCACCCAGCCGTTTAGGAGATGTTGTTGGAATTTTTTTCTTTTTTTTAGGTTTTTCAGCCCTTATGTGCAATGGAGTGGAACGGTTTTAGGAAAGGGCAATATAAGGAACATTTCTATAAAGTTTGGTTAAAAATAGCTTTGTGGTTTAGTAGGAGATGTCACTAAAGTAAAATGTTGATGACGGACAACGGACGACAGACACAGGGTGATCACAATAGCTCACCCTGAGCATTTGCTCAGGTGAGCTAAAAACACCATCTTTCCATCTAACTCTAACTGCAACCTGAAAATTACTGAAAAGGGAACAATCATAGCTGTATAACAAAACAGAAAAAAAAAAAAAGATTCAAATCATTATACAGATTTTATCCTTGTCCAAAAATCATCAGAATGTTTTATTACCTTACATGAGCATGTTTAAGTATATTTGTAATTTACTGTAAAATGACAAAAATAAAATGTAATTACACCTGCAAAAATAATATGATTTAAAAGATTTCTGTACAAAGCATGACTGTGTAAAAAATGCCTTGAGACACAAGCTTATAAATCATAAAGTTTTTCATTTACTAAACAAGGATATGTTTCGATGTACATAAACCTCCTGGAAAATGACATGTTGAAACATAAATCTTGTGTGTGTCTTTCAGATTCCTGTATCTATGAAATTCAGGATTCCTTAGGGACATTAATATCTGAAAGCTCTCACATTGTCTTGGTTGATAGAAATCAAATCAGTGCTGTCACATGTATTCCAACAGTCTGCTTTATAAAGGTAATAGAATGTACTACCAAAACAACTATGCTTAAAAAGTTTGCTGAGTGTAATTTCATTTCACTAGCACCATCACAGACCTTGACCTCAGTTTCATTGCCTGTTGAGAACAGTGTCTGAATTATGATATTGCTAACTGGTGAAACATTTCAGTCAGTACTGACTTTGTCCTAGAGATCAAAATTTCAGTTTATGCTTAGGGATCTCGGGGATCCTTAATTCTGATTATTTGTTTGTTTTACACCAGTATTAACAGCTGCTGTGGTCACATCCCAGTGGTCAGTCCACCTAACAAGTGCTCCTGAGTATCCAACCAGTTTACTAACCAATTTCTCTGCAAGCAACTGACTACTTCCTCACTTGATTCTGAGGTGAGGGACAAATGACCCATAGATGTATTTTCTGAGATCAATTATCACGGAGAAATTCTGCCGGCCCTTATGGAGATTAAACTGGGACAATCCAATGCTCTACCAACTGATCTATCTGGGTCAGCTTTATTATGCATTTCTGGACACATCCTTTCAGTAAAAGGATGCTTCAAAATTTCCTAGCTTGAGATGAACTTGTGTGGAATCTTACAAAAATTGTCTCAAATGTTGAAATCTATCAGTTAAATTTTGTGAAATCCAGCTATCATTCAGTCCTTCATGAATGATAGTGTGACTTCCTCCTTCCAAACAAATCAAAGTGCAAAAAGAAATATTTCATGACATTTGTGCCTTTTGTTAGATTTAAGTCCACATATAAGTTAATCTGTGTCAGCAGTAAATACCAAAGTGAACAAAATGACCAGAGATGATCGGATAAGTGATAAAGAGGTAAGTAACACTCTCATTTATGATGGTTGAAATTCCTCCCCTTACCCTGGTCTGAACAAATGTCTAAAGCTGTTGCGTTTCCCCCTCCCTCTCAAAAACTTTCACAGGTTTCTTCATATCCTTTCCAGGCACTACATAAAAAGATGTCTTATTTTTGTATGGTGGGAGACAACTACAACTAATATCTTAAATACAAAAAGAGTGACTTCCCTCTGAATAAAAAACAAAAGCAAAAGCTCCAATGAAGTGGGGCCATATACTTCCAAAGGAAGCTAATGAGAGTGAATGATCTTTAACAAACTTAATTAACAAGTTATCAACAGCTATATTAAAACAAGAAGAAGAAGCATTGCTTACATTTAAAGGGGCTGTGCTCCAGATGACAAAAAAAGAAAGTTTTCTTGTATTAAAAATTTCTTGTAATATTTATGATTAATGCTTAAAAAATAACCTACTGACAAAAAATAAGTCAAATAATTACATTATAAATTGATTTTTTTCCCTTTCAAAGTGCTATACCGTAACGCGACGGTATAACTATATCGTATAACATTTAAAGTAAATATCTGTAATATAACATGGGGCGATGGTGGTGACAGTAAAAGCGTTGGAAATATTTTGTTAACATGAGGGTCCAGCGTTCAAATCAGGCTGGAACGAAAATATTTTTTTTATTCTATTATGACTTTTATAATCAGTTTTGAAGTAAAATATTATGTTGTTATAATCTCACGGCATCTAAATATATAATTTATGAAAAAAATTTTTTTTATGTCAAATCTGGAGTACAGCCTCTTTAATATTACAACAATGTCAAAATTTACAGTAAACTGTTGAGTACTTTAGTCCTGTTAACCTTAAGTTGTTCAACAGATACGGAATGAACAAGAAATGTTCACACACAATATCTGTATTACATGCTGTCTATCAGTGTGTCCTTGTTCTTGACCTTGACCTGAGTCAGCCAAAACCTGGCCAGCACTTCAGTATAATAAGTTTTCTGTCAAATAGTTTGAATTTCTTTCAAGCTGGAAAAGTGACACTTAGTGGGCACAAAATATCAAATAGTTTCACTTTTCTACAAGCAGTTCAAAACATACAAAGCTGGACAATTGGCTTGTAAGTAAGCCTTTGACTCAAGCCAGTTGAATCATGCCTCTACAAATTGTCTTATTATGAAAACTAATTTCGCCAAATAATTTCAATTTTCTTCAAGTAGTTCAAAAGATACAGAAGGAACAAAAAATATTCATAGATTATATTAGTATGACATGCGGCTTCTAAGTAAATATAAGCAAGCTGAAACCTGAGCTCTGCGCATCATCTCATAATCCTAAACATTTCAGCGTGACAGTTCAAGTTTCCATGAATCAATTCAAGAGACACAGGAAACGTATGAAATTCCTACTAACAGACTGACGAACCACGTGCATAACATGACATGCCCCTTTGGGGTATAAAAACTTTTGAGGAGGAAGTCACACTTTCATTCATGAACTAATTTTATAACCATAACCAGAGATATGGATAAAATCTATCATTACTATGCCTCATGTGTACTGGCGTTCCAAGTTCAGTCCATATACTTTCAATACAGGTTGCCTTAAATGATTCTTCAAGTCAACCTTTCTTACTGTAACAAACCAAGATGTAATTTCCAATGGCAGTGTTCCTTCTTTTATGTTCAGTGATTACCATATTTAAAACAGAAGCTAAACCAGTCAAACTTATTTTTGTTTTTGTTTTTTTCAGGACCTTTATGTATAGCAGACTTACAGTGTTGCATGTGAGCAGTTTACCTAGCCATCTTGTCTGTATTCCCTTCCTCTGGTGAAAACTGTCCACATCAAAAAATAAAGCATGGCTGAACCATTATTATTTGTATGATAAGCAGAATAAAAACTTGAGATCTGAATGAGCAGTTTTGAGAGCCCTTTCAAAAGAAAGATCAGACGTACAGGGCAGTGATGAAACACAACATTTAGACAAAAAAAATTACAAAGAAGTGTACATCACATATGAGTGTATATAGTTTGGCAAGGTGGGGGGCAGTGATGAAACACACCATCCAGACACGATAAAACAACACAGAAGTGTACATCACTTACCAGTGTATATAGTTTGGCAAGGTGTGGGGCAGTGATGAAACACACCATTCAGACATGTAAAAACAACACAGAAGTGTACATCACTTAACAGTGTATATAGTTTGGCAATGTGTGGGGCAGTGGTGAAACACACCATCCAGACATGATTAAAACAACACAGAAGTGTACATCACTTACCAGTGTATATAGTTTGGCAATGTGCGGGGCAGTGGTGAAACACACCATCCAGACATGATTAAAACAACACAGAAGTGTACATCACTTAGTTACCAGTGTATATAGTTTGGCAAGTTGCGGAGCAGTAATGAAACACACCATCCGGACACGATAAAACAACACAGAAGTATACATCACTTACCAGTGTATATAGTTTGGCAAGGTGGCGAGCAGTGATAAAACACACCATCCAGACATAATAAAACAACACAGAAGTGTACAGCACTTACCAGTGTATATAGTTTGGCAATGTGCGGAGCAGCGATGAAACACACCATCCAGACATGATAAACCAACACAGAAGTGTACAGCACTTACCAGTGTATATAGTTTGGCAATGTGCGGGGCAGTGGTGAAACACACCATCCAGACATGATAAAACAACACAGAAGTGTACATCACTTACCAGTGTATACAGTTTGGCAATGTGCGGGGCAGTGGTGAAACACACCATCCAGACATGATTAAAACAACACAGAAGTGTACATCACTTACCAGTGTATATAGTTTGGCAAGTTGCGGAGCAGTAATGAAACACACCATCCGGACACGATAAAACAACACAGAAGTATACATCACTTACCAGTGTATATAGTTTGGCAAGGTGGCGAGCAGTGATGAAACACACCATCCAGACATAATAAAACAACACAGAAGTGTACAGCACTTACCAGTGTATATAGTTTGGCAAGGTGCGGAGCAGCGATGAAACACACCATCCAGACATGATAAAACAACACAGAAGTGTACAGCACTTACCAGTGTATATAGTTTGGCAATGTGCGGAGCAGTGATGAAACACACCATCCAGACATGTAAAAACAGCACAGAAGCGTACATCACTTACCAGTGTTACCTGTTTGGCAAGATGTGGAGTAGTGATGAAACACACCATCAAGACACATTAAAACAACACAGAAGTGTACACCACTTACCAGTGTAAATCGTTTGGCAAGGTTTGTCCTGTGGCTCCACCAAAAACATAAAGGTGTCGGTCAAAAGCTACCATGGTGTGACCATAACGTTTCTCTGGAGGTGGTGGAGAACCTCTGAGAATATGTTCAGTTGAGATTCTGGTCCATCTAAAATATACAACAATAAGTAGGTCATGTGTACAACACATTAGTTGGATATGATTGGATAAGAAATTTTAAGCTTACTGCAGACAAAGAAAACTTAAGCCGTCAAGCTACTGTGATTTAAAAGTTCATTAGAAAATCTGGCTGTCTATTAAAATCACTGTAGGTCCAGAAACACTGCAGTGAGCTTGATGAAGGTTAGGGAAGGGTTATTTAAGCAAATGTACCAAATAATGTCATAAAGAATGATTATAACAACAAGAAGTCTTTAGCAATAACACAGCCGGTTATAAATTTATAGAAATTCACCAGAATAAAACAACCATCTAAATGCTGGCCAAATTTGCTGAAGACTGAACAAAGTTTAAGAGGAATTTAGAGTTCAAAGGGACATACCCAACAATATACCATGAAATGGAAGTAAAGTAAAACTAAAGCTTTAAGACACATAATAATGCAGAAAGTGTTCAGTTTGAATCAATGGCTATCCACTCGAATATGGAACAAAAAAGTAGTCAGTGTACCTGTTGTACTTAGAATTGCACTGACACCTTGACATCAGGTAATATTCATTCAAAATCTGACATTCAAACTTACAATATGTTATGCATTTTTAAATGTCAATCTTATTATTGTTATGCCCATGTTCTGTGTAATATGATAAACATGCTGGAATCAAGCCACACCCCTAAGCTCTTCTATAATTTCTGCTGATTGTTAAGGTACTCAGTTTATTAAAAGCCACTGAACTATAAAGTGGTTCCTTGTACTGTCCACATACACAAGATTTTAAAGTAACAAGAATACTCCAGGTGTTAAAGTAAACCTCTTCAACAGGGTCCAATCTGTCCAACCTTTCCATTAAAGTGTAAAGATCTGCACTGTCTGATTAGCCATGACTTGAAATACATTATCTGAAACAATGCTGCACCTATAGAGTCCTACATCTTAATGAAATTTACAACTTTACAACGGCACTTACAATTTATCTTTAAAGTTAAACTGGAAGAGATTATTGGTTATTTTGGCGCCACTCTGTCCTGAGAAAACGAACATTGCATCCCTAGCTACAGCAAGAGCAAAATTACAGCACGTTGGGGGAATGTCCCCTGTCTGAGCAACCTGAAAGACAAATACATGTATATCATCAGGGACTTGTGCACAATACACTGCATAAAAGTTCAAACTTAAACAATACCATAGTACATGAAACTTCTTTTTTTATTTTTTATTTTTTGGTGTGTGTGGGGGTGGGGTGGGGATGGAAGGGGGGGGGGGCATACACATAGCTGTCTACACCTGCTTTAGACTTACTTTCTGAATGCACTATCCCCTTAAATCTGAAATAATTTAGCTGCATATTCTGGACATTTTGGGCAAACAATATGAACAATATCTAAACTCCCATAGACAGAAAATCAAGACTATAGCTGTAATATGCTCTACAACTCAATTTATTCCTGTGACAATTTTTTCAGGGACAATCTTGACTACCTTGCACCAGAATCAAACTTTTTACCTCTTCCCATGTTCTAACTTCAGCAGATCCTGTTAGGGGTATTGTCCACATGTCATTCAATCTTGCATTACCATCATAGCCAGCAAATATCCACAGTTTGTTCTCATACACAGCCGCACCATGGGCAGCCCTTGCCACTGGACGTCTATAGGACAACACAAAGACGGTCAATCAAAAATGGTATATGATATTATCTTAATAATTCTTAATCAATTAATTCCTTCCGCTTTTGCATCATCTTAACTTATTATGTTATCACTTTTAATAAAAAAAATTTTAATGGAGAGTAACATAATGGGTCGAACATTTGTATCTGACAATGTCGCTTTTGTGTATTTAACATTTTGACCTCTGAGTAATAGCATGATCCACAGTCATAATATATGTATAAATATAAGTATTTGCCTTCCTTTAACACTTTAATTTATGACAGAATTATACTGATTAACTTAAGACATTGATTAAAACATAAAATAAATTTTTGTCTCTTAAATGATTCTGTGCTTAATAGTGAAACATGGATAATAACCATTTAGTAATTAAGTAACAAGAAAGTTTGTATCTGACATTCAAACCCGTATTCTGGTTTGGCAAGTACTCGACAAATACAATGATCATAAATACAAACTATCATTACAAAAGAATTATTTTTCAAGCAACTGTAAATATTTTGCTCTTGCAGGACAAACACAGGTAGCATTGTCTGATTTGATTAATACTTTTGTCCAATGTCTGAACTCAACATATCATCAGTCTCTCACAACAAGAGTACTATGATGGCCCTCACTATCTCACGTTATATATTGTGGCAGGTGATTTAAAACTGGTGCCTTTCTGACTGGCTAAACTTTGTCACTCTGTACCAATTAAAATGCCTTGTCTCTGTAGCTTGGGAAATATCAACCACGCCTTTTTCTATACTTTTACTTTCACGACATATACCAAATGAAAAATACATCAACGTGACAGATTTAAACTCTGACAGTTACTTTTCCAAGCATAAACAAGATTAACAGAAAATGAATCACAGGTTGGAAATTTGTTCAGGGGTGGTGAAAAGGTGCCTTACTAAATAAGGAAGCTGGAACACTTAAATAAGATGTTCAATATCTTACCTTCCCTCAAATTTCCATTGTACCCACTGTCCTGTGGCAAATTTATATTCATACAGGTCATTTTTGTTGGTTAAATTGGAGTTAGAGTGAATGTCACCCGTGTATCCCCCTGAAATGAAAAACTGCATGCATCAAGAGACAAATCTGAGTTAAGAAGCCAGCAAGAGGTCACATCAAAATTGAACACCTGTTACTGCTAATTTAACATGACACAATCAGTGGCTTCTTCATTGTTTCAAAACATCTACTACAAAATCTTAGTTATTGAGCCTATTTACATTACAATGAATTTACACTTCCGACTCTCCGTAGACATTAGGAATAAAGCTACCTTCAGATATGAATATGGTAATAGTAGACACATCCTATCTATAAGTGATGTTTTATCTCAAGAAACTTTTACAGTACAGGTAAATCTGTTAATAAAGATAAATGGTAGAACAAACTGTACTGCCCTATTTTCTACAATACTATTTTTTTAGCATGATGGATGTAAGGCCTAAAGGAAAAGTTTCAAATAATCCCACCAACCCTATACTGTCCTACAGAGTCTGACAATACAAATTTTCCCTATTTTTGATACTATACTTTTGCAGAATTCGTTTCCCGGTTTTGTCATTACGAATATCATGCAGCTTGAATGCCACAGAAGTAACGACAAAGTCATCCTGACCTACCTTACTATACTTTTTCACAAGCTTTGCATGAAACAAACACTCTTTTACTTTAGACTTTTTCTTTAGACTTATCAAAAGACAGTATTTTTTTAAGTCAAAATGTCTCCTTTACTACTGACCTTTACACAAAACAAAATTCAGCTCAAATTTAGCTAATAACTTGATTTCAAACTTACCAAATACAAACATGCTTCCTTCATGAACAACAGCTGAATGGTGGTATCTTGGTGCTGGAGGTAACCCAGTTGTAAATGCCCTGAAATCATTAAAGATTTGTTTAAAACTTTGTACACTTATATGGGAAATTTAATTTGGTCTGTTCTTATTATCTCAAACCACAGACACTCAAATGGAAATAAAGTTTAATTTTCTTCTGCTTTTTCTGGTTAAACAATACAAAGTAGATACATTTAAAAACAGCACTACTTATGTTGTCACTCTGCCTATAATATGCACCATGTATAGTCAATACAAAAAAGTGAAGATAGGTTTAAGTATTACCTCCCTGTGCTTTGTTTCAGGACATACAAAAGTTACCTACCTTCCCCATGACTTGTCTTTTACATCAAATCGGAGCAAATCATTTAACATGTTCTTCCTGAAAATACAAGACAACCATTTTCTAATAAAATTACAAAAAATTTAAGGTGACTGACTCACAGATGGGACGAAGATGCATAAACAAGAGGGCCATGATGGCCCTGGATCGCTCACCTGAGTACTTTGGCTGTAGGTTTGCTGTTAAGCAGTATTTCATTTTTTTAATTGAAAATATATAAGTGCCTCCAAACCAAATATGTAAAATATCAGTCATAAATAAAGGCTCTATGACAGAAAGTAGAAATATCTATTATAAGCTATGGTGACCTTGACCCAGTGACCTCAAACCCTACACATGGGTAGAGGTCCATGCAAGGAACCTATATACTTAATATCAAAGATATTGGTCTATAAATGAAGGCTTTATGAGGTACAGTGGATAAATCTATTTTTAGCCTCCGTGACTTTTAACCTATTAAATCTAATAATGTGAACAACCAAACAAGCTTTCTGACAAACTGCCAGGATATTTGGACTGAAACAGTACCCTCTAGAGCCTTAACAAGATATTTCTATTTTTGGGCTCTGTGACCTAGTTTTTTACCCAAGATGACCCATATTCCAACTTGACCTAGAAACCATCGAAATCACCTTTCTGACATATTTCCAGAATATTTGGGCTGCAAATGTTACCTGTAGAATGTAAACAAGGTTTTTCCAAATTCAAGCTCTGTGACCTAGTTTTTGAAATCATCAATACAACCTTCCTGACATACTTCCAGTATATTTGGGCTGAAACAGTAGCCTCTAGAGCCTTAACAAGCTATTTCTATTTTTGGGCTCTGTGACCTAGTTTTTGACCCCAGATGACCCATTTTCCAACTTGACCTAGAAACCATCGAAATAACCTTTCTGACATATTTCCAGAATATTTGGGCTGAAAATGTTACCTGTAGAGTGTAAACAAGGTTTTTCCAAATTTAAGCTCTGTGACCTAGTTTTTGACCCCAGATGACCCATATTCGAACTTGGGCTAGAAATCATCAATACAACCTTTCTGACATATTTCCAGGATATTTGGGCTGAAAATGTTACCTCTAGAGTGTTAACAAGGTTTTTCCATATTCAGGCTGTGTGACCTAGTTTTTGACCCCAGATGACCCATATTCGAACGTGACCTAGAAATCATCGAAACAACCTATCTGACATATTTCCAGGATATTTGGGCTGAAAATGTTACCTCTAGAGTGTTAACAAAGTTTTTCCATATACAGGCTGTGTGACCTAGTTTTGGACCCCACATGATCCATATTCCAACTTGAGCTAAAAATCATCTTAACAAGCTTTCTGACAGTTTTTCAGAAAATTTGGGTTAAAAATGTTACCTCTAGAGTGTTAACAAGGTTTTACCATATTTGGGCTGTGTGACCTAGTTTTTGACCCCACATGACCCATATTCAAACTTGAGCTAGAAATCATCAAAACCACCTTTCTGACATATTTCCAGGATATTTTGGCTGAAAATGTTACCTCTACAGTGATAAAAAGGTTTTTCCATATTTCGTATCAGTGACCTAGTTTTTGACCCCAGATGACCCATATTCAAACTTGGGCTAGAAATCAGCCAAATAACCTTTCTGACATATTACAAGGATATTTGGGCTGAAAATGTTACCTCTAAAGTGTTAACAAGGTTTTTCCATATTTGGGCTCTCTGACCTAGTTTTTGACCCAAGATGACCCATATTCGAACTTGAGCTAGAAATCATGGAAACAACCTTTCTGACAAATTTCCAGATTATTTGGGCTGAAAATGTAGCCTCTAGAGTGTTAACAAGAATGTTCTATTTTTGGGCTCTGTGACCTAGTTTTGACTCCAGATGACCCATATTTGAACTTGAGCTAGAAATCATAGAAGCAACCTTTCTGACAAATTTCCAGATTATTTGGGCTAAAAACATTACCTCTAGAGTGTTAACAAGATTTTTCTATTTTTGGGCTCCGTGACCTAGTTTTTGATCCCCTATGACCCATATTCGAACTCGTGCGAGTAATTACTGGGAAAAACATCCTGACCAAGTTTCGTGACAATTGGAGCAAAAATGTGACCAGTAGAGTGTTAACGAACTAAATGTGAACGGACGACAGACGACGGACATTCATCGATCCTAATAGCTCACCCTGAGCCAGCTCAGGTGAGCTAAAAAGAAAATGTTTCTACATACAGAAATTTTAGTTGTAATTGTGAAGAACATATCTTAACTAAGTTACTGACTCATTTTTTGTTAAAGAAACAAATCATAATATAAAATTTTACCCACTTTATCAGTAGAAAATTTACCCCATTTGTCATGGGGTATATATTTTGTTTATACTGTTAAATTTGACAAGTGGTCTTTGTGGCTCAATGGTTTAGTGTGCCAACCCTACTTTTACTAACTCAAAAGGCATGGGTTCAAATCCTGTTGAAATCAATTTTCCTTCTTCAGTTTTCATGGTGTAAGCCTAAAATTATGTTTTCTCCATGACATATTAATTTTAAAGAAAAAAAATGTAATCTAAATTCTACAAATCTGTCGCTTATTATTAAGAAATTTAATGGCAAAAGTCCTAAGAATGCATTACTTGTTTAAGACTTGATCTACTGAAATCATTCCATTAATCTTAATCACCTTTATAATGTAGATTCCTCTCTTCCAGCTGTTAGTTTAAAGTTTTCTATTCTACATCAAATGGGAAACAAGTTCTTGCAACTTATATCAATCACACCTGATTGTTTCCTGGATTCAAACCAATACTTGCTTCTAAAGAGAGGAATGCAGAAAGTGACCAAAGAATCTCAACCCTGGTGAGATTCAAACCAGCAACCTCTCGATCGTTAGTCCAGTGCTCTGACCCCTTGAAGACTTCTCATTTAAACTGTTCTATCTCATTCTAATACTTACTTAATATTTTGCCATTCTTTTCTCAACTGTTTACAAATAATTTTTCAGTATCTTTCCTGTTACATAAATTTTTTCATACTTTTGAATGTGTACATCTTGTGGTTTAAGAGAGTGCTTCTTTCTTTTCACAGTCACACTGATGTGTTTATTTTTTTTCATTTCATCTAACAGCACTTTCTAAAATATCACATCTTTTGAATCTAGAAAACAGTACTTAAGATTGATTGAAGAATATTTTGCTCTAATTGCTAGATCATGTTTTATGTTTATTTAACTGGAATAAGTGGATGATATATTATTCTGTAATACTTACCCATCCAACTATTTACAAAGCTTTTTTTCATTGTTGGAACCTGTTTCCAATATGGCAGACCCCCATCCTCCCCCCACCCTGTGATGTGTCAAGTTATTTTTATAGTGGGGGGTAGTGCAAGATTAAAAAGGCATCCCATTCTATTCCAGAGACACTCCTGGTTCTGTTACATGTTCAGTAATTAGCAGTGACAAATGGGACCTTGCTTAAATGTCTCATCCAAAAGATAAATAGTGGATTGAACTGATGACCCCTGCATTGCCGGTCCAGCCTGTTAACACTTGATGAATGACTGCCCAAAATACGTACCCATTATCACCTCCAAAAACATAGACTGCCTCTTTATAAGCAACAACCGTATGTTTACTTCTCCTGAAAACAAAGATAAGAAAGAAGTATTAGTAAAATTTTCATCATAAACAAATGTAAAGATATGCGAGACAATGACATTTTACCAGAAGTGGTTCTCTAAATGTTCTGACGACAGTTGTCAATGCAGGTAACTTACACATGAATATACTGGGGATGAACAGAAAAATACCTGGTAAGCTGGCACAATAATATAAAAAGCTTAGAAAGATAATGTTTTCTATACTTTTATATGAAGGTAGCATGTACCGATTTTGACAATAATTTTATTTATAAAAACTCAAATACCCTGTTGTGTCAAAGTGTGAATAACATCTATTCAACTTATGCTATCCCAAATATAAGTTACATCTATTACAGTGAAACACAAACGGTTTGCTTCACCTGTTCACTGCACCTGCAGTTGTGTGATTTGGTCTACATACTAGAACTACTTGATATAAGGATATAGTTTCAAGCTAAAGCTGTAATTTGAGACGATTAGAAACTATACATAACAATGTTGAATAAAATCACAAAACACTGAAACCAGTATCATCACGATGTATGTTATTAAGTACCTTGCCCCAACAAACTCATCACATTCTGGCATACGTTTCCATCGATGGACAGTTTCAAAGGGGCCAAAGTCAAGTGTAAGACATTCTGAACTTTCTGGCCAATTGTGGTCGAATTCCATGCACGGAGGGCGAGCTATTGCCATTTTTTAACAGCAGACATACATAGATTTCGCACTTTTAGGTTAACCGGAAACGTCAAATTTTCCCGTACTTTTCTGCGTACTAATTTTTGATTGGTCTACGGAATTACCTGGACTATTACTCGGTAAAAGGCCGTACTGTACCGTATCCAACGCACACAATAAATCAAAGAAGTGAAAAAGCTATATTTAAGTTTTAATTGAACTTGAATGTTATATCTTTAAGGCAAGTGCACTGACTCTTTTTGTGCAATTTTTCTTGATATTTTTTTGTTTGTTTTTGTTTTTTTGTGGCATGGATTGTTACATAGTTTTAACAGGGCCTTAATCGAGGCCCCGGTTTGACAATGTAAATCTGAGGTAACATTAAAGTTTTAAACCTTGTACATTATAATGCACATAAAAGTTATCACAATTTCTGGAATATAGTAAAATCATTTTAGAGATGTGAGATTTCCACCAAAAGAGATTTTCCATGCAAAAGATCTTTTCTAATATTCTTGCCTGGTTTAGCCAAACATTATGGAATATAATTACCTAGTTACTGGCTATCATTGCAATTATTATTATAGTTACACTGCTAAAACTACGTTTTGCTTCATGATTTAAAGTAGCACAACGAAAGTTGAAAATTATATCGAACATGATACATAAACAAGAAACAAATCTTAAGAAAAACAACGGAACGAGGGTAAAATGTGCCTATGATTTATAATTTTATCGTGTTCTTTATCTTATCAAGTATATTTTCAATATAAAAAAATGTGGGAAGTGTTAATATGCTTACTTTTTTTCTTCGGTACTTTACCAATTTCCATTCTTTCAGGCCTGAATTAACATGGTTGTGGACATAAGCCCAGCAAACATTTTCCTCTATAAGTTCTTTACTCGTTTCTTATTTACAAATTTTAGCAAGTAAATAAAATTGAATTCACGTTTACAATGATGTATTAAAATGACTTTTTAGTTCCTCACTTTCGGCACGAGCACTGATTTGAACCCAGGAAGAAGTCATCGAGAGGCCGGATTAATAGGAATTGCAAGAACTTGCTTTCCAATCGATGTAAAATAAATAAGTTAAACCTTACTATATAGAAATACGTTCTCAAATACCATAAAAGGCATATTATTGTAAAAAAATATTCGACCAATGTTTGAAAACCGAGTTTTTGTACAAAACATAATTAGAAACAGGACTTTTTAGTACTTTCTTTTATGTGATCATTACCGGTAATGTTTGATAAATTCGACCATGTAGCTTGACGTTATTTTGTTAAAGTAATATTCATTAAGGTGTGTCAGTACCTTTCGCATGAAAAATAGATAATAACAAGTAAAAAGTACCGATTCACACTTAGAAACACATTCTGCACAGCATTCACTTTAATTTGGAATTCATTGCTAGAGTTAAATTGGATAATCAGGAACGACCAGAAACGGAGTTGTGTCTGTGCGCGCGCGCGCGCGCGTGTGTGTGTGTTTCAAAGAAAAAAGTTTTACCTTATGTGAAAATTGGTTGTTTCTGATCGTTGCGTCACACGTTTATGACAGCCAAAATGTTTTATAGCGACTCCTGTGACAAAATATTTAAGGATGACCTAATTACCTCACGAGGATGGAATAATTACAACCGGAACCAGATATGGCGTACCATTAGGGTTTTTTATTGTTAGACCCAGCATCATGATAAAGTTTTTAGCATCATGCAGGGTCATGAAATTATTTTTAAGCATCATACAGGGTCATGACAATTATTTTCAGCATCATACAGGGTCATGTAAAATAAATCCTGCATCATACTGGAAGAATATTTTCAAAAACCCTGCATCATGCAGTGTCGTGCTTAAAAAGGACTTTTCGCCCTTCGGTGCGTCAGAAAGTATTCAGCATCATGCAGGATCGTTTTTACATGACCCTGCATGATGCTAGCTGCTAGCCCCGTAGTGCGTTTCGGTAATGGACGCGTGTTTATCTGACCAATCAGAATCGATGTTAGATAAATTGATTCGGCTGGAATAAAGTGTTTGTTGATTTTCAATCTGTTGGCTTTCAAGACCAATATAGAAAAAAACACATGTTAGATGTAATTTGTTTATTAATAAATTTCACATACCTTCGCTATTTTACCATATGGTTTTTCTACTTTTGTTTATTATGATTTCCTTGTCGCAGATTATGACTTAATAAAAAGCAAATAATTTTACCGGAAATAATTTATGATACATTTATATCCGGTTTTAGTGTAACAACTCCTTTTTTCTTGATTATTTTATTCTTTATTCGACTTGAAAGGTTATAGGTATACCTTCTGGAATATACAGTGCTTGATTATCATAAACCACATGACTTAGTTATTATAAAGTAATATCGAGTAATTAGCTATAGTCAGGTTTTCTATTCTGTTTCATTTGCTTTTGAGTGAGGAATAAAGAAGTATTTCGCTATTCCAGCGACTTGTAAAAGTAAAGGTTCAAAGCTTGAGTTATTCATTCTAAAATATATGGTACGAATATTTGCATGATAATCATAAATCAAGTGAGTTATAGTTAAAAATAAAGATAAATGGAGGCATTTGCGGCAGTCATATTTTCCATTCTATATTCACGTTTTGGTGAAGAATAAAGAATCAGTTCTCTGTTCCTTATTTGATTTATAAACGTTCAGTTTAAAAGCTTGAGTTATTCTAATGGAATGTATTGTATGACTTACAGACAAAATAAAGATAAATGGAAGCATTTGCCACGACCACTTTGTTTATTTTTTTTTTTGCGTTTGGATAAGGAAAAAGGAACTAGTTCTGAAATTTGTGAGTTCATGTTCATGGTGTAAGTAAATGCTGCGAATTCAAAGTCATAACATTTCATACTGATTTCAACTACAATGTACTATGGTCTGAAAAACAACCTCAAAAGAACCAGAAATTTGTAATTTGCTGTGAAATACGACTCACTTAGTTGTACTGAAGAATTTATAAAGCCGGATATTTTATACTTTTTTCACCATTGTAAATAGTTAATAGTTTACCGTGCAGCTCATGCTGTGCAATACTGGTAAACATGAAACGTAATTACTCTTATTATTATATACCTGATTAAGTTTCTAAAATGGACTTATGGTTCATATACTATAAAACATACCTAATAGAGTGCTCATTAAATTCTTACTGACTGAAAACTTTGCACTCCAGATTTAAGCTAAAAATATTTTATTTAGAATTAAATACTAGTCTTAGTTTAACTTTTAAAAGGCAATCATATATTCCTATGTGGCTTCAAAAAGGAGGAAAATGTATGCTTTTTGTGGGGTTCGAACTCCTGACATTCACTTTAAGTTATTTTTCATTTTAACTGTTAGCTAAAGCGCCGGTAAAGTTTTGTGAACACTTTATATTGACAAAAAAATGAACAAAAAAATCTAATTGCTCGCGAAGTTGGCGGCCCGGCGGCCTAGCGGCCTAACCGCAGCGGCCTAATAGCTTAAAATATACATTGTTATCAAAATAAAAATGATATCTATGAACTTGGTGACAACAAACAACAACAACACAAGGGGTTTGTGAGGTACTTTTGCGAATTAAAAAAAGCGTCCTTTCATGATTTGTTATCTAAAGGCTGCTAGCGACCCATCGGCCTAGCGGCCTAAGATATACATTGTTATCAAAATAAAAAGGATATCTATGAACTAAGTGTCCACAAACAATAACAATAAAAAGGATTTTGGTGTATTTTTGCACATTAAGAAAAAAGCGTCTATTCATGATTTGTAATCTGAAGGCTGCTAGCGACCCAGCTACCTAAGATAAACCTTGTCTTTAACAACGAGAAATGTATCTTTGAACTAAGTGTCGATAAGCCACAACAATAAAAAACGTCCTTACATAATCTATTATCTTAAGGCTGCTAACGGCTTACAATGAACCTTGTCTATCACTATAAGAATAATATCTTTGAAGTAAGTGTCAACAAACAACAACAATAAAAGGGGTTTTGGGTTGTTGTTGTTTTTTAAATTGAAAATAAGTTTTTTTTAATGAAAAGAAATATTTGCCTACCAGCCAATCGGCCTAGCTAGCGGCTTAAGATATATATGGTGCATCACATTTAAACAGATTTTTTGAACTCAGTTCTAACAAACAACATACAAAAAAGGGATCTGAGGTGTACCTAAGCTGATAAAAACGAGTTTTTTTTCACAAAAAGACGTATTTGCTAACTTAAGGCTGCTAGCAGCCCAGTGGCCTTAACACTATCAGAGTTGAAACACTATTCAGAACTCAGTTCTAACATACATTCTGAACAAAAGGTGTTGGAATTTATCTTTGAAATTTAACAATGACGATTTTTTCATGAAAAAAGTGCTTGGTGTCTGCAAGCTGCCAGCATCCTAGCGGCCTAGGATTTACATTGTATATCGCAGAAAAATGTATTTCTTAATTCAAACGCATAGAATAAACAAAAGGTTTTCTAGGCGTATTTTTCAAAATTAAAAAAAAAATCCAAGGATAGTTCGTGAAAAGAAAAATCCAGCCGACAGTCTTTTGGCACTTTCAATGCTTTGATTAAAATTTTTCTTTCTTCAAGTTTTAGAAAAATTAGATTGGGACCACGCAATCACGGACTAAGAGTAATATGAGAATTGGCTACACATGTAGCAGGCTGGTTTTTGCATTTGGCTTCTTTCCGAACACTGTCTCACAGGAGTGAGCGAATAAAGAGATAGATAAAGAGTTACGGAAGGAACCCAAGTCTTTGCAGACAAATCCTTGCTATTTGCGTGGCTTGATTCTTGGGCAAGGGGCAGTTTAAAAAAGTGTCCACCAGATTTCACAGGAAGTTATGTGCAGTGTACTTAACAGCTTCCTAAAATATTCATGAGCCACTATGTCAGTTTTATTTTCTTCAGTGATTCTGCACATTGCAATGTATCCGAGAGTTGTTGTTTGGGAGTTAAGACAGGGATCTGACAAAACCTCAAAGTTGAGCAGGTGTGCGATCATTCGATTAAATTTTATCAACTTTTAACCTAGAGAATATTTGAAATTCTTGTTACATACATAAGCCAACAGGCACCATATTCTACCAAAAGCTAGTCTCCTCTAACAGTATGTTTAATTTTTATATATATGTAAAAAAGCTTCATCGTACTTACTATCTCACAACTACATTAAGGAAGTTCCTATTTAAAGATAAGTGTTTTTGCTCTTATAAACTTATCTTCTTTAATTTCCGTCAGGAAATTAAAACAGTATGAAACAAATGGATTCATATTAAACACTTCATGTCACAGTCTGGTAGATAAGAATAATCTACTTGACTTGATGACACTGCTACTTCAAAATAAATATGTCTATCTATCTGTAAAAAAAAACCCGGAAAAAAACGAAAAAAAAGTATCATGAAATTGTTTTAAACTTTATAAGGACATTTTTTGAAACTACTCTTAACAGTTAAACTCACATCAAGTAATTGTTCATTGTCACTACATGTAGGTGTTGAAAGTAAACTGGATCGGAAAAGGACTAGCCATTTTATCATCAACTTTTATGAAACTGAATAATCATACATCACATATATGTTTTTATATATAAAACATATAGGAATGGATTAATTAACTAACATGCACACATATATTTGTTACCTTCGCTCTTGCTTATTTGAGTTACAAATATTTTGAAATATTTTGTATTGTGCTATTGAAAAGAAAGCTTGTCAGTTTGAGACCATGTGTTTACTAATTCCATGTGTAACTGACATACTTTTTGTATTTGACCAGATTAACGACAAAGACATCAAGCAAATTGAGAATGAATTAAAACTATTTTACTTTCTTTACGAACTGGTTTGTCAAGAAAATCAGTGATAATCAATATCAGTGCATATCTATAATCTGACTGTCAAACATCCTCCAAATCACAATGTCTTGATAATATATGTATAAAATCTATATCTGTTACATGTATTCTACTCACCGTTTTATATTTTTTATTTCTAGAGGGTATATCGTACAACATAAATGTAGATCGCACAAAAAGTGTGACAACTTTCGATTTCTAAACATGAGTTATCGTGTAGATACTGACATATTAAGAATATGGCACACCTTATGATTATTTTCAATTTGACCGCAACGTAAATAGATGGACTCCTGTCCCAGTTGGCATATTCTGTATAATTGTGTAGATTTCTTTAGTACACAAAGGATGACATCTTTTGAACTCAAGACATGTATTATCGTGTTAATATTGACATACATAAAAAGGTTTTCAACATTGTACGTTTAATTTCTTTTTATCCTCAATGAAAAAAACATTAACTCTGTCATAATATGCAATTAACTATTATCAGGGTTAGTACTTCATGACTTTCTTTACAGTATGTTCTGAGAGACAGCCAGTAACGTCCGTTATTAGTAGGTGATATAAGGCATATATGACATCACATATTGGGCTCCAGCTGAAATTTAATCCCGGGACCTTCTGAATCAAAGACGAAGGCCCTACCCACATAGCTATAGAGTCCTGAACATAAATATTATGTCGTTGAGTTTTGTTAACTCTAATTAATCCTGAGATCATACTTAATTTTGGACTTGTTGCTTCGTTGGCCATGGCGGTGTCAAAATAGATAAATGTACTGTTATATTCATTATTGCCTTTAACTCACCTGAGCAGAAAGTGTTCAAGGTGAGCTTTTGTGATCGCCATATGTCGTGACTTACAGAGACGTGTTTTGATGCTGCATCTTTGAAATTTCAACTATGTGTATAATTATGCATGCAGACCACCTTTGACTTTGACCTTAACATATCTTACCTTGACATATTGATCTACTTTTTTGTTTTGAAGCTACATCCATGAAATTTGTAAAAGTGTTTCATGTAAATAGGCAATATTTGATCTATGATACAATGAACATGTCGTCTTAAGTACAATCTCGTAGGAAAACACTCACTACATGACCGCATGTCAGCGGTATTCAACACAATCACTGGAACAAGTTTGTATAACAGAGCTATTCCAGCTAATTAATTTGATCATTTCGTTATGAGTTCGAGAATTTAGCAGTAGATTGAGTAACAACTTTGAATATTCCTTTCCCCCTGGGGTAGCCAATTTAGACACTTTCCTCATCTGATTTTGTGATTTCGGTTATAATCAACTGCAAAGTAAACAAAACGCACACATTATGAAATAACTTTCTTTCTGGAAGTGCATTGTTTTGTTTCGTTTTAGCAAAGATTAGATAATCATCTTTTAGCTGTCATAATAACGTTAACAAAAGTCAAAGAAATTGCACACGACATGTATGCAATTGTAACGACACCAATCTCATTAAAATCAGATTTAGTATATTGACTAATATTTCGCTAACTGATCGCAAATAGTAGAGGAGCACAATTTAGGATATGATTTTAATGAGTTTGTAAGGACACTGAAGATGAATATGACTTTGTATTATAATGTCTGTTACTTAATGGAGTAAGAAATATGTATTTTTTCACCCTGCTCTCAGTTTTTTAACTTCTGTTAAACAAATGTGCTTGTAATACATGTAATACATTCACTGCTTCGACTCCGTCATTACACACGTAGTATATAACCTTATAGTGTACATACAATATAAGTTTTGTAAAAAGCTTGTCAATGTTTTATTCCAATATAAGATATATCTGTTCTGTTAAAAATATTACTTAGAAATTACAGTTTGCTTTTATAAACAATATTATCACCTCGTGAAAACCAAGTTATGTAACACCGATCCTGATTGGCCAGACAAACGCGCGTATTTTTCGGCTAGCATAATGCAGGGTCATGCAAAATAATCCTGCATGATGCTGAAAACTTTCTGATGCACCGAAGGGTGAAAAGTCCTTTTTAAGCATGACACTGCATGATGCAGGGTTTTTGAAAATATTCTTCCAGTATGATGCAGGATTTATTTTACATGACCCTGTATGATGCTGAAAATAATTGTCATGACCCTGTATGATGCTTAAAAATAATTTTCATGACCCTGCATGATGCTAAAACTTTATCATGATGCTGGGTCTAGCAATAAAAACCCTAATGGTACGCCATAACCAGAACATGTATTAAACCGTTCTAATGTAACTAGATTGAAAGCAACGACACCAACATAATTTAAAACGAAAATACGTATGCTGCAAACATGTAATTATAAATCACAGTTTAGTTCTATGATTGAGCTAAATAAAGAATACTATGATCTTTTCTGTGGATTATTTTCTGTCGTCTACTATTGCCTATTCGTGTTCGAGGTCTATTGACCTGAGTTCGATTGATTTATTATTACGGATAAAAGCAAATTTTTAAAACGTTTAACTATACATTCTTTCCCGTTCAGTCTCTTGGCGGAGTCGTCTTCTATGGCCTTTGTTCGAGGTCATAAACTACACCAATAACAGCGTAAGAAAGAAAATACGAGTTTGAATCGTATTATACTTACCTTCAAACTTTGGTGTTTTCTTTGATATCAAAGTATGTCTTTAGTGTCTTGTTTCTAAATTCTGTAGCTGAGTGAGCTATATAGATAATATGAAACTGATAGATATTTTCAAACTAACTCATTATGTGTTGCCAGTCTTATAAAAAAGCATGCAGGAACACTCAAGCATTTTTGGACTTTATACATTTAATATTCTTTTGTGTATTGATCCAATCTGATTAAAATTAGCTCCTTAATAACGCTCTGCTATTAGTAAGATCGTGGACTTCAGTCAGATTGCAGATTAATCTAGACGTGGATAGTGTCGTGATGAAACGTACAGTGAGTAAAACTATTGACTTTAGGTACTTAGGAATTATCCTTTATTCCATGACTTTTGCATACCACTGAGTTTTACAAGATTTCCTTTAAGTAGCTTAGACAGGTACATTGTTGAACATTTTGTGAGCACGATTTAGCCTCAACTGCCGGCCCTTCTCTTCACTGTTCAAAATGAACAGAAACATTAACTTTCACCCGCAAAAGAAACAATCCTTCTCACCCTGCTTTAAAAACAACAATCCAAAATTTCAATCAACACAAACATCTTGGTTTAACCTTTGACCATGAAGACAAATGGCACACCCATATATCACTGATCATCTCTAAAGCATGGAAACGTATTGGTATTCTACGTTCATTAAAATTCTTGCTTAATAGAAAAACTTTGGAAACCATGTATTTAACCTTCATAAGAACTTTATTAGAATATAGTAACATAGTATGGGACAATTGTACACAAGCAGAAAAATATAGCATCGAAGCCATTCATATAAAAGCTGCAAGAATAATCACTGATGCAACCAAATTATGCAATCTAGAAAAACTTTATAATGAATTAAAATGGGAAACTTTAACAGAACGTAGGAGAAAACATAAACTGATAACATTCTATAAAATGAAAAACAACCTTACACCAGAATACCTTTTCCACCTCATCCCACAGACACAGACACGATATCAACTTTGTAAAACAAATGACATTCCAAACACACACGCTAGAACTCAATTATACAAGGACTCATTTCTTCCATCCGTAATTCGAGACTGGAACTCTCTTTCTGACGACGAAAAGTATAGCCCTCATATTAGTACCTTCAAAAGTAAACTTAATGCCAATCTACGCAAACCTCCTCAGTACTATCTCTTTGGTGATAGACAAGCTCAAATATTACATACTCGATTACGATTAGGATGTAGCTCGCTCAATCATGATCTTTTTAGGAAATCTATCACCAATTCACCACACTGTATTTGCGGTGAAATAGAAACTACCAGTCACTTTCTTTTATATTGTCCTCAATACCCTTAGACAAGTATTCTTATCCAACCTACCTTGTCCACTGACCTTTCAAAACCTTCTTTACGGATCCGAAAACTTAAATTTGAAAGACAATACAACAATTTTTAAATGTGTGCAAAACTTTATTGTCGCCACTCGGCGTTTCACGTCGTAGCGGTCGGCCATGCGGTGGCCCCAGCATTTCACTATATTTTATTTAATGACCACCTGTCCCGGTGCCGTAACGGAAAAAATATGCATTTTAATTTACGTATATTTCTCCTCATGACATATTCTTTACCCAAAAAAAAAACAGCCATTCTTCTTCCGACACCAATGGAGATGAATTAATATAAGTATTTAATACTTGTTTTCATATTCTTTTCAAAATTTAACATGAAACTTATATTGTTACTTCTATTTCACATTAAAGTACCTTTGTACTTCAAACTATTTGTCATGTACATGTGCTCTTATTTGAGAATAAAATACTGTTTAAACTAAACTATCTGCTTTATGGTTCCATAGCTGCTATTACTTTGATGATTCAAAAGCATGCGCCCATTTGTACGAAGAGAAAGCCAATCAGCAAGAAATCTCATTTAGTGTTGTTTATTAGTCATACTAAAAAAATATAAATTTCTCACCCTATTCAGATATAGAAAGAATGTAAAAAAGAAAAGATTTCCCAAGTACTGTACTTCATAAAATTTTCATTTTCTTTCTCATTGTTTTACCGCCGTTGCCATGGAAACATTTATTGAGATAATTCTGTCTTTATATAAATGTGATTTTCAATAAAATCTGAAAAGAAGGCAAAATTGAATGATAAAAATTATAGACTTGTAAAAAGGACTGGATACATTGAAAAATACAGGACATAAATTCATAAATTTGCTTATTTTAAGTTAAATCATTTAAACATAAGTTTACAGAACTACTGAGGAGTAACTTAACAGAGGTATTAACAAATCAAATTTCATGGTTATTCTTTGATCAGCTTAAGAAAATCAAAAATGTAAGAGTTCGAGAACTTTTACTTCTAATAACTTTCATTTTTTTTTTTTTTTTTTTTTTTTTTGGAAAAATAGCTTACAAGCAGTAATGTAAAGAGAACGAGAAAATGAAAATGAGAAAATTTAGTGGTGTAAACTACAACTATAACAATAATCAATTTGCACGAAGTGACAACTTTTACGGTGCACATAACCCGGAAATGGTCAAAATGTAAACACAGATTGTGTCCTGAAACAAGACCGATTCATAAGTTCACCAGGTGATGACAGTCAAAAGTAAGAATAAAAGAAACGAAAGAAAACCATACTTTTTCTTTTCTCTTTAATAGCAATGACATTAGGAAGTAATCCTGGCCGTCATGATTGTCTTTAATAAGCCTGTTTGTCTGTTTGCCTTATTCGGTAGAAGGTCAATAAATAAGGCATCATGTCATTTTAAATTCTAATCCTTATTTTGAATGGTAGTTTTCATGAAAAAACGAAAAAATAGCATTAACGGTGAAAAAGGTGACATAATGGTTCACTTACAGGACTAACCTAAACCAGTGCCGTGAAAGAATTGGCTGTTTTATAATTCTAGAAGAACACAAGACAGGTTGACAATCTTTGTCAGTAATGACTTTTGAGATGACATTCACACCACTCTCCAGTGTATTATTGTCTGTGTTTTAGGATAATACTGACCCTGTTAATTAAACTTTCAACCAAAAACCTGTGATACAGTCGTAGTAGTCTCACCTTCTACGGTGAACAACTATAAAATATCAGCCTATAAAATGGGTTCACCTTCGGAGGCAAAATAGTGAGACTACAGTTGTAATAGCCTGGTTTATCAAGGCACAGTCTTGTACATTAAAGGTTTTCAAAGTAACAATCTTAGGAAGCAGGCTAGACCAGGTTCGGTTTGAAACCAATAGACCAAAGTCTATCGTGGACTGGAAGAGAAATAAAATTTATCGGCCAAGTGATTGAACACAAATAGACTGAACACTGACACAAGGTGATCATAAAGTTTGCAGTGACCATGACTTTGGAAATAGGACGTTTCAGAAAAGACTAACACTATCTGCAGACATATGTTAATGTAACAGGTATATGGTAATAAATCAAAAAGGCATTGGTATCTCAGTTGGTAGAGTGTCCACCTTGTAAGCAGAAGGCCCTGGGTCTGAGTCTGGGTCGAGCCACGATTTTTCACCACCTGTAACATTTGGCGCCCAACCTAAATAGCCTGCATTATAATATGGCTACTGCTTCGGCACCTGGAGAATGTTACACAATATTCTCTGTGACTCTGATAATTCGGGACAAATTCTAAATTTGGAGGGGGTATATGAAGCTGGGTACAGGTTTATGGTGATAAATCGATAAGGCAAAACCGTGTGGCTTGGTAGCTCAGTTGGTAGTCTGTCCACCTTGTAAGCAGAAGGCCCTTGGTTCAAGTCCCAGTCGAGCCATGATTTTTCACCACCTGTTAGGCTTAGATATTTGGCATGAAACATTGTCTCATGGACCTCTACCAAGATTTTTTAAATTATGGCCCTGGGGTCAACATTGGCCCTGCCCCAGGGGGTCATGGGTTTTCCTTATGTATATAGTAAAACCTTCAAAAATCTTCTCTGAAACCCCAAGTGCTAGAGCTGAGATAACCGGTACTTGGCATGAAACATTATCTAGTGGACCTCTCCCAAGATTGTTCAAATTATGGTCCTGGAGTCGAAATTGATCCCGCCCCAGTTGTTATGGGTTTTCCTTATATGTACATAGTAAAACCTTCACCTATCTTACCAACATTGTTCAAATTCTTCTGAAAAATACTGTCATTAGCTTACAGCATTTTACACCAATACCATTCTGTCCTCAGGTGAGCGACCTGTGGCCAATGGCCTCTTTGCTTTTTAGTTAGGTCAGTATTAATTTTCTTTATTTCTTTTTCAGGAAACAGAACCAATATATGTTGGGATTATTTGACTTTTAAAATATATTCTTTGGCCCACAACTATTATATGATATATCTGCATAAATGAAAGAAAGACATCAACATGGCTGGAAAGTTTCTGGTAAGTTGATGTTAAAGTTATGTAAGTGATTGCGGTGACGCTGACTATTAAAAAAACAAAAACAATTTGCAATCTATCAGTTTTCAATTTTCTGATGTGTATTGTAAGAGGATCAAAGATAACCAACCTTTGTTACTTGATTTTATCCATTGAAAATTAGTTCTACCTCCATTGAGCAAAGTTAAATATATGACTCGCCCCAGTAGTAAATTAAAATCACAGCTGTGCTGGAAGGTTTTTTTTCATTTGTATCCAGGTTAGAGGTGAAAAAAGTCATTGTTACTTCTATTTTGCTTGATTCCTGAACATTCAGTTTCACTGACATTCAGAATTAACCTTGCTGTCATTATCTCAGTAATTTTTAACACTAATGTAACTTTAAAATTAACCAGACTGTGTATTATGTACACAATTATAAATTGCGTGTTCAAGTGCATTTTTTAGTGATAAACTATAGTAAAACTTTGTATGTATATTTGAACCAAGATATTATCTGAAGTAAGAGTGATGATTAACATTGATTAAATAAAAAAAGGGGGAGGGGGAAACATTCCATGGAAAATTATTAGTATCAGCATATGAAAAACCAGTAGAGTTAAGCTTAGAATAATAAAATTCTGATAAATTATCTTGTTTTAATAGAATTCTGTAACTTAATAGCCTAACATTATTTTAATCAGAAATCTTTGGTATTTACTATAAAAAAAATAATACGTAATGCTTGAAAATGGAAAAAATACCAGAACAGGGATTTCATAACATTTTATAGTTGGAGGGAATACATGAAAAAGTAGGCAGGGACTTGCTGCCAGTTTCTTATAAGATAAGCCTGATTTTAAGAAAAGAAAAGATCTCAAAATAGGGGGCATTCCCCACCTCCCACCTGTTAATTAAACCCCTGCTAGAATTAAATTGTATTATTTCGTATAACAAAATTTAATATTTTTTTATCAGTAGCAATAAGGTTCTGCTTTTTGACAGTTTGTATTAAAGTGAAAACATAATGCAAGGAAAGTAATGAGTTATTACCATGAATGAATGATTGAAGGATAACTGCAAGACAAATTTTATATTGTTTTCATCATTCATTATTGGCTCTACCATTTTACGAATATTTTGTAATCTGCAAAACTTGGGATGAGTAATGAAGGATGAATAAGGAAATATAGTGTGCTTGTTTTTATACAGTGTTATCATAGTAAACTTTTCCTAAGGTGATAATATAGTACATTGCAAATATACAGATTATCTGAGATGTCTAGAGTTATTGCCCCTGTTAGATACAGTTTAAGTATGTTTTTTTTCCTTTTCTAGACTTAAGATGGGTCGTGTAAATTTTTGAAAAGACATTTCACAAGCTGGTTTTTTTTCAATCTGTTTAACATTTGAAATATACATAATTGATATAATGTGTCCTTTATTTCAAGTGCCTTGATAGTGATAGCATGTGAAGTTTCAGAGATAAATTATCAGCACTTCACTTTATCTTATATGATTTTATAATTCTAATGTAAAATCAGGTAAATATAGTATGGTAGTGTCTTTAGTGAATTACCCCATGGCTGAGTAATAGCTGAAGTGTTTCAGACTGAAATAATTCACAGAAATAAACTAAGTCCTCAGAATTTCACGCAACTTGGTATATAGACTGTAAGTTCTTATTACCCATGCCAGTTTTACGAAACTAATTCCTTTTCAAAGTTTGAATATTTTATGATATCCAGTCTTGATTAGATAAAAAAAAAATAAAGATTACTCAATAGGTCAGGATGTTGCAACTTTTTATGTACGTCAGCAAAAGAAGGATTATTCTCAGGTCAATTTTTGTCAATTTCACTGGATATTGCAAGAATTTTTGTGTTTGGATTTAAAGGTTTATACAGTAGAGAAAGGACTAGCACTTTGGAACAGAAGACACAAAAGTTTTGCAAGTATAACGTATTCTAAAACTTGTAAATAGTTTCTGTTTGTTTATTTCATGTTTAACTGTAGGTTTCTTCCAGTTTTAAGTGGCAATTATAATGGTTGGTATGTAGATTTCTTCCAGTTTTAAGTGGCAATTATAATGGTTGGTATTTCATGTTTAACTGTAGGTTTCTTCCAGTTTTAAGTGGCAATTATAATGGTTGGTATTTCATGTTTAATTGTAGGTTTCTTCCAGTTTTAAGTGACAAGTATAATGGTTAGCAACTTATTGGCTGTTAAGATTATCTGAAGTGACATGGTTTAGGGTGTATCAATGGTTGAGGTGTAACACACAGGACTTGTGATCCTGGGTTTCGTGAATTCAGTCCCCGACTCTACTAACACTATTGCTAGTCTTTCTAATAGAATGTTAAACCAATATCCCTCACAAACTAAATTTACCAAACTCTTCATGGAGTGTCAGTCATATAGGCATCTTAGACAATATGAAATTGAATCTGGAATAAATCATCTTAAATACCTATGGTATTCACTAACACATGTGACTGACTGTACTGTTCACAAACCACATATATAATGAATTGTTTTTAAAATAAATACAGCTGAATGTACTGTTATCATTAACACCTATGAAATGAATTGTTTATAAAATAAATCACTTCCAGTAAATAGGATAAAAAAGTATAACGATCATATTTTTCCTGTTTACAGCACTACTGTTAATGATAATTTTTTCGCCAATCTCGGTTGATAAAGCATTTGTCTGTCATTCAAGGGCTTCTTGGTTCAAACCCCACCAAGGTTGGCTAAATTTCTCAGTGGTAATAGATTTTGAACAGTGACTCTAAAGGGAATTTGTCTTTCACCTCTGACGCAAATGATGTAGCAGTCAGTCACTTGAGGAGAGATTGGTCAGTGAACTGGTTGGATACCCAGGAATACTGGTTAGGTTCACTGACCACCGAGATATGACCAAAAAGAGGTTGAAACTAATAAAAATTACATTTTTTCATATCATTAAGTTTTGGCTTAAACTGAGATTTAATTTTTATACAATGTTAAAGTTACATAATAACTACACTTTCCTAGGTATTCATAAACGTCCAGTTTTGGAGTATAATTTGATGGCAGAATGCAGAACAAATGTTAAACCCACTATGTTTCTGTAAACTTACCATTGTATTATACTGAGCCATTATGTGTTTTAAAAAAAAGGTTAAGTACACTTCAAGCATTTGGTTCTGAAGTGGTCCAGCTTATGAATTGCAAAGTGTTTCATAAAAAGTTCAAGATAACTAAAATAATAACTTTTCCAGTTAGGAAGATGCATGAGCGATTGATCCAATTTTATTGTCTCCATATTTGTTAAAATTATTGCATATTAATTTGAATATCCGTACTAGGTCCCCAATCACTATAAAATAAAAAAGTTTAAACATTTTTTGTGTGAAAACTTTCTAATTAGAAATTAAATAAAATAAATTGAAAAAGATGTATTGCAGATATTATAATAAAAATTAGGTCAGTGCAAAATTTTAATATCTCATTTTTTTGAAGTTACGATAGTTATGCGCTGTCTATTCTATTTCTTCTTGTAAAAATCAGACATTAACTGAACAGTTGATTCAAGTATGAATTTGTACATCTATATTTAAAATAGAGTTCCAGTGCATAATTACAAATATAATTATGGTATGGTTAACTGCAGAGTATATTCTCAGCCATGCTGTAGCAGCAGAATTTTCTGTTAATTACACAGAACATGTTTCAGATTGAAAACAGGAAAATATGTTACTACCTTGCATTTCTTTTAAAGTCTCAGGGTCAAATTTACAAGCCCAAGAAAGATGTCCTACCGGCGGAAAAGATCTTTATTTGTACCAGAATCATTTCTAACTTTGCTTTTCCAATCCATTAAACATGTAAGAAATATAGTGCAGTATTTTTTTTCAGTCATATTGCAAAAAAAATAAATGGCTTTTTCATGAAAAAATTTTGACTACGAAAGAAAGATATATGTCAGTATTGTTTTAGAGTGAATAATACATGGTTAGATTGTTATCCTATTAATACATTTATTTTTCTATATCTCTTAAATCAGTGTGATCCTTGGACTTTTAGAATTGAATAGCAGTTGTTCATGTATGTGTAATGATGATACCGTGTTCTTAGGCCGATAACTCTCAGAAACAGTGTAAATTACATAAAATTTGATAAATCCTTCGTTACATTTGGACATGGCCAGAAAATGATATCAACTGTAGAATTGTTACACACAATATCTAAGTTTAAATATGATAGTTTGGTATATCTAAATAAATGTAAGATTGCTTCTTTAATTTGTGTAAAACAAAACTTTGTTAAGTATGAAAACTTTCATTTTTGTTTTCAGTAAATATTTCAAACTTTATCAGTTAGCATGTTTTGAAAAAGGAAGTTAAGAAAAAAAGTTTAACAGATGATATAGTTTACACTGACTTTGAAACTATACCTGTTGAGTGGTGTATAGTTTACGAGTGTGCTTATTTATCTGAAGGAGTATTTCAAAGAATAATAATCTTAAGTTTACCTTGATATAAAAAAATGATACCCAAAATACCGGAAATCAAAATCAAGTAATTGAAAGAATTACATATAGTGCAGTAAAAGCATTTGTTGGTAAGTAATCTTTTCATTTTTGATGTATTTTCTTTTTTTATTTATTTATTTTTCAGTTGTAACAAGATATTGCCACCCATTCAAGCCTCTACTGACCAAGATGTATTCCATGCTTCTGACAAGCTTCCTGGCCACCCTGATTATATACAGTCCAAGAACCTCTCCAGGAACCCATAACATTATACACATTAAACATTTCCTTTTCCTAACCTAACCACCAACCCAATGTAATCGAGAAAAGAAACAGTGATGTTTCTCAGCAGTACTTGAAATGTCTGACCTCAACTGTCTGTTGATATTATTTTTATTATATAAGAAGAAAGATGTGCAATAAGTTAGGGTTTAGAAATAAT